>OY979438.1:18400000-19000000 GCA_963855545.1 Ethmia dodecea | reverse complement strand
TTGTTATGCCTTCAATTAAGTATAACCAATGTTAAACCTGTTGGTAAACCGTATAAATAAACGAGTCCAATCACGCGGAAGTAAGCACCTCAAACTAAACTGCTCTATTCTAAATACAGTAACATTATAACTAGTTGTTGAACATTAATATTTAAATTAAACTTAAATTAAACTCACGTGTTTGGGAAGTTGTCGACACACCGGGCGGTTCGCACACGCTAATTAAAACGTGTTATAACATCCCCCTCACACGTAACATTTTACATACGTAATTTAACTTTAATATATTTCCCGACGACGTAATTATTATTTGAAAACGAGCCACTCAGCCCGCGCGTCCTCGTACCCACCAATTAGAACATGGTGTCATCTATCTATATTGTTGTATTTTTTTGTTTTTTATCCGACGAAAAAAACAGACAAGGTTCTCAATTCAAAAAATAAAATAAATAAAAATAAATAATCTCACGCCTTTCATCCCCGAGGGGCAGAGGTATTCCATTACTAAATATACCCATATTTCACGAGATACATTGGACCCCTAAACGTGATAGGTGGTGAGGCTATCGCCGGACCGGGTCTATTTACACATGTCTCAGAATTAATTCTGAGACCTGCGGGTTTCCTCACGATGTTTTCCTTCACCGTCGAGCTAGTGATAAATATGTACGTAAGTTTTTGAAAAACTCGTTGGTACAAGCCAGGATTCGAACCCGAGCCTCACTGATTTTCGGCCGGCTCTTTAACCGTTCAGGCTATCACTGCTCTATTATTAGGATATAAAGTATAGGTATATTAGTTTATTATATCAACATATTATATACCTAAGTATAAGGGTGTAACGTAAGATGAATGTTATGTTTCATAATGCAAAACAGCCGCGCAATTTTTTTTTATTTTGAATTCATTATTTTTAATTATTGCCAATTCCGCCAAACTATTTCTGCTTAGCCTGATGGTTGACTAGTAGATAACTTATTAAGTTAACCCTTAATGCATGAAGTAAAATAATTAATGTAAATAACATATAACTCTAAATAGTAAAAAACCAACTTCAACTAATTATATTAAAAATACAGTCAAGTTAAGAACCTCTTCCTTTTTTGAAGTCGGTTAAAAAAGAATAATCGAAATCGGATGGCGTAATATCATTCGTCCATTTGTCTTTAAGACGTATAGGGTTTCCTCATGGATGCCATTGTCAGAACTGGACCACATGGGAAGCACCAGCTTTCAATACGTGTTGAATTTTTTTTTAAACATTAACTTTGTTATTTACGTCTTACAATGTGACTTGGCCCTCAGTACACCGGTGATATTCGATATCCGCTAATTATATTGTCTGACTGTTTACTTCGTCACGTATGCCTCGCCCTTTCATTAGTAATTTGTGTCGTTTGCTCGCGAATTAGTCGGTTGTAATGTGAGATTGTTGCAAATCACATAATACATACATAAACATAATGAAGCAATCCTTGGATACAGGTAGCCCTCTATGGCTAGGTCACAGTCACTTTTTTTCTTTTTATTGTATACTAGCGGTCCTGCGCGATTTCACTCGCATAGTTCCCGTCCCCTTTAGAATCCGGAAATAAAATATAGCCTACGTAACTCAGAGATATTCTAGCTTCCAATTGGTGAAAAAATTTTCAAAATCTATCCAGTCGTTTTTGAGTTTATTCGTTACAAAAATACAAATCTTTCCTTCTTATTATATTAGTATAGACAACATTATTGCATTTTATTCAGCTAATTATGTGTTCTACCCTCGACTTGACTGGCTATGGCAGAATATCAGTGGTTGTGGACTAGCCACAGCCAATGCTGAGCCTTAGACCTTTTCGTATATAATACTTATAATAATAATATAATCTCACGCCTTTTATCCCCGAGGGGGTAGGCAGAGGTATTCCATTACTGGATATACCCACATTTCACGAGATATATTGGACCCCTAAACGTGATAGGTGGTGAGCCCATCGCTGGACCGGGTCTGTTTACACATGTCTCAGAATTAAATCTAAGACCTGCGGGTTTCCTCACGAAGTTTTCCTTCACCGTCGTATATAATACTGTTTTCTTTCTTCTTATATCCCTAACATTATCCGAGAGCACATGGCTTCGTTAGTGGAAATTGCAAGTTCGGTCTCCAACTTAAGAACTTCAGTAAAGAACTGACGTGGCAGGAATTCTGAGGCAAGCAATGTTTTAGCAACTAACTTGTTTGATGCAAGCGTAGTTAGCGTAGTACGTATTATGCTAGTTTTCATTTAGAACTGGGTTATTTTTAGGACATTTAAAGCAAACGATTTATAAATATTTTGTGCTAATTTGGTCAATTTCTTGATTTTGTCTTGACATACCTATTACTATCTTAATTCATATTCATAATTTTGTTGCAACTCCTTTTATGGAGTTTTACTCCTTCCATATCAACACATAGGTATGGTATATACTAATATTAGAAAGATTTGTGTTTTTGTACGTTTGTTACGAATAAACTCAAAACTACTTGACCGATTTTAAAAATTCTTTCCCCATTGGAAAGTTAGAAGATCCTTGAGTAACATAGGCTGTATTTTATTCCTGTATTCCCACGGGAATGGGTGAAATACGCGGGTGAAACCACGCAGAACCGCTAGTAATAAATACATGTTTGAAGTCTAATCGAGACCAAACCCGGGCGTGAAAGTTCCAACATGGTCACTGCGCTTTTTCACAAAATCTAAAAATTGGTCAACGAAGGATTCCGTACCTCCTTTAATGTTGTAACTTTTTAATTTTCAGTTATTGCGTCAATAGAAATACACAATCTGTAAAATTTTCAACTGTCTCCTCTTAGATATACCTAGTCCATTGACAGACGGACGGGCACCCACTGAACCGTAGAAAAGTGAGGAAAGACTAAAACTGTCGTGATCGATTTGCGAAGAACAAAGATGTATTTTCCAGGTAATAAGCGGAAACTCCCGAAAGCACCAGCCGACAAATAACTACTTTCACGGCACTTTTGTTGACAAAGAAGTCACGTCGTAATCTTTCTTAGAGCTCTTCGTAAACTGGCTAATGTGGCGAAAGGGCCGACATCTATATTATACGTCTACGTATTATAAAGTTACGATATTTCGGTTGTTTCTCGTAAGTTCTGGAAGATTTTGAGGTCAGAATTTGGTTATATTTTACTATACAGTCAAAGGCACAATTAGGAGAATATAGCGACAGGTCTAACCTACAAATTACATAGAGGAATATCATCGACTAAAATAATGAACCATGAAAAATAGTTTATAATAATAATAATAATTGTGGGGCACAAGTCACATACTGTGTACATACATTTAGAGCCTGTACTACGGGTACTAAACAATTGATACATACTTAAATAAATATTAAACGCCCAGACACGAAGCCAACAGACATGTTCATGTACACAAATGTTGGCCCCGAGCGGGGATTGAACCCGCGACCTCCGACTCAGAAGGCAGGGTTACTACCAACTGAGCCAACAGGCCCGTCTGTTTCCTATTTTTCTTTTTCCTAATTTCCTATCGACTGTACAATCCATTCTAAACCAGCTAGAAACTTATAGTATCTTCCTAACTTACGAAGTATATATTCTAAATTCAAACGATGATAATGATGCCTTATTTCGTCGGCGTTGTACTCTCGTTATCCAGACTATACGCACTTAGCGCTTAATGTCTGTATTATGCGATACAGTATTAGCTTCAAGCATAGAATATTTTACTGAATAATAACAAAGAGAATACCTCTACCTGTCCTCAAAACTCTAATTACATCATTTGCTCTTCTACACTTGAATGAAATTGGACAGAACATGTGTCTAAATAAAAAAAACACGGGTTGCACTCCGGGAGTACCGGCAGAAGTGAAAACTTGATTATCGATTTCGGTGTTACAACACTACTCTCCAACCGTCTTACGGTTTTTCGATCAGCACACGTGACCTGACGCGAGTTTCACAGTTTCACTTCAAAAACTTCAGGCTACTGGATTCGACCGCATGGTTCGATCAATCGAACTAAATCTTTTTTTCCAGTTGGTTCTTGAGACTCCTAATAGATCTATCAATCGGACAGTTAAGGTTATAGGAAGAGGGGTTGACCAAAGAAAAGTTGGTTGGATTGAGTGAAGTTAATGTAGATGACAGTTTTTATAAATCACAGAATAAGCGTAATTCCTCATACACCCCAATTAGTCTATTCATATACTGGATGTTTTTTTTACCGTCTGAAAAAAAATATGACGTATAAGGTATCTAGAGACGAAGTTATACACGAGATTAATTGTTAAATATAGTCATGTTGCAATGTACAGTGCAATTTACAAAATCTAGAAAACTACGCACAGTACTACGCGCAGCTGGCGGTTGCAGGTAGATTGCGCATAAATCGTCGCTGACGTCGCAAAAGGGCGAAGAAAGGTTCGCCCTTTTGCGACGTCAGCGACGAAATGGAAGTTACGAGCCTGATTTTTTTTAAAGTACTATTTCAAATATCTTCGTGTGTATTATTGACTACAATTGAGTAATATATATTAGTTTAAGCAATAAAAAAAATTTTTTAAGTTACATTTCCAAATGAATCTATTACACTTACCTATTACGCCAAATTTTTTTCCAGACGGTAAAAAAAGTCACCCTGTATAAATAATATTTCGTTTTTTTAGTCTAACCAAATTTCCTAAATAAAAAGCAATAATTGTACGGTTTCCATAAGTACAGCCCTAAATTCAGTTATGCTAATTTATTTTTCGGAAAAATTTAACACATTAAAAATATGTGAAATCGATTAAGTAGTCGATACTGACAAACTAATTTCAGGAATTGCGGTGATTCTGTTACATATTGTATATAAATGGAAGGAGAAGATGGGATAGGGGTAGGAAAATGAAGTGTGGAAATTGCCTATTGTCTTTACCCCGATGGGAAATAGGCGTACGATGTATGTGTGTGTGTGTGTGTAAAAAATGCCACTGCTTGTGTTATAGGATAACTTCTGAAAAACATGTTCACAGTTAATTGCTGCTAACTGCTACAAATACAATGTCTCTACGATTTTCAAAGGCGTTATCATTGAAACATATTATCTCGAATACTGATACCTATCTAAATATAGAAATACAAATATAGTGAGTTTTTTGATGGTTCTTCTCTTACTGCATTTGGAACCAGCAACTTGTCGGTTTAGATGGGCTGCTATTTGAATTTAGCCAGTATTCATGGACTAAATTAGAGTGCCTTGTTGCTTTAGACTATTGACATTTCTAAGTGTAATTTTTAAGTATCTACAAAAATAAAATAAATTTTTATTTTTATCTGTCGAAAAACAAATTACATAATGTAAATAATATGTCAACTTAAAAATAAATACTTTAAATTTAATAACAATGCGAATGATGATTGATACTTAACAGTTCTATTTATACAACCTCCAGTGAGAACTTCGATAGCGCGGTTTAGAATTTGTAATGTCACCAAAGAGATTTAAATATAATAGGGCATAGAGGGGGCATTGGGAATATTTTCATACAAAACTTTGAAGCCTAAGCGTCATGTCCTTGTCATGTCAGTTAGTATGAACGCGAGCTGTCATTCGGTCGAAATTGTACTAGACTTATTCCACTTAAATAAATAACTTTTGACTTCAAATTTCCCTCGCTTTGTCCCCTCTATGCCCTAATATATTTTAATCTCTTTGGATGTCACGCTTACAGTCTGTGGCGCTTGTAGGACCTATAGACGGTGGCAAATGAAGGTTAGATTCTAGTTAGCATTTAGTAATAAATAATAAAAATATAATCTCACGCCTTTTATCCCCGAGGGGGTAGGCAGAGGTATTCCATTACTGGATATACCCACATTTCACGAGATATATTTGACCCCTAAACGTGATAGGTGGTGAGCCCATCGCCGAGTTAGCGTTCAGCTAATACTATAACAACTACGTAACAGTTACTTTTTTAGAGTGCTGCGCCAATTTTACTTGGTCGGGCTACAAAGTCGCGCTCGACCAGTCGGGAGCTAACGCCAATCATACATTTGTCATTCTATTCTACTAATCGTTACATTGTAGAAAGCTACTTGGTCAGGCCTTATGACTACAGATTATACCTATCTCACCAAACTATGCAAATTAAGTACAGTTGTTTAAACTCGCTCAAAGACATCTAAGATATTAATGTAAAGGGCCAGTTCGCCCAGTAGCGGCGTTAGGGCAGGGCGCCAGATATAAAGGGGCGCCAAAATATCACTATACCTGTAACGATTGCTAGTGGTAAATGGAGTTTTCCAAGCGTAAGCTGATCTAAACCTATCTGCGATCGACAATATCACAATTTAGATTGACAGGTTTGGCAACTTTGTTAATCGAAAATGAAATTTCGGAAAACATGGACTTTGGAGTCTTAATAAGAGAATTCTCCGATAAAAAGGCTAGAAAAGGACAATTTTACGTTATGTTTATTTAGGTATCTACTTGTGATGAGTAGGCAAAGTCTTAAATTCCTCTGAGAATCATTTCAGCTAGTGGTATGTTTTTGCAATGTGCTATTTGCCTTTTTCTGTCATTGTCACAGTTGTCTTAATAAGAGAATTCGCCGATAAAAAAGCTAGAAAAGGAAAATTTAATTAAAAGAAATTAAATAAATGGTTACTGTCCTATGTCTTTTTTTCGTTTGGATTTGAATGGCAGATATAGGAGATAGTTCTAAAACGGGCACTGAGTTCGCCCCCACTGGGCCCTGAGGGCCCACAACAACGCAGCAATGGTACGGTCCCAACTGGAATTAATTACAGATTTCTGAAACCAACCTTTCTGAAGTACAATGTAGAGGCGAGATAAGTTAGTTTTATATTATCCAGCTCTTTTTGTAATTGGAACTTCCTATTATGTCCCGGAAACCTTATAAATTAAGGAAAACCAACTTTTGGCATTCATATTTACAATAATAATACAACCTTATAACATCCTAAGTGGTAGTGACTACAGTTACTTTCAATAAGTACCTATATATTTATAAACTCTATATGTAGGTACATAAAAAGATTTTGTTTTTCGATTTGATATTTACCTAAAATTTATTCAGCACTAGCCGTCGGTGAAACACTGAGGCATTTGTAATATACCCCGGATTGGCGATGGGCTCACCATGCATGTTTAACTCAATTAAGTGCGAAAATAATAATACGTGAACGTTCCTCCTCTCAAGCCAATAAAATAAAATACAATTGATTTTTAATTGATACGGGTGCCGATTGGAACCGAGCGGTGCTCGACGAACGCCAACTATCTTTATACAAATATTCTTTCCTTCTACTCCTTTGTTGCTGCGTACAAAAACCGCTAACCAACAGACACATTTACCCATTAATAATATAACTAGCTGCAGCCGAAGACTCCTTCTGCGTGAACTTTAGAGTATCGCGTCCCTTTGGTTGGTTTAGTGGTTTTTTGAAAATGTAACGAACTAACAAACCCACTTGCATTTTAGGATAGTAGAATGACCCTTGTCTCGTTGATACTACGTATACTGCCACTCTTAAAATTCCCCTTGACGTCACGACTCGCTTAAAAAATCTATTAAAAAAAAACTCACGGCTTTTATTCCCGAGGGGGTAGGCAAAGGTATTCCATTTATGGAAATACCCAATTTTCACGAGAATATTCCACCCCTAAACGTGATCCGTGACACGCTTACCAAAAAACAAAAGAAGACCAAACAAAATGTTGCATTCATTTCATCAAGTGCAAAGACAGGATTATGAGGATAGGCTCCCGCGCCCGCTCCCCGTCAGAGCCGGTTTATTTTAACCGGTTAACGTCGAGGACATGGAGATTAATCTCCCACTGACCGCACCCCCTTTCCTCTCCCCTCTTTCCCCCTTGTTGAATGCAAATTAGTAAACAAGGACGAAGTTTTAAGAAAGACATGTGAAATGGGTGGTTTAATGTTTTGCCGTAAGTTCTTAACAGTCATAATTATAATTTCGGGATTGTGAGGCCGGCTCAAAGTATTTGAGAGCTTGTGTTGTACACAAATAATTTTGCCTATTCATAAACCCGTATCAGACCACTGTTGAGCTAAGAGTATTTCACATATGCATGAGGGATTACATTGTAAATGTTATACCGGGAGATTATCAATTAAAGCTCAAATTTTAAAACTCCCAATTTGATCATGACACACTTTTATATTTTTGTATACCATTGACAACAGACCACACAGACCCTGCACCATAGACTATGCTACAAAAGATACCACTACATTTTCTAGAATGTTAAGGCATTATAGACAATATGCCTAATAAGTATGGTAAATTTTATTGAAAAACTAAAAAAATGTAAAAGTCACCCGTTTTATAAATATTACCTTCCTTCTAATGCTGCTGGGTAAACTTTTTTCAAATTATGGGATTAGGTTTCCTAAAAATTGACTGCTAGAAAATAAAAATAAAACGTATTTATTTCTCAAGGTAATTGAGAATTACACTAAGGAATGTACTATCTCTGCTTACCCCTTCGAAAATAAAGGCGTGAGCATAATTACTACTATTACTTGTACAGTGATAGCCCTGACGGCTAAAGAGCCGGCCGAAAATCAGTGAGGCTCGGGTTCGAATCCTGGCATGTACCATTGAGTTTTTCAAAACTTACGTACATATTTATCACTAGCTCGACGGTGAAGGAAAACATCGTGAGGAAATCCGCAGGTCTCAGAATTAATTCTGAGACATGTAACGTGTGAACAGACCCGGTCCGGCGACGGGCTCACCACCTATCACGTTTAGGGGTCCAATGTATCTCGTGAAATTCGGGTATATCCAGTAATGGAATACCTCTGCCTACCCCCTCAGGGATAAAAGATTTTTTTTTTTTTTTTTATTTACTTATACCGTAAAACATAGCTCCTCTACAGTGCCACCTAAATATCACCTTAATCCAACTGCCAATTTGGCAAGGGAGATGGGCTTCTTTGAAACCCGGTACGCGGATAAAAAGATACATTAAAATAATACAAACTTCAAACGGAAACAATATAAAAGGTCGACCGCAGACGGCTGAGTCTAAATACAGCCTGTAGGCGTCCATGAGGCTTGACAGCCCAAAGATCAAAGAGGCTATAGAGGGTAGGAAGATAAAACCACCCAGCGGTATTAAGTGATAACTTACGATACGAGTAGCTAACTTGGCTTTTATGATAATCATATGGCGATTGAACATTAATAGAACTGTTAGATGTAAGTTCACTTATGATGGCTTGTATGCTCAGTTTAATTAATTTAATAACATGAGACTAAAAAGAGCAGCCCTTGAGTTTCTTGCTGGCTCTTCTCGGGGTACTGCATTTGGAACCAGCAACTCATCGGTGGAGAAGGGCTGCTGTTTACATTTAGACATTTCAAAGTGTATTTTATAGACCTACTGAAATAAATGAATTTTGAGTTTGAATTATACATTTAATTCTATATACTATAATAGTTAGGTACATAGCTGCGTGCGAAATTGATACGTGCGTGGGAGAGCCATGCTTCGGCACGCTTTGGCCGGCTCGACCGGAGTTATACCACGGCCTCACAGAAAACCAGCGTAAAGCAATAGCATTTCGCTGACTGAGTTAGGTAACCGCCCCCCCCCCCCCCTCCCCCTACTCCCACCTCAAAGGCTGGCAACGCAGTTGTGACTCTTGAGTTGCACGTGTCCATGGGCGACGGTAGTCACTTACAATCAGTTTTTTTTATAAAAAAAAACTTAAAACAATATAAAATACGGAAAAATTACAATCAAGCTGAGTATGTCAATTGTAAAATTCATATATACAATAATACATAAATAATCTTAAGCCTATTTCCCATTGGGGCAGAGACAACAGACCGCCACTTACTACAAACCTGGCAGATCACGCGTACTTTCTCCACAAAACGACTCATGCATCCTCGTCGGTTTCGGGTACTCTTTATCTGGCTTTTCTTCAACACATCGCCGATCTGGTCGATGTAGGTACGCCTAGGTCGTCCTCTACCGATATAAAACAATACTATAATATTTTTTGTCCAAGTAATAACATTTTCAATTTATTCTTGAATATGTAAACTTTTCTTAAATTATACTAGTGATTGCTAGCAAACCTTAATAAATAAATGAATGAATAATAGCATATAACCATTCACGCGTCCGAAGAAACCTGTCCCTCAACGCTCAGATTTGTTATTGATGTTCCGAAGCTATTTATTGGGCAAACTACGCCCTTTGTGCCCGACGCCCTTATTGGATTAGGGACATATTGTGCGACGTGTTCGTCCACAAGCCCTTGTAACTATACGAAGGCTCTCTAGTTACTTCGTCCCTTTCATTATCTCATGGGGATGTGATCCTGTTACAAGTTTAGGGTGCTGTAGTAAAACTATGCAAGGAAATCAATGATGTTTTATAGGTTACATAATTTAAATAAATGGCAGAAACAGCAGAGGGCCCAGCAAAGTAGATTTGTAAAACATAAAGATTACTCACATAGAATGATAAATGTAGAGCAGTGATAGCCTTACGGTTAAACAGCCTGCTTCACATGATGTTAATGAGTGAGGCTCGGGTTCAAATATTGGCATGTACCAATGAGTTTTTGAAACTTACGTACATATTCATCACTAGCTCGACGGTGAATGAAAAGATCGTGATCGCGAAACCCGGAGGTCCCAGAATAAATTCTGAGACATGTGTAAACACATACCCCCTTCAACTGCAGTGGGGTATATGGCACTAAATTGTCTACGGAAACGTCATCAAGTTCAAATATTGTCTCAAACGTGCAATGTCTCGGCTTGTGCCATCTCGTAGCTCGCCGCAACCGCAGCGTAGCTGGTTGCTACGGCGTAGCGCTTTCGTAGCGGCATAGCGCATACTTGTTAGCATAGAAATAGGTCATTGATAACATAACTGGAAGAGCTGTGACTTATTGTTTGCATTTAAATGTTACTGTAAGGATTTGAAAAATAAATCAAATAGGACTTTCTATGCTTTTGTCGCTTAAGAATGTAACGCGCTACTTCAAATTGTATTAGTTAGTAATGTCCTTATTTTACATTTACATGTACAAATTCGTACTTAGATATTTCTGGATATAATTTTGTTTTTTTAATAATACAATTCACAGTGCGAGCCCTTTCTTTCTTAGCCTAGTTGTAATACTCGTTGCTTAACTTAAGAATTGGATCTATAATTACTCCAAGCTTAATGCTTGTATGTTATAGGTTTCGACGATAGAACAAAAAGAAGAAGATGTTGAAAAACTAATTTTTCTTCTCCTTTTTCATTGTAAGGATACTTAGACAACAAAATATTCTGTAAGAAATTCAATAGTACAGACAGAGGCAAAAAAAAACAAATAAAAAATGTCAAATTCACTAAATGACCGCTCCACCAGAAGTCCAATCAAAATAAAATAAATAATAATAATAATAATGAATTGTTGGACACAATTTACACGCACGGTTATTCAGTCCCAAACTAGGCAAAGCCTGTACCATGGCTACTAAACAACTGATAAACATACTTAAATAAATATTAAACACCCCGACCCGAAGCCAACAGCCATGTTCATGCACGCAAATGTTGGCCCCGAGCGGGGATCGAACCCGCGACCTCCGACTTGGAAGGCGAGGTCACCGCCAAACTGAGCCAACAGGCCCGTCAAATTACTGAATTACCATTCTACCAGCATTCCGTAGTCAAGCATAAATTACGGAAAAGCGTCGAGAGTACGAATAAACAAGTGCCAACACATTCCGTGAAAAGGGAATGTTAAATTGTATAAAGCTATACATGACGTGATTCTTAATGCTTTACTCAACTAGTGTGTTGAGGTCGTTGACCTGTGAGTCGGTGGGGTGAGTGAACTTGCGACTCGCTTCATATTTACAAATTCAACGGGTCACGAAAGCTAGGTCTTGGACCTTTCTTTATCAAGGTCAATATAGCCAACAACCGTCCTTTGGGCGGTGTAGACTTATCAGGAAATATGGGCTTTAATCTCCCTCAAGAGCCCATCGTAGATAAGATGATATAAATAGGCTACTAACCCTTTAAAAAATCTGCTAAGTGAGAGGCGGACTCGCACAAGAAGGGTTCCGTACCATAATATTATCTATAAAAACGGCAAAAAAACACGTTTGTTGTATGGGCTCCCAAACAACAAACCTGGTTTTTTGCCCTTAATTATTTATAGCTGTCCGTCCGTCCGTCCATCCATCTCTCTGTCTGTCTCACCGTCTGTCACCAGGCTAGATATTTAGATAGTAAGACAGTTGAAATTTGGACTTGGCCGGTTTGTTTTAAAACTTGTTAGCTCGTTTTACAAGCAGCCCGTTTTTTTTCAATTACCAATGTTTGGAACATATAAGCGACATATAAGAGGTTATATCAGCGAAACCCAATGCTTCCTGTTCCCAATCCAATCATCAAAACGATCGAAGTTTCAACCCGATCCGCATTAGCGACGCACGCTAACCGAGTTCCGCCGCGATTCGCGGATCCGCCGCGGATTTCCGGCGTAATTAAATCACATCGTTTAAAATGACGGAGCTCGTACACTCCTCACGTGTCGGGGATTCCTTTTCGTCACTAAGATTTTTTTAATATTATATTTAACTTTTTTTATTAAGTATTCTAATTTATTAATAAACAATAGTTATAGGTACATACATGTCAAACAACCTAAATGTAAAAAATATCATCGAGTGCGTCTAAGAATTGTGTGCTCGATTCTAAAACCATGAAGTCAAAGTTTTAAAAAAGTTTATAAAAGAATTTCTTAAATCTGTCCAATAGTTTTGAGTTTTTTTTACGATTTTTATGTTTGTAACTAATCGTTACAAACATAAAAAAATATAGAACGCTCCAATAGACGGCCGCGATCTAAACCACGCTATCCAAGTTTTCTAATGAGTTTGTATAAATACAACTGTATATTGTCCAACATCAACCGTTAAGGAAGATCTTGCCTTTTCACGATGCAGGAGCATTCCATGCCGCTCCTCCAGACTTTCTTCTTTATACTAGTACCAGCTGTTCCGCGCAGTTTCGGCCGCGTAAGCCCCTTTCCCGTTGGAATATAGGGATAAAATATAGTTTATATTACTACCTGATAATGTAACTTTCCAATTGTGAAATAATTTTTGACGTGACAACGTCTTATAATTCGATGGAGCCGGCTGCATGCACGAAAAATTATAACGTATGCGGCGTTCCAGTGCAAGCGAGAGCGCGCAACGAGCGACAAAGAGGCACAATCCATTCCATCAGTATTTTCTTATGACGTTGTCACGTTTAACTATCGTCAGTTAACCGACTTTACAGACAACCGATTTTTTTTTAAATCGGTTGAGGAGTTTAGACGTGAAAGCGTAACAAACAATGTCATTTTTTCATTTATAATATTAGTTAGGATATACAGGTAGCATTTCCATATACCGAATACCTCTACAAACCCTTCAGCGATAAGGCTGTAAAATTTAAAAAGTATGAATGTTATAACTGGTCCAAAAAGCGGAGGAGATCTGTTAACCCTGTGTTTTTCGCTGTGTCGCGTTGTTTGCCCGCCGGCGTGAGGCCGAATATAAATACGCCACTTACCGCACACGCCGCGAGTCACGCGATAAACGCGAGATTTAGGGTCACTCAGACTTGTAAAATGTGTCACAGATTTTATACTTGGCTTGTGTTTTTACAGCGCCCGTGAGTTTGCTGATGCGGAATTTTGTTGGAAAGGACTTTTATTGTTTTGTTCCCTTTTGAGATGCTGTAATTATTTGAGGTGAAACTTAAGCTTTCAGACGGTATATAGACAGTATATTACATACCTAGGGTAGTAAAATAAGAAATGTCTCAGATCACATGTAATTTTTGACCGAGGTGAAGTCGAGGTCTACAAACATATTTAATCTGAGGCTTTTTTATTTACTTCCCGAGGTGCGTATACTTTTTTCTGCTCGACGGAAGCGGAAAGCGGCCACTTTGTTTAGCGCAGCGGGCCGAAAGTTGTCGCTTTCCACCCGGAGAGATTAAAAATAAACCCTGTTAATGTCATTAAGTAGGTACCTACCATATATCACAATGAAAAAAAACTATGAGTGCAGAACTAAAATTAATTACCCGATGTCAACATCAATACTAATTTAATCACGATACGATTACAATATGCGATTAGTCAGTAGTTACGTCTGTCGGACGCGGAAACTAATTAATAAATTGTTTGCGTCTGACGTCACTTAATTTCAATTAGGCGTGTCATGTCGCCGTCGTGACGTCACACTCCCACCGTAATCACGGGGTAGTTGCCATGCAAATAGAGGCCTAGACAAGTGGCTTCGTAGAACGGGAACGTAAGTCGAATAGACTGACGAATGTATGGGGTTGACGTTAGCGTGCGACTTGTAGCTCGCGCCGTATTAGGTATAGCGCGACCAAATAAAATTGACGCAATATCTTTAAAGAAGTATCGTATAGTTACTGACAGGTAGTTCTTAATTGTTATTGCATTTGACTTTTTATGAGCTGTCAAAACGATTTTTTCCGAATACTGTAGAGTCTTCATTATTAGAGTCTGGCTAACGAAAGTAGATAATCGTCTTTTTTTAAAACTTTCGAATAGCAACACATAATGACAGTGTCAATTTGTCATTGTCAAACATTCGTTTTAGTTTGTTATGTTCTTATTTCTTCATTTTTGTGTTAAAATATGAATAAAACTATTAAAAGTGGAGTTCCAGAGTTATTGTTCTGCATGATATAAAAGTTTCAAGTAAAAAAGAAGAATAAGAAGATGAATTCTACCAAAATAAGAATGTTTACGTGTGGTGATAAATTTTTTAGGTTAGTATGATCTATTACTTTGATACTTTATGTAATTACTATTTTTTGTTTAAATTCTTTGTTACCGAATAGTTAACATGCCTATCCCCTCGGGGATGAAAGGCGTGAGATTATTTATTCATTCATTATTCAAAGTTGTATTTTAGAAAATGTAAGTTCTGCGTGGTTTCACCTCGTAGATCTTGTTTCTGTGGGAATACGGGAATAAAACATAGCCTACGTTACTCAGTGATAACGTAGCTTTCCATTGGGGAAAGAATTTTTATAATCGGTTCAGTGTTTTTAAGTTTATTCGTTAGAAACATTCAAAAATACAAATCTTTCCTGTCTATAATATTAGTAATAAATAATATGGTTTTAATTTTCCATGCAATGCTAGCCATTTTAATATATGATTCCATAGAAATACAGTTACTATCAATCTCAATAGGAATAGTTCATATTTGAAACAATAACTAAAAATCCAAGTATCAAGTGGGTTTATTCCATATACATACATCGAGGGATACCATGCTAAATTTTTTTAAATTTGCCGCGCTTTTTCGCTATCTACTTTCATTAGCCAGACTCTAGTATTCAATTACACAATACTTTTAAATTGTTTTACTATAGTAAAATATAAAATAAAAAATCCCACTGCCTTTATGCCTTGATACCAGGGCCAGGGTAGGCATTATTTGTTACTTTTCAGTTTCCTATAGTAGTAAAATGACGATTAATTTATTTATTTAACTTCATGTACCAAGAAAATGTACACATGGCGAACTTAATGCCTAAATACATTATCTACCAGTCAACCATCAATATCATAATGAAACTTCGACGGTCCTGTTGGCGCAGCTGGTAGTAAACCTGCCTTCTGAGTCGTAGGTCGCGGGTTCGATCCCCGCTCGGGGCCAACATTGGTGTACATGAACATATCTGTTGGCTTCGTGTCTGGGTGTTTAATATTAACTAAGGTATGTTTATCAGTTGTTTAGTACACATAGTACTCTGCCTAGTTTGGGACTGAATAACCGTGTGTAAATTGTGTCCCACAATTTATTATTATTACTTTTGTTTGCGACTTATCCACTGGGTTGAACGCGAGCGGTATTATGACATGTAAATGTAATGAAAATGTATCGCGGGCGACCTCTCGGCGCTACATAATGCTGTTTCGGTTAGCTGGAATTGTATAACATCGTATAGCCAGCCACCAACCTACATTGAATTACCTCAAACCCGATTAGAGTCACATTAGTCTAGTCATGAATATTGTGACAGTCCCCAGAATTGCTTCTGAGGCTTGTGTAACAGTACCCTAACACCTATTTCTCTCTTACAGTTCTATGGACCTTTCACGTTTAAATGAAAAAATAAAAACCGGCGAAGAGCGAGTTATCTATAAAAACGGCAAAAAATTACGTTTGTTGTATGTGAGCCCCCCTAAATATTTATTTTATTCTGTATTTTAGTATTTGTTGTTATAGTGGCAACTAAAATACATCATAATATGTGAAAATTTTAACTTTCTAACGGTCACGGTTCATGAGATACAGCCTGGTGACAGACAGACAGACAAACGAACAGCGTAGTCTTAGTAATAGGGTCCCGTTTTACCCTTTGGGTACGGAACCCTGAAAACGGACAATTCCGAGTTGGATTCGAACAAAAAAGGGTTCTGTTCCAAGGTACAAGAAAAGAACACATTTCTCTCTTGCTTTAATTTGAATTGTTTATATATTTTTTTGTGATAGCGAATGGAAAGCCATGAGAATTATGTAAAAATTTTGACGGTTTACCTATTACGGTTTGTCTTTATTAAGCGGCCTTTCAGTACAAACTCTTATAAATAAAAAAAATCCGCCAAATCAATAAACACAATCAAAAATTCTATACACTTCATAACCATGTCTTCAAATCAAAATTACGCGGTTCGACAATAGTACATTATGATATAAGTGCGGTAGGTTGAAAATTACAGCCGAGGCGATATTGCTAGCCCGAGCCGTAGGCGAGGGCTACAAGTAAGCAGAGGCTGTAATTATCAAAGCGCACGTATGTCATACGACGTTTTATAACACATTTGCAAGGAAATAAAATAAAACTCCGACTATGGTAAACGAATAAAAACAATACAGCTTTAAGAAAAAGCGCGCGGCGCGCATCATCATTTTTTTAGGCAAAGGCACAAAAAACAGCCAGTATTACTAATAAAGTAAATTAATATTTTTGTGTTTTTGTTACAGATTAATTGGTTGTAATTTACTGTCAAAATTAATTAAATTAAATAATTATGTACATAAATATTTCTTTAATATATTTTATCTCCCAAAGTTAATTTTAATCATAAAATGTTGACAACTTTTTTGACATAAAAACTCTTTGCTGAGATTTTAAAAAGTACCGTTCGTTTTAAGACGGAGCATCTTGATAAACCGTGCGTTTTACTTTACACTTACCGCACTTGGGCGTAATGAGATAGGTAACGATATTAAAATTGGTGAAATAAGACACCTTTTACGAGCAAATGTGTTATAAAATCTATTACCATTGCTCCCACAGCATGTAGGCGTGTGCTCTCTTTATTGTAGGCAAGGCGCTCGTCTGAGCCACTCGCTTGTACAGCAAAGTTGTTAGTTACATGGCCAGTAACTAAAAACTCATTTTTCTGAGCTAGTCATAAATAAATCTTATTAATTAATGTTTATTTCAAAAGGTATTTTCGAACTCTATAATTTACCAAAAAAAAACTATAAATACATTTATGGCTATAAGAGAAAACTGAACCTTAGTTTCTGACCATGTAACCCTAACAACTTTGTTGACTGTACCCAATGCTGATTTTGCTTTATAGCGACTACTCTCTTACTATGGACGAACTTAGAAGCTAAGTGCTTAAATCGCCCGAGTAGCCTACTGTCTGCCCTTTCCGGCTTTTGTTACGCTTTTTACATTTCGCAAACGAATACAATTTTGACTGATGACTTTCTTTGACCTGTTAATAATAAAGTACTTAGACTGATTTGGCATTCGAGTTTATTTATACAACATGTAACATAATAAGCGCAATTCCTGAAATTAGTTTATTCAGTATCGACTACTTGTCTTATTCGATTTCAGATATTTTTAATATGTGTTACATTTAAAAAAAAAAATTATCGTAGCTGAATTTAGTGCTTTCTATGGAAATCGTGCTATTATTAATCTATATTTAAGAAAATTGGTTAGACACAACTAAAGTTCGATTGTATCATATTTTTTTATATTATTATACTAATTGGGGTGTATGAGGAATTGCGCTTTTTCTGTTACGCGTTGTATTTGATTAGAATTTAACAAGATTTATTGTAATATCTGTTGGCTTCGTGTCTGGTCGTTTAATATTTATTTAAGTATGTTTATCAGTTGTTTAGTACCCATAGTACAGGCCCTGCCTAGTTTGGGACTAAATAACCGTGTGTGAATTGTTTCTCACAGTTTATTTATTTAATAATCACAAAAGCTTGATTTTACATAAAAAAAATTGTCGTTCCTATTAATGTCCGGCCTTTACCCAAATGTCCGGCGAAACTGGCTCTACTGTCCGGCTATACCCTACTCGTACCTACTTGCCCAATGTAAAGAGACCTAATAAACCCGAGTTTGAATAATAGAAACGTAATAAACACACGCTAGAAACGGGAGGCGACGCCTAATGATGACGAA
Source organism: Ethmia dodecea (assembly GCA_963855545.1). Taxonomy (NCBI): domain Eukaryota; kingdom Metazoa; phylum Arthropoda; class Insecta; order Lepidoptera; family Depressariidae; genus Ethmia; species Ethmia dodecea. The sequence continues at coordinate 18,981,425 of OY979438.1, read as the reverse complement.
CGAGCGGCTATATTATAGACGTAAAAAACAATACGTCTCCATACAAACTCCATAGGGGGGGGGGGGGTTTCAAATCCAGAAGTACTGGTCTTGTGGTTTGTTTTGAGGAGTATTTGTACAAAGTTTCAAGTTGATACACGTCAAGAACAACACATCTCTATACAAAATCCCACCTCCTTTTTCGCCCCCTTAGGGGGTGTTTTTTACAAAACCCAGTAATACGTGTCTTGTGGTTTGTTTTGAGGAGTATTTCTAGAAAGATTCGAATTGATACACCCAAAAATGAAGGTTTTCCATACATTCCAAACTCAACCCTTACTTTCACGCCGTTAGGGGACGATTTTCGAAAAATCCAAAAACACGTATCTTCTCATTTATTTCTAAAAGTATTTGTGCCAAGTTTCAAGTTGATAGACGTAAAAAACAACACGTCTCCATACAAACTCCATCCCCCTCTTTCACCCCCTTATGGGGTGTTTTTTGAAAAATTAAGAAATACATTTCTTGTTGTTTGTTTTATAGAGTATTTTTACAAAGCTTCGAATTCATACACCCAAAAATGAAGGCTTTCCATACAAACGTTCAACCCCTTTTTCACCCCCTTAAGGGTTGAATTTCGAAAAATCCTTTCTTATTCCTACTTTACGTCCTAAAAACAATATATGTGAAGAAAATCAGATTTCTAGGTTTAAGGGTTTAGGCTGGGCGTTGATGAGTCAGTGAGTCAGGACTTCTCTCTTTATATATATAGATTAATATGAATATTAAACCGCGGATCGAGCCGCCAGTAATTACTAGTCTTGGGTCGTTCGCCATTGGGAGCGCTCAATTTAGTTCGCAGTCCTACCTCGAACTAGTTCGTTCATTTAGTTCGTTTTTTTTAATACATACATACTCGTACATACATAATCTCACGCCTTATATTTCATTTTTCCCAGAGATATACCATTTCTGGATATACCCACATTTCATCAGATATTCTTTGGACCCCCAAACGTGATAGGTGGGGAGCCCATCGCCATACCGGGTCTGGTTCACATGTCTCAGAATTCATTCTGGGACCTGCGGGTTTCCTCACGATGTTTTCCTTCACCGTCGAGCTAGTGATAAATAAGTACGTTAGTTTTGAAAAACTCATTGGTACATGCCAGGATTCGAACCCGGCCGTCCCTGATTTCCATTATGTGAAGCAGGCCCCCTAACCGTAAGGCTATCACTGCTCAGCTGCTTTTTTTATATAAAATATTAAGATAATAAAAGAAATGTTTTTCATATTATTATTGTGAAAAACTTGAACCATAGATGGACTATGATTTAATAAGAAACTATTTAGTAAGAGCGACAAGAGTAAAAAAAAAATAAGTTGTTTAGCCATGCTGCGCCCCTCTATAATAGAGCGGGCGCCAGAAAAATACATATTTAAAAGAACTGAGAGCTAGCTTGTGGATGAACTAGTTCGCATAGTTCACCTAAAAGAGCGCTCTTTCGAACTAGGTCGTTCGCGAACTACTCAAGACTAGTAATTACCGTTGTTAGCCTAAGCACCGATTCGCGTGATTGTGGGTTTGACACCGTTTTTATTTACTGATAGGTAAATTGATGCGCGGAGATTGTAACCAGATATCTATTATGTATGTACAAAGCGATTAAAATATAATAAGGCATAGAGGGGACAAAGCGAGGAAAATTTGAAGTCAAAAGTTATTTCAAGTGGAATAAGTCTAGTACGATTTCGACCGAATGACAGCTCGCTTTCATACTAACTGACATGACAAGGACATGACGCTTAGGCTTCAAAGTTTTGTATGAAAATATTTCCAATGCCTCCTCTATGTCCTATTATATTTAAATCTCTTTGTGTATGTAGTACTAAAGACCCGCCCTCGCTTCGCTTCGGTTTATATGTGATATTATCAGTGTTTTTCTACTATATTATGCATGTATTGTATACATATAAAGCTTCCTATTGAACTACTCTATCTATTAAAAAAACGTATTAAAATCCGAGGGTGCAGACAGACGGGAAGCGATTTTATTTTATACTATGTGCTTAGATATGTAAACTATTTAATTTGGAAAACCGATAACAGTACAAACAATAAAACAGAATCATTATGTTAGAGCAGTGATAGCCCGGACGGTTAAAGAGCCGGCCGAAAATCAGTGAGGCTCGGGTTCGAATCCTGGCATGTAGCAATGAGTTTTTCAAAAACTTACGTACATATTTATCACTAGCTCGACGGTGAAGGAAAACATCGTGAGAAAACCCGCAGGTCTCAGAATTAATTCTGAGACATGTGTAAATATACCCGGTCCGGCGATGGACTCACCACCTATCACGTTTAGGGGTCCAAGGTATCTCGTGAAATGTGGGTATATCCAGTAATGGAATACCTCTGCCTACCCCCTCGGGGATGAAAGGCGTGAGATTATTTATTTTATTTTTATTTATTTTATTTTATTTATTATGTCAAAAAACTACTAATCTAAAAATCAAATTACGTAAATTGAGAAGGAATTATGACAGGATTTTGCTAATTATAACCGGTCGAGCAGCATGTTTCCGCGGTTGGTTGATAACAATACATAAACCTATTATGTCCAGGAATTGTTACCAGCTAGAAAAATATGGCATTCAGCAATTATGAGTATCAAAGAAAAAAAACTAATACATTTTATTTTACAAGGATGTTTTCAACACAAAAAATTTGTAGGTAATTAAAAGTTTACAGAAATCAAAAATATGATGAATGATCAATGATGATGATTTATTGATGATTTACTATTGGTTGTGCGGGTGAAAAACAATATGGCGAAATTTATAAGTGGACTGTATTTTTTGCGAGAAATGGCACAATACGTTTAGTGGGGTTGGAGATGGACTGCCTGCGGATTGGGAAATGAAATTAAGGCAGCCCAGGCGAATAAAGAGGATGCACAGTACCTTTAGTCCAGGTTTTCGGGAGCGGCGTTGGCGGTTAGGGCCCAAGCCCCGATTGTTCTACGGCTAAAGGGGTTTCCACGGCACCACAATTTGTACACACACACTGAAGATAATGTTTGCGACACTCGGTTTTAATGGAGTATTGTAATTATGCGGTTTTGAATCGGATCACAAAATTAGCGGCTGCGTGCAGGCCGAGCGATCGTGCCGAACAGGAAGAAGTGACGCTTGCGCCCCCTCGAGGGCGAAATACATAGCACGTGGACGGTTTTCTCACTCGCGCGCGCGTTGATAGGTATGTGCGGGAAAGGGTAGGAAAGAGAAAGCGTATTGTGCCAATAGTATAACGCGGGAATTTAAATTAGAAGAAAAAATACCTATTTGGCGTAACCAACTATACAACATATTTTTTTTATTTCTGTAAACTTTGATAGTAAATAATTTAAGTACCTAGCTACTTGAATTATTCTAAGAAAGCAAAATTTGTGTTCATTTCTACCACACAGCCAATATCCAATTGACCTTCATTTTAAGGTTAATTGAGACGTAATTTTATTCAACAATAAGCTTGTTAAAAACGCTTAAGTGTATAAGCCATACCCTTATCAAGACTAGCTTTTGGCATTAATCATATTATTCGTACGAATCTAATTTAGTGAGAATATTAACCTTGTAATACAAAGGAAACAAACTTAATAAATGTCAAAAAATGTAAGTAGTTAGATTAATTCAATGGTTGTGCTTTGCAGTGCCGGATCAACAAAAATTCAAATTCATTTATTTTCAATTTTTCAGTAGGTATTTTGAAAAGTCAATGGTCTAATAACAAAAGCTTTGGGACCCGCGTATTAGGGCCCCTGTATCGGGCTCCAAAAAAACAGACAATTTAGATAGGTTTACATCTAGGTACAGTCCAATGGAAATACTTTTTTTTTCTCTAAATTTAAGTAGGTACTGATTATTGATAATTTAAGATCATTTCAAGAAGCGAGCGCTTCCTACTTTGACTTATCAATTTGATAGCACTAAAACTATGAATAGGAGTCTATATACCAACTAATTTATGAGATATAATTATTTAAAAAAGTTATGTCAACACGAGAGTTGTGTGTAACTGATTTGTTTAAAAAAGATAAATTTTGTTAATTTTAAAACAACAAATCAATCAAAAATGTAACAGTTCTAATATTCAATTCTTTTTGAATAACGATAAAAAACTGATTTGACTAACAGTCTAGTACCCTATTTGCCAACATTAAACCAAGTAAAGTATATCTTGTATTGCTTTTATTTTATTTATTTTTTCATAACTTTGCATTATTTATCTTATATTGCGTTACCTTAACGAAGTTTTACATGTCTTGACTCTAAGTTTAACATAATATCATTAATATACTTACCATGTTATAAGCAAATAAATAATTGTAATTAAGTATTTTTTTTATATTTATTTACAAAGCAAAAACACATATATTTACAATATTTATAGATAAAAATGTCCTTCAAAGAAGAACCATGGTGTCCAAAAGACTAGCATCCCCTCTCTAGGCAGCTAGAATTGAAATAAAATTTCCTATCCTAAAGTTTAAGACCCAAAGAAGGCCCTATTTATTAGCACTTACAGCAGGTCCCACACGCTACCTTAATCCAGCCCTGGTGCTTTGTAGCGGTCGTGTGAGCGCTGAGGTCAAGGAATCTCACTTTACATATAAAGTGAGTGGTATTTGCGACCCGGCCAAGTCCGGAGCCAAAGCTCGGTGGGTTAACGTGGACTGCATTAACCTACAAAACTATGGACCCTTTCAGATCGACTGGTATATTGAGTTACTATTCTATTACCACATTTCGCCAGAAGGAGGGTAATGTTGTTCGGAAGTGTATATAGGTGTATGCTAAGAAATGTACTATATATATATATATATATATATATATATATATATATAATCTTACGCCTTTTTTATCCCCGAGGGGGTAGGCAGAGGTATTCCATTACTGGATATGACCACATTTCACGAGATATATTGGACCCCTAAACGTGATAGGTGGTGAGCCCATCGCCGGACCGGGTCTGTTTACACATGTCTCAGAATTAATTCTGAGACCTGCGGGTTTCCTCACGATGTTTTTCCTTCACCGTCAAGCTAGTGATAAATATGTACGTAAGTTTTTGAAAAACTCATTGGTACATGCCAGGATTCGAACCCTAGCCTCACTGATTTTCGGCCGGCTCTTTAACCGTCCGGGCTATCACTGCTTTTATGAAATGTACTAAGTGCGCGTATAGAAAGTAGAACGAATCCTAATTTACACAGCGTAACCTTCGTCAAAATTCGTTATGTATTATTACAATTTGTGAACCTGCTCACTCTTTTCGATCACACATAAGTGTTGTTTAAGGTTAGACTTTATGCTTCATGCTTTATGCTTCATCATTAACTCGGCGGTGAAGCAAAACATCGTGTGGAAACCCGCAATTCCCAGAATTGGTAGCAGCAACCCGCTTCGGCGATGGGCTTACCACTTTTCATAAAAAACAACGATGAAAAGTGGGTGAATACCTCTGCCGACTCCCTAAGATATAACGGTGTGAGCATACAGTTATTTTTAACAAACTTGCAATTTTATTCGATGCTAAAATCGTTGAGACGCGTGCGACGACGACTTGCAAAGTAATGTGCCTTGCTTTACCCGCATTTCGATCCCGATCCCAAGTATTGCAGTTTTCCCTACGGGTGTAGACGTTGCGTAACTGAGATCACTCTTTACATTTAAAAAGCTTCATTAAGAAGTGAGAAGAGTGGAGCTAGATGCTGATATAGAATGCTGACCATTCTCAACTAGAACTCGAAATGAAGGCTTAGCACAGTGGCTAATTTGCCCTAAGGCCCAGTAGGCTTGGGCCTAGGAGGATTTGGCGCACAATGCCACATACGCAAAATGACACATTGACGCAAAATGCAACATTCGCAAAATGCCACACTAGCAAAATACCACACTAGCAAAATGCCACATTATCAAAATGCCACACTAGCAAAATGCCACACAAAGTGCCGCACTAGCAAAATGCCACACTAAAAAAAGCCATATTATCAAAATAACAAGATTCAAAATAAATAAAAAACATTTAAGAATGTGACATTTTGCGCAATTCCAATGTGTCATTTTGCGAATGTGGCATTGTGCGTCTAATCCGCCTAGGACAGCCAGATATTAGGAGTCGCCAATCATGACCGAAAAAGTCAGTGATGATAACAAAAAATAACACAGAGTACCTAAATATTCTAAAAGCTAGAGCACATTATGGCTCTAATCTTCTTAAATCACGTTTTAAATTTTATATAGAAAGAAATAAAAGTTGTCAATAAATAAATTCATTATGATGGGTACTGAGAAAGGGGCGGTCCGGGCTGGTACTCACTACATGGCCTGGGGCCTAGGGCGGCCAACACTACAAAATAAATTAAAAACTTACACTTTTTTTCTCACTGGATGGCGCTCGCTGATATTAAAAACATTGGAGTTTAACCCTTATTGACGGCGTCTATCCCACAGCGAGGATACACAACAATTTCAAAGCTTCGTTTGCCAAATGTCCCGCCAAAATCGACACCAATCGTCGCCACGATAGTGTCGTTAGACTCGGGACACAGCCCCATTAGGCGCCTGCGCGGCGTGAAATCGAATTTGAATAAAGTCAACATCCTTCCCGTGCCAAATTAAAATCAAGGGTCCGAAGATCCCATCTTGGGTCGCGGCCCTCCAGTAGTGGGGCCATAAAACTGGCTTTTTATTCATGAAGTCCGTTTTTTTTATTTTTCACGGCTAAACCGCTATACCGATCTTGAACGCGGACGAAATTGCAAAAATAAAGCTAGTTGTAAATAAATAGCAGTGATAGCCTTACGGTTAAAGAGCTTCACATGATGATAATCAGTGAGACTCGGGTTAAAATCCTGGCATGTACCAATGAGTTTATCAAAAGTTACGTACATATTTATCACTAGCTCGACGGTTAAGGAACACATCGTGTGGAAACCCGCAGGTACCAGAATTGATTCTAAGTTATGTGTAAAAGACCCGGTCCGGCGATAGGGGACCTATCACGCTTAGGGGTCTAAAGAATATCTCGTGAAAAGTGGGTATATCCAGAAATGGAATACCTCTGCCTAACCCTTCGGGGATAAAAGGCGTGAGATTAGTAATTTTATTTTTTTATTTTTAAATAAATTGCTATCCGTTTAATGTTTTCCGATTACTATAAAAAGTAAGATCATTTGCAGAGTTGCAAGTCTTCAACGGCCGTATCTCACCGTATGCTATAAGGCGCGCCATAAAAGCTATCATTTTCCACTTACGTGTTACCAAGATACTGGCAGTTCATATCTTGATGTCAGTTCGCAATTTTAGACTCCGACTTGCCAAATGGAGTTCTTTCTCTCTCACATACTTATATAACTGACGAGCGAGTGCCCAGCGTTATTGTCGGCGTTGAATCGGTTTTATTCGTTTTATTCCCGTTCCCGTGGGAATTTCTAATAATCCCTTCGTAGTGATCACTTAATTACGTCACTGAAGAAACGTTCGTGCAAAATTACATGTTTCTAGACCTTACATAAAAGCAAAAAAGGGAGATACGGTACATTCGTAGAAAGCATCGTTGACATTTGGACTACATACACGGGCCCGTGGGTTTTATTTTTTGTTTTAGTGCTGTTTGTCTTCATAAAAGCATATGAAGGCATTGTATAGCGTTTCAACCTGCTGTTTACATTTAACCAATCTTCATGGACGAGTTTAATGTGCCTTGTAATTTTCAAAGTGTATTTTATATACCTATGATATATACCTACACCTATACCTACTGAAATAAATGAATTTTGAATGTGAATTTGAATCATTCAATTATCTGAGTTGTGTTCTGTAAACTACTAGAAGTACAATATTTTAATGGATAAACAACCCCGAAAAAGGCGTAGCCTTCGACTGCATATATAAAATTAGAAATACTATAAATAAAATCATATTTTTGTTGCGAAAAAAAGTGAATATCGTGCATGCAACAACGGAACCCTTGACTGGGCTGGGTTTAGTTTTGGTAGTGATGAATTTTATTTGTCGCAGATAGAAAGGTTACTAGATTATGTGGATGAGGCTTTTAGTTGGCAACATTGGTGCCGTCACCGCTGTCTTTTACAATTTTGACAGAAGGGCGCGATATAATATCGCAGCAGTGGAGTCAATGCTATACAGCGAAATACAGTCAACATTCTTAGCATTTCGCTTAATATCTCAATTTCGTGGCCACGCCGGATTTCTCGGAGAGTATCCGATATCCCGTTTGATCCGTCCCGTCCCGTACCGGCCCTTAAGCAACTCGCTTACTTAAACATAAAACTCATCCGTGGATATGCTTATACTCGTCGAAGGGGCGCGGAATGATGCAGAATGATTTATGCTAGTCCGAGCTAAGAACGGACCGTTTAAAAATCGTATCATCATTTTACTGGATCGATCACCAGCATGAAGGTGCGGAGGTGGAATGCTCCTCCGTCGTGAAAAGGGAAGATCTTCCGCCAGGTTGAAAAAGGTCAAAACGTAACTCCGAAGGTCAAACCAACAAATAAACTTTCGCATTTAACATAGTAGGATTAATAAATGAAAATAAGGATGAAATATACTGCTGGGTACTGTGAAATCAGATGAATCATACAACAGTTCGCGGAGCATTCCCTGGAGTTATTAATTTGAAAACTCGGCGCCGTTTCCATCCAATTACGCCCGTTAAATAACAACGTCGAAAAGATATAGCCTATTTACATTAGTTTTCCATCGCAACTGGAAAACATCATGGGGTCAGTGGACTCGAAACTTATGGGAGGACAAAATACCTGATTTTAGAAAGACGAGATTCAGATTCTGTTAACAGTGATGTCAAAGTCAACTTGTTTTATTCAAAGTAGGAACATATAAGTCCACTTCTTGAAAGTTATTTCAACACACCGCCGCTTCAGCATGTATGGTTGAGAAAAAGAAGCGGGGCAAGAAACTCCTCAACACATTACTCTTCTAATCATTTCTTACTTAATACTAAATTGGGTTACATAATTTGGTTATTTTTCGGTGTCGTGTTGTGATGTGTCATAAAAAAAAACTCACGCCTATTATCATCAATAATGGGCTATCGCCAGACCGGCCCCCCCAGCCAAGTGGCATTGCACAATCTAATCGAATATTCTTTTAGAATTATATCTATTGGATTGACATTAGCTTTAGCGCTCGTTGGCAAGTGCTTATGTCAATCCCATACATGATAATCTAAAAGAACATTCGATTAGATTGTACAATGCCACTTGGCTAGGGGGGCGGGTCTGTTACACCATGCCTCAGAAATGATTCTAGGCCCTACGGGTTTTCTCGCGATGATTTCCTTCACCGTCAAACTAGTAATGAATATGTTAGTAAATTTTGAAAAACTCATTGGTACATGCCAGGATTTGAACCCGAGCCTGATTATCATGGGAAGCGGGCTCTTTAACCGTAAGGCTATGACTGCTCCAACCGATATTCTGAAATCATTTTCTCACCTACACCGAAGTCCTTGTTCTAATGAAAATGCGCACTTCTCGAATCACTTCCAGCCGATCGCGCAGTGCTCAATCAAAAAATAAATCGGTCTTTTGTTCTTCACTTCGTTACTCTTTCATTATTTTGTTTCTCAATTTTCTCGTCTCCAATAAAGGGATTCAATTCGGGATAAGTGGAGACAAGACAATCGGCGCTAATTCGACATCTGTTGAAAAATGTAAGACAGAACAGGAGATTGCTTGGGGTTGATGGGAATTAGGACTTTCGTCCTGTGGACAAGAATCCTTTTTTGAATGTTTGGTATGAGTACTTGATAGATTCAAGCGTTGGTTTGTGGATCACAAATAGTTACAAATATTATTTTTATTGTTATTCCACACTAAAGGATCGATTTGGGTACGAATTATTTTTGATAAGACTGAACATATGAAGCGAAGAAAAGATTTTAGTGGTAGATTGAATACGTTTAGGATAATAATTAATTACACTCTAACCGTCAAGAATTTAGAATTTACCATTCTTAAAAAACGATAACTATATTGACAAAAACGTTTAAGTATCTATGCCTACAAAGATTTTATGCTGGTGTTTCCTTTGTACCTAATATCTACCAGCATTAACTGTAGCCGGTCAAGTAGCGGGTTCCCATTATGAAGACAATAGTAAATTTTATTATCTCACAGAATCGTTATCTGACCAACAGATATTACAATTACAAGGAGTAGATACGTACATACAGAGACAATAGACTACTGGAAGATCTCTCGTGCTTCATCCACATCCATCAAACGACTCATGCATGCTCGTCCGAGGTACTCTTTATCTGGCTTTTCTTCAATACATCGCCGATGTGGTCGATATAAGTAGGCCTAGGTCGCCCTCGACCGACTCGGAAATACTCGGAATACATGATTAATATATGTTTTTATTAAGTAAACGTTTTCTTCTGTGGATATTATGAATGGCTCCAATATCCATCTCTCGCTCGTCAGCAGAAATAAATGTCTTTAGGATGTAGTCGTCCGGTCGGCACATTACGTGATCGGCCCGAGGCCTAGCATTTCGTCCTTCATTCGTCATACGTCTCCCCTAATGTATGTGCTTTTACTATGGGTATGCTTGTATTGACTGTGTGACCTGTTTGGTGTATTTACTAAATGCATCAAACTATTTATCCGATGAAATCCGACTAACCTGAAGATTTGAATCAACGCAAGCTTTAATAATAATCGTTTATTATTATTTATCAGGTAGCGAGATCTTAATCTACATGAGATTAAAAAGAGCTGCACTTGAGTTTCTTGCTGGTTCTTCTACATTTGGAACCAGCAACTCGTCGGTGGAGATGGGCTGCTGTTTATATTTAGCCAATCTTCATGGACGAGTTTCGAGTGCCTTTGTTATTAGACTATTGACTTTCCTAATTGTAGTTTCTATACCTAGAGAAAATAAATGATTTTGACTTTTTTAGGGTTCCGTACCTCAAAAGGAAAAAACGGAACCCTTATAGGATCACTTTGTTGTCCGTCTGTCCGTCCGTCCGTCCGTCTGTCAAGACCCTTTTTCTCAGGAACGCGTGGAGGAATGAAGCTGAAATTTATATCAATTACTCAAGTCTACTGTTCCTTGAAGCTGTGAAAAAATCAAACTTCTAAGCCAACGCAATCAAAAGATACAGCCGTTTATGCCGCAAATTTTCGACACTTGCAAGGGAATCAAAACCTACAGGGTGCTTCCCGTGAACTCAGAATCTTGAAATTTGGTACGAAGCAACGTCTTATAGCATAGATAAAGGAAAAATTACGAAAACCATAAATTTGCAAGGTTGTACGGAACCCTCGGTGCGCGAGTCCGACTCGCACTTGGCCGGTTTTTTTTTACTTTTGTACTGTGTATTTTTCATATATAATTTATAGGAAACGGTTTATGTATACAGGACCTTAATCCATTGTTAACTTTAGTGAATCATCTACCTTCGTCTGTTTATCCATCCTAAGGTTATCTGGAAGAAATCGCTTAAAGTGATAAGACCGCCCATTGTACTTTTTATCATTGTCACTTGTTGCATATTTTTATTGGTGTACAATGAAGAGTTGTTACTTACTTACTTCTCCCACCTAACCTCCAGCTCTTGTCCTCAGGTATCCTGGATCAGGCACCGCGACCTCCACATCCTGACGGTGGGGGGCTACACGTACACCTCGGACCAGCGCTTCCAGGCGACGCACTCCCCCCACACAGACGACTGGACGCTCCAGATCAAGTGGGCTCAGCAACGCGACGCTGGCGTCTACGAGTGCCAGGTCTCCACGCAGCCAGTCCGCTCGTTCTTCGTCACTCTTCACGTCGTTGGTGAGTACTTTTTTTCTATTACTCTTGGCCCCAGACTAACCCGAGAGCAAAGACGGGGCCTACGATGGGACGAGCTTGCCCAGAAGATGCCTGTTCACTCAAGTCTTGAAGGCTGACGGGTTAGGTATATGAACTCGGAAATACGTCTGTATTTCCGATGCCGGCAGGTAGTTCGACTCCTTGGCATTACGCATAATAAAAGATCTTGAAAAGCGCTTTGTGCGTATAGATGGAACATCCACCAAGTAGGGATGAAGCCCAGTCGTGCGTCTGGAAGTCCGATTGTGTTGATTACTGTATCTTCGATTTACGGAGCCGTGTGATCTCCTTGGAAGATTTGAGGTGTGTGAGCTTGAAACGTGCAAGATGTTTAGCAGGGAATTGAGATCTGTATTTTCGATTTAGAGCCACACATTCAGGCCATTCCTGGTACGTGGCCCGGACGTGACAATTTTCTGTGAACGGCTGGCCCAGCGCTGCCCGAAAGTATGTGAAATTCATAGAAAACTAGTGACCCGCCCCGGCTTCGCACGGGTGCAATGCTGAATTTTCTTTGCTATAAACCTTGCGGAGCCCTAGACCTTTCCAACGAATGCAAAACCGTGGAAATCAGTTCGTGCGTTCTGGAGTTATATCGTCAGGAAGGAAAACCCGACTTATTTTTATATAGTAGATTGGTGGACAGACTTTTACGTAGCCGTGGAATGACCTTGGAATCAGAATCAGAATCATATATTTGCTCAGAATAGGATTTAAAGTGTGGCTTTGACTTTGAAACGTGCAAGAAGTTTGGTATGGAATGAGATCTTACCTAAACGAAGCGTATTTATTGATTACTATTTCTTTATTTGAAGAAACCTTATCTACAATATTATAATCTACGTAGTTTCTGCTAACCTAACCTCTATAATGCGGCTTCAAGCAACTGATAATCTATAATAACTGTGTCTACTTGCACACATATCTTCTCCAATCTACAACAATGCCTACCCACGGTTATTGCCTCCCTGTTATCGCAAGAGTTACCGTGGCAGAAGCGTAAACACAAAGTACACTCCAACACCTGTCATTACCCAGTACTATCGCCGCGTATCGCTTCATATCCTTTGTTCTTTCTGCTCTGTGAACGAATGCAAAGCGGAGACAATAAAGCCATTTAATTACATTCCTCTCCCCATACTCATACATTACAACGCCAATGCTGTATCGCCACAATTTTATTTAACCGTTCGCGTATCGTTGCATTAGCGCCAGCCGGAACAATATTTGCGTTCCATTCCATCTCGAATATCGCGCGAACAATTCCAACAAACGCCGACTCGAAAATGCGTCGCGCAATCGGCACCGACCCATTGTCACGGAACATTTTAACATATTTATTGGAGCGGATGGGCGTGCTTTGAATTAATCGGGCGGCTCGCGGCCCAAAACAGCAATTTGTTGTAAATCCAGAGATAAAACCGGGCCGCGGATTCATCACCCGCTACTGTTTATCGAGAATCGCCGCCTGCGCCGCTCATAACTTCGCCGTACTTCATCATGAACCTACATTATGACATTCGTAATGTACCTCGTAATAGGTTTGTTATTCAAATTTTGTTTGAGATTTTCTTTGAAAATTATTGTAAAGAGTAAAAAATACAGAAATAAAATCGAGTATTACAATGCCCATGACATAACCCAAAGGGTGCCAACTTCGCTGTCTGTCCGTCCGTCTGTCCCTGTGCTATACAATTTTAAGCCCTAATAGATAGACGCTTAGAATGTCTCCATACAAGAAACGTGTAGTTTTTTTGTCAGATTTATAAAAAAAAAAGTCCATATTCACCCTCTTAAACCTTAGGTAGGTACTTACTACCTCTAACAAATCTATGAAATATGATATCTCAGTGTTACCAGATTAAAGAAAATCTCAGTGAAGGCAACAAAAGTAAAGTTGTAACAATAATTAAAAAACGGTTTAGCAGAGCAGAATGCATCCAAAGACATTATATATAGAAAGACGTAGATATGTTACTAGAGCACGGAAAATGAGGCCGACAAATGTAGCTAATTAACCATATTTTATTTAGTCGCATTCTATTTCAAGTCGTATTTTAAGCGCAACTCTTAACAGATAGCTCTCTTTCTTTATTATTCGTTCCGTATCATCTTTCCCCGTCATTGTTGTATCCTATAAACACGCTAAGAAGTAAGTATGTACATGTTGTAGCACACTCGTAGGGGATCAATTTTCAAACGCAAGCAGAATGAGTATAACTCATCCTTACTTTAATATCTTTGAATGCATCTGAGAAACTGTTATGTCTTAAACAGCTGACTGCTGTAAGGAATCGATTCAGAATTATGGAAGTTGGGATTTTGACGGGATCAGCTGAGTGGACGCAAGGATTGCATAAATTGAGACTCCTTCAACAACCCGAGACAATACTGAACATAATGAAATATCGAAAAGAATGCTCTTCCCCAACATGGATGGAATTGAAAGACTTATATTGATATTCAAATAACACGGTTCTGAGAAACGTTAGTTCGTAATAAAGCTAAATAATATGTCCTCGCTAAACAAACTGTTTTACTTTTTAATTAGGAATTGTTTCTTAGAGGCCAAATTTGCGAGAAACTCATAAACAAACTTTAAGTGTTGGAGTTTCACAAGGAGATGTCCTTGGCCCACTTATTTAGAAATGCTTTCTGATATCACAATTTATGCTTTGACTGAATTAAGAATTGACGTTGCTTCAATTTATTGAAATAATATTCAAATTTGAATCCAATTATTGTCGTATTAATTTATTTTTATAGTTAAGTGTAAGTTTTTATCACATAATTTAAAACTCTAATCATCGTCAGTGTACTGCTAAATATATATACTCCTTCATACATATTCCGTCAACTTAATAAGTCGGGTATCGTAAAATAATAACCTTTTCCCAAATGGATGAAAACAAAAGTAATAAAATCATACTTATTTAAATATGGCAGGACTTCCAAACATTTCGTTTCTGTATTTAAAAAGTACTTCTTGTTTCATAAACTGCTCTGTTTCTGACTTTGTAATTAGAAATTGCTTCCAATAAGATGTCAAAGTTGCGGGAACTCGAGAACAAACTTTACAGTTGGAGTCTCGCAGGGAGACGTGCTCGGCCCACTTCTGTTTCTAATTTCCATTATTTATATTTGCGATTGACTAGGCAACCATTTGGCTCGGATTTTTTTATAGAAAACTGTTGAAAAAGATCCCGGGTTCGTGTCCCAAATCAGAACAAATATTTGTGACAGTAATGTTGATCTTTGGTTTAGATGTTCAGTGATCAAGAACATTGATCAGACAATGCTTTCTGGTATTAGGATTTGTGGAGTTATTTATTTATTTATTTATAAATAAACTGACGCTTTTGTATTCAACAGATTGCGACGAGATGTACCAGCGGATGTTCTCGGACGCAGGTCTGTCTGTCTGTGTGCTATTAACACTAACAGCGTTGTGTGTTGTTTGTTGTCATTAACATATAGTTTTGAAAACGTGCACTTTTTATTCAGCGACTTGTTTCTAATAAATTGACCGTTTATTTGTTTGTATATCGTTAAGTTTTTTATCAAATTTCTTTTAAGCTATTTCTATAAAAAATATCGAGACTGACCAAAGACCGCAGAAGTTTTGATAATATTTTCTGGCATCCATTTTAGTTCCGTAAGACAAATAAACCAGTAAATATTTCGAGGACGGTTAATAGTGTTGCTAAGTAAAGAATCCAGAGACGTTCAATATTATGATAGCACAGAAGCCTCATGGGAGTGAGAACAGTGTAAGTTACACCAAAGTAGGAAGTCTTGTACACCCTCCTCGCGTTACTTAGTTTGCTTCTGTATCTCAGCACAAACATGGCGTCCAGACGACTTAACAGGAATACTGATGAGGCAATTTACAGTTGGCGACACTGCCACCAAAAACGATGTCGGCACGTCGGTATAATTTATGTAGCAGTACAAAATGGTAGTATTACCGCTGTAGATTAATAAATAAATGATACTGGTGTCGTATCGGATGTTATAAAGCCAATTATGTATAACTCATGTCACGAACGTTTTGACTAACAAATGAATGTGATTTGTGATGACTTAATTAATCCATGTACTTTCGGTCGATGGCCTCTGCGTGTTTTGTGTGATGTAGACTTATAAACATTTACAGAAGGACTTATCCCATTCAATAAAAGGGAAGCTAGATTAAGACACAGACTTGTCTGTTTAACAGAGTCGTAATGTCGCATCGCTCAAAGTAAGTCGTTCTCCCAACTAATTTAATTTCAAAACCCAATCTTTGAAGTAATTAAGCTTAACTACGATATTACTCTCCCAATATTGATATCTTCGGGTATGTCATCAGTAGAATATTGATACGAACTGTAAAATTAAATTGCTTCGCATATATCTGTCAAGAACTAAAGATATATTTTAAGGTATGTTTATTTTCAGCAAAATCGTTTCGGCAATAGCTCGCATCAGATGCGAAAACATTGCTTTCATAAAATAAATCGTGTTAATTGAATCCCATCCATTGTGATATTAAGAGTGGGTGGGGTGGTGGGCCGGGGGTGAATGGTTTGGGGGGGTGGGACGAAAGCGTGAAAAACAAACAACCGTGACCCGCCCCAGCCAGCGCCGGCGGCAGAGGCTGCAAGTTTAAGAATGCAACACTTTGTTGCATACCGCATATTTTGTATTATCTCTCAACTTTGATTTGAGTCAGCATTCTGGAACTCAAGAATTTTGTGTAGCTCAACTCTTATGTGGAAAAAGTTTATCAGCGATGCATTTTGCTTTGTAGCAACCTTTATTTGAAGTTTAAACAGACGAGACGTTGTAAATAGCTGACATGTGAACGCTAGGCGTGTTGTAAATTAAAACGGATTTCTCAAACGTTGGTGACTCAAAATAGAACAGTATGATGAAAATTGTTAAAAATTCAACATCAAACGGCACTTTATTAACCGACTTCAAGAAAAGAAGGAGGTTCTCTATTCGTAGCGTTTATGTTTTTTTTTTCGACTGGGTAAACCGATTTTGATGATTATTTATTTTATTTGGAAGCTGGTGCTTCCCGTGTGGTCCCATATTAATTTGGTTCAGTTCTGACAATTGTATCCACGGGAAAACCATATAAATCTTAAATTTGCATTAAGTATGTGCGTGACAAATGGACGAATAACTCAATAGCACGCCAACCGATTTCGATTATTCTTTTTTCAACCGACTTCAAAAAAGGAAGAGGTTCTCAATTCGACTGTATTTTCTTAGTATTATTCGTTGAAGTCGGTTTTTTACTCTTTGGAGTTGTATGTTATTATTATTTAAAGTTAAATTAGCTTTTTTGCGATTTGAATTGGACCTCACAATAGCTCCGCGCGCTCATAAATAATAGTGATATATAATATATATAATCTCACGCCTTTTTTATCCCCGAGGGGGTAGGCAGAGGTATTCCATTACTGGATATACCCACATTTCACGAGATATATAATAGTGATCGACAGTTATTTTTGTAATATTATGACTTATTGCTAAATAAAGTGGCGTCAAATTAAATATCATGTAATAAAAGTTAGGTGGTATAAGCCCGCAAATCGTTCGTCTAATAATTTGCCACGAATTTTCTAAACATCTTATGTAATGTACTTAAGATTTTTCCTTTCTTTAAGATTTTTGTTTCTACATTATGTATGTTAGTTACATAGGATGTTTCCTTTCTCTGTGCTTTTTGTTTCTACAGTATGTTCTTAAACATCAACATCTCCCTGTCCGGAGTAATGGAACGGCAAACATCCAGGCTACATTCCTGAGAGTATCAACTTATATTGTATCTAAAACAGAAAACACTTACAGTGTGAAAGTAATAGTATAAGATATTAAAGTAAAGATGAGTTATATTTATACTGCGCGCGTTTGAAAATTGATCCGCTACGAGTGGCTACAACATGTACATACTTACTTCTTAGCGTATTTCTAGGATACAATAATGACGGCGAAAAATTATACGGAATGAATAATAAAGAAAGAGATAGCTGTCAAGAGTTGCACTTGAAATATAAAATGCAAACATTGCGACTAAATAAAATTAGGTCAATTACCTACATTTGTCGGCCTCATTTTCTCCGCTCTAACACATCTACGTTTTTTATATAATATAATGCTCGTCTAGCTTAGGTAGCAGAGTAACGTAGCGACGTTATAAAGACCAGCTGCTTATTTTAATATTCATGACTTTCGTCTACAGTCGCTTCGAAAATAAAAATATTGTGCTGATGTATTTTTAAATCTATAATGTTCTCTCGTGATTATATGTACTTGCTTATATAGCAAGATGTTTGTTTACTATATATATCTTATAATATCCATCTATTTTTATTCTAAAATTATGTTGATCTGTTGCGCCGTGAAAAAAGTCACAATGAGCACTTATAGATCATTAGAACTGTTTGGATGACTTCTGATGGTGACTATCTAAGTTTGAATGAATAGAGTCTTTCTGAGTCGGAGGTTGGGGTTCGATTTCCGCTCGGAGCCAACATTTTTGAGCATGAACATGTCTGTTGGCTTCGAGGTTGGATGTTTAGTATGTTTATCAGTTGAGTAGTGCCTCTTACAAGTTTGGGATTAAATGTCCGTGTGTAAATTGGACGATCCTATGCGCTTTTTCCTTATGAGGTATGAAACCGTAAAAACGGGATCTGTGATTATGCGCAGACGGCGCTATCCATTAATCGCTAGATATGAGTCGATATTATAAAGAGAAAAGATTTGTATTTTTGGATTTTAGTGTTTTTCTATGTTTGTTACGAATAAACTCAAAAACTACTGAACCGATTTTAAAAATTCTTTCATTAATGGAAAGCTAGAAAATCCCTGAGTAACATAGTCTATATTTTATTCCCGTGTTCCCACGGGAACGGGAACTACGCGGGTGAAACCGCGCAGAAGCGCTAGTATTAGATAAACATAAAGTCTATTTCAGTCCTTATGTAACTAGAAAACTTTGGCTTTCCCAACTAACTTATAAAGTTATAACTTTTAATTTTTAGATAAATAATTTAAACTTCGGTATAAAAAAGATATTATAAAAGTATTTTCAGAAGCGTCCCACGAGGCGAGATTTATAATTTAAAAAGTATTTACGGAGAATGTGTCTGAAAGTTATGAATATTCAGTTGGTTCCCTCGCGATATCCGCTAGTTTTGTCTATTGGATCGACGCGAGACCACGATGTTTTAACGTTTATAAATGACCAGCTTCTACCCGCGACTTCGCTTACGTCTCAGGATAATAATCTATAAAATATCCTGGGACGTAAGCGAAGTAAATAAATACACCAACAGGCTTATTTCACAAGATTGAGACCGTATTATTGATGGCAGACAGCGAGTGCCGCGGTGAGCTGATGTAAATTAATTCGAGGGATAAAGAGGCGATCGCCGACGAAGGGTCGCTAAATAATCGCTCAGTTACTTAGCGCCCCCGCACCCACGCCCTACTGTGGGTTAAACGCTATGGGTGTGGTGCAAATTCAGAGATATGCAGTAGGTTTTCTATGTACGTTAAACTAACAGTACTCATTCTAACATCAGGGTCGCTAACCCCAGTCTCTTTGAGTAGTCATTTTATCCTAATAATATTATAAACGCGAAAGTTTGTATGTATGGATGTTTGTTAATCTTTCACGCAAAAACTACTGAACTGATTTTGATGAAACTTTACAGTTATATAGCTTATACATCAGAATAATACATAGGCTATATTTTGTCCCTGTATTCCCATGGGAAAGGTAACTACGCGGGTGAAACCTCGGTCCGCTACTAGTAAAAAATACCTGGGAAACCGAGCTTTGGTAGTGGCAGTCTGTGTCTACCCCAATGGGAAGTAGGCGTGAGATTATGCACGTAGGTATGTATGAAGATTTCGCTTGAAAGTCTAACAAATCTCTCCATCCATTTTCACAAGCTTTCGCGTTGATATATATAAATTAAAAAATATGCTAACCTGAACTGGATCAAATTGAAATGGGACTACACGGGAAGCACCAGTTTTAAAAAAGAATCATAAAAATCGGGTCACCCAGTCCAAAGCTCTGAGGTAACAAACATAAAAAAAACTGTCGAATTGATAAGCTTTTTTGAAGTCGATTGAAAATCAAATTGTACGAGTATCAACAAGCTGTATCTAGGCAGTTATATAATCCGTCTATAAGTCAGTAGGATAAACCAATCAATCGTATTTCCAACTCTTTTGTGCAACAACGATGCAGAAAAGTTGTACCGTTTCAATACGGTTTCAACCTCTTTCGGGACGTGTGCTTGAAGTTGAACGCAAAAGTTTTCGATCGACCGAACGTTCTACTCAAGTTATTTTAATTACCGAATGGTTGAGAGTAGACTTTGTAGGAAGTTCTCTTTTTAATTAATGTAGTACAGTAGTACTTATAATTTAAAACAAAATGTTGTTCAAGTGGCCAGTCTTATGAGGACTGTCCCACATAAGATCCTCTTTGGAGCACATTTTTATCTTTAAATATTTTAAATGTATTTTTTCTTAGTATGAAAGTGTATTTTGAAAAAGAAACTAGTTATAAAAACGTATGTAACTATATATGTACGTATTCATTTTTTTTGCTGTGAAAATCATAGAAAATATAGGAAATTGAGAATTCTTAAAAGAAGGGGATAAATCAGAATCTGAGCATTATTCTCACGGGGACAGAAGAAACAAGATCTGTAATTGAAACGCCAATGAAGTATCATTTTTTTTTATTTGATTTGTTTTGATAGCAAAAGTCATGGTGAGCCTTAGAGCAAATACTTTTATGCTAAGAGTAGATTCTCTTGTGCTAACCAATATCTTGCCTACGCCTTTGGCACCAGTATTTGTTTCTGTTTCATCAACGCTTGTTTACAATACTTTCAAAACATCGGATTTGGCACAATACCAAGAATAGAAAATGTAAATCTCACCTTTTGTCGGAACTCGAATCTTTTGGCACAGAATATATAATAGTACTATCGTACAGAAGGCCGTCTCAAGTACTTCCCTTTGAGTATTAGTAGGACAGAAACGAATAAAACAGCAATATACGTGTGCATTCACGGTCAACGCTTGGCAGTCTGTCGCTGACGAGCACCCCTTGAGGCTCGCTTGTCCAGTAGGCAAATATTTATACCTAAACTGCGGAGTCGGACAGACCTGCTTTTGGCTTTTATTTTCCCTGAAATAATCGGTTAGGTTAGATCGGTTAAGAAGCGCTCGTAGCCCTGCGGCGCCAGTGTGTTTGTAACGATCACACCGGTTAAGCAAAGGTGAGTGCGGTCAGTCAGTGGGTGGGTCAGAATGGGTGGGTGACCGCCTAGTGGCATTTATATCACGAGTGCTTCCGTGTTTCGGAAGGCACGTTAAATTGTTGGTCCCGGTTTTCGTTGTGTTTACGCACAATGGAAGTCGTTAAGCCATGTCAGATACCCTTGGGTTGCTTGAAAAATTCTGACTGTTAAGTGGCCACTAGCTTAACACCATTTCCCAATCCGCGGTGGGTATAGCCCATACTTCGTCATGTGTGAGGAAAGAGCCTTAGCTCAGCAGTGGGCTGTTACGGGTTGATGAAGAAGAAGAATAATCGGTTAGGTGGATCGAGATAGGTGCCAGACTAGTGCCGGACTACTGTCTATTTGACAATAAGAAAGTCGGTCAACCGAAAAGCCACTTTTTGAAAAACATTGGCATTGAGTCAGCCAAGGATCCGTATTTTTCGATAGAATGAATACTTTCAACTTTTATTTTGCACTAGCTTTTACTGACTACTTGCCAACATTAAACGAAGGTTGTGTTGTTGAATCTATAACTAGTATTATGTCATCAAGAGTATTGAATTGCTATTTAAGATTGACTCAGTGGTTTTGGTCTTGAAAATGTAAGAAACAGAGTCATTTCTCATTATTAAGTTTACGGATTGCAGACGTCCATGGATACCGATGAAAAAAAGGGTTCCTTCATTTACTTACTGTATCTGTGTGCATGAACTGAACATGTCTGTTGGCTTCGCGTCTGGTTGTTTAATATTTATTTAAGTATTTTTATCAGTTGTTCAGTACCCATAGGACAGGTCCTGCCTAGTTTGGGGCTAAATAACCGTTTGTAAATTGTGTCCCACAATTTATTTATTTATACCATCATCTACGCACTTAGCAGCAATCCATCTACATCCAAGAAACACCGAAAATTCCGTTGTCATCTCTCGTGTAAATGGAACAAATATATTGAAAAATGTGTCACGGACGCGTATCGGGTGCGGGTCACGCGCGAGCCCAACAAATAGCTACAGATAAGCAAACCCCCTTCTTCCCCTAGGATGCGCGTCTTGTGTACCAATGGTCCCCATTTCCCCGTCCCGTGCGTTTGTCAAATTCGGAGCCGCTCTATCACCGAGATTGAAGGGCGTCTACGCCGAATGGACGACATCTTAAGCCGCCGGCAAACATATTGTGGACGTGCCTGGATGTTGCTCGGATGGCCGACGGTTTTTATTTTTCTGTGAATGATCTGTCGTATCTGTCAAAGGAACGTGTCGACCATCGATGGGGGAGTCAATAGATGTGCAGTCTTTTTCGTACGAGCTTACGTAGAATCGTAAAAAATCTAATGTTAAATTTTATTGTATGTCATTGTCAACTCCGAAACTGCAACAAAATACCAGCCAATTATCAAGATACAGTCACAATAGGATTATATTACACACACCGGCACAATTAGCGGAACAGAAAAAAAAGGGAGTATTTATTTTTGCGTGTTACTGGCCGGCTAAACAAGCTTTTTTTAAATTTGGGTTTTAATTTAAAAATGGAATACTAAGCGACTGCCCTTTTTTTCATTCTTTTGTTTTAATTTTCATTGATTCATTTTTTCCACCGCTTGTCCGTTTTTAGAAGGTTCGTGAATTCCATTTGAAAAGCTTTGAATTGCAGTTTTTGAGGCTTTTGAGTTTTTTCGCATATTGATAATTTACGAGCATCTAATTATGCCTGATTTAACGCCATCAGAAATCAGATCAAATGAGGAGAAATGGTCAAACCTACAGATCGATTGCCAGAAGCCTTCGTCGATCGTTATCAACGATTTATCGTAGCATCCAACGATACAGATTGACGAATGCTCTAGTGAGAAGGAGAGGACAAGGCCGGAAAAGGTGTACTTCAAGGAGGGATGACCGTTTTCTCCAACTTCAAGTCCGACGGAACACGAGACTAACGGCGGTGCAGGCTCGAAATTTACTGGAAGAGGTACGAGCAGTAAGGATGAGTGAGCGGACAGTTCGTAGAAGATTCGAAGAAGTGGGTATAGGCTCGTATGTGCCCGCCAAAGCCCCAAAACTTGAGAGACATCATCGCACAAACCGTCTACACTTTGGTCGTGAACATCGTGATTGGGACTTCGACGACTGGGGACAGGTTCTTTTTACTGATGAATGCAGAGTTATGTTAAATCAAATTGATGGAAGGCAGCGAGTATGGAGACGCAAAGGAGAACGGTATATCCAGTCTAATTTTGAAAATACAGTTGCATATGGCGGCGGTTCAATTATGGTCTGGGGAGGAATATGTTTAGGAGCTCGTACGGAGTTAGTAGTGGTCGATGGCGGGAATCTGAATGCTGATCGGTATATCAGGGAGATTTTAGAAGAACATGTTGTGTTGTGTGTGTTATTGGTAACAACTTCATTCTAATGCAGGATAATGCTCGGGCTCACAGTGCTCGCACAGTACAGACATACCTAAACCATGTTGGTATAACGGTGATGGAGTGGCCAGCACGGTCCCCCGATATGAACCCTATAGAACACGTCTGGGACTTGCTAAAGAGGAGTGTAAAGTCAAGAATGCCCCCTCCCAATAATCTCAACGAGTTGCGAAACGCATTACTTGAAGAATGGCAGAGGTTGCCCCAAGAAACCATTGATAACATCATCCGCAGCATGCCCAGACGGATGGAAACCCTCATCAGAGCACGAGGAGGAAACACTCGATATTGAACAGTCATTGAAATTGTTGTTAAACTTTGGAAAATCTTGAATTTTCTGCTGTTTCTCTATAATTAAAAATCGAAGAAAAATGCATTTTGTTTAATTTAATTTTTATTTTTATAAAATTTTAAGTATGGTGTTACAAATGAATGTCAAAACATGTTAATTTAATTGTTGTTTCATTTTAAATAATATATTGTTTAAAAATTACATTCATTGTTCTAAATTCCCTCTTTTTTCTCCTTTTTTTTTCTGTTCCGCTAATTGTGCCGGTGTGTGTATATAGTTCTTCTCCACTTGTGGGCATCTGATGCTTAACTGGATATTTGGTCGTGTAGGTTTTGCTATATTTTGTGGGCTTGCAGAAATATTTTTTTTGTCTATACTCCAGGACTGCTTGTCAAAATTTGATTGGCTTCTTGTATTCTTTCTCGTTTATTACTATATTTATACTCGCCGACCAGTTTTAAACAAACGGGATCTCTCAACTCATCTATTAGTAAGCAAAACATTTCTCGTATCGGAGGTCTACCGAGGTACAGTCAGGAGCACGTAGAGCTCGACACATTGGAATTGTATCGTTCCTATTACAATCGCTTTAGAGGTCAGACTCGAACTATAAGTGTAAAGCTTCATGTGCTCTTGACTGTACATTGATGTATGGACGCTATTATCATCGTAAATCGAAATAGTTTGCGTAGGGTCAGCTTGTTTAGGACTAGTCCCGCCTGATCTTCGAGCCCTAAGCGTGCAAACAGTTTAAGTAGATTCAGTTTGCACATAAAATTGAGGCTTCAGGATTGTTTTGAAGAACGATTTCTTATAATCGCAATAAGCCGCTTGAGGTCGATTAGTACTACATGCACGCATTTTTTTTAAACTATAAAATAACAATATTTAGGGGTCTGTCTGTGATTTCATAATAAATGCAAAAAATGGCGATGGAGTTATGGACTATTTTTACCTGACATCACCAGAAATAGAGCAATTTGTTGTCAATAGCCTATACTGACTCATAGATTTTGTTTCTGTCTGTAGGAAAGTTTGTCTCGAATAGGCACTGACGGCTCAGCAGATTTTAATAAAAAAATTAGGGATTAAAATGGGAATTACAACTGAAATTTCCTAGTTTTCCTAGATATGTTTCGTTTCGAAATCTATAAATTGAAAATTTAAAAAATACCCGACACAAAAAAATACATTTAAACACAAACCGCTGGACAGATTTCCTTGTACCAGGTATAGCTAAGAACACTTTTTCAAACAAAAAAAAAACTTAATCAAAATCGGTTCAGCTGTGAGCTACGAGCGAACAGACAGAACATACAGATACACAGAAACACAAGTCAAACTTATCACAATCTGTTATATTACAGTGACACTATCAGTACGACTGCGCATACCAAATGAAGTCGCTAATCGCTTGCGACTTGCGCAAGCGCCGGTCGCTTGATTAATATTAATGAGCGAATACATACCTATCCTGTCGTCGCGTTATTACACTTGCATTGAAATCAATAACGTGGAAAGAGCTCGGTTCTCATACGTGAGGCTCGGGTTCGAATCCTTCGCGAGGGCATACATACATACGCTCACGCCTTTTTCTCGAAGGGGTAGGTAGAGACAATAGACCGCCACCTGCTACAATCCTGGCTCACCTCTCGCGCCTCATCCACATCCATCAATCGGTTTATGCTCGTCGGTTTCGGGTACTCTTTATCTGGCTTTTCTTCAATACATCATCGATCTGATCGATTTAAGTACGCCTAGGTCGCCCTCTGCCGACTCAGGAACTCACAATCGCCTTATATATTTGTCTCATTAGGGCAAGGGTACACCGCTCAACGACTTGGCCATACGGTCATGTTGCATGAAAAGAACGAAGAACGCGGCGGTCCGATAGCCGTGCGCGTATTTATTCTTTTCATGGAATTATTGACCGTATGTCCAAGTCATTAAGACTTATATTCAATTATTGTCTTCAAATGCGCTCCGCCGCGCCTTCAGCGCTGTAAGCTGGGCCATAGACGCCTTAAATCCATCCGCTCGATATGTACCAAAGAGTTTTAAAAGCTTACGTACATATTTCTAACTAGCTCAACAGTGAAGGAAAACATTGCGAGGAATCTTATAATCATCTTAGGCTGAGTAACAGCATCCGATCCTACGATGGGCTTACCACCAGTTAGGGTAAAAAAAATACTGGTAAATGGAATACCTGATAAAAAGCGTATACAAATATATTTTTAAGTGAGTAATAATCATGCAAGTGAGCTCAGTTGTTATGCGATAGGCCCAGTTTCGTTACCATGAGTGCCGTGACAAAATATCTCATTATATTTGTTTTGTATTTTCACGAGAAAGAGCGAGAAAAAATATTACAAAAAACCTGTCATGACACACATGTTAGAGAAAAAAACTTTCACAACATATCAAAAAATACATTGAAAAAATAAAAGAGTTGTTCCGAAACGGCCAGGGCTCAGCATATATAACAACGTGCAGCAGATCATACTGGTGTTTTATGACGTGATAACGTCTTATAAATCGATGAAAGCCGGCTGAACGCACGAAAAAGTGTTACGTTCCGCCTAAGCCGAGCGTGCAAGCGAGAGCGCGGAACAAGCGACAGAGAGGCACGATCTTAAGAGGCCTAAGCGTTACTGGCTTGTGACGCATCTATCTCTCTTCCACTCCAGTATGCATTTTTCATCAATGTTTTCGTATGAGCAGTGATAGAGCCGGCCGAAAATCAGCGAGGCTCGGGTTCGAATCCTGACATGTTCCAATGAGTTTTTCAAAAACTTACGTACATTATATTTATCACTAGCTCGACGGTGAAAGAAAACATCGTGAGGAAACCCGCAGGTCTCAGAATTAATTCTGAGACATGTGTAAATAGACCCCGTCCGGCGATTGGCTCACCACCTATCACGTATAGGGGTCGAATATATCTCGTGAAATCTGGGTATACCCAGTAATGGAATACCTCTGCCTACCCCCTCGGGGATAAAAGGCGTGAGATTTTTTATTTTTTATTTATTTTCTTATGACGTTATCACGGAAAATTATCGTCCGTAAACCGAATTTAAAGACAGCCAATTTTGTAAAGTATCTGAATCGTTATAATAATGAAATTTCTTTATTTAGACGGCTACAGGTGTATTTGTTAGTATGATGCACTTATTATTATTTATTTATTAAAAAATATTTTTTTCTTAAATACTAATACAGTTCCCTGCAAAACTGTATAAGACAGTTTGTCTGCAGGTATGAGTCTTAAGATTATGTTAAGCATTGGAACACAATAAACAAAAAGTGATAAAAATAAATAAATAATAATAAATTATCGTGCATTTTCATCCCGCCTCACCAATACTTTACGGCAGTGTTCAAGCATTGGTGAGTCGTGACTATCAGCAAGAATTTTAAGAATACTATTGGCACTGCCCAGCCATCTTTGAAGCAAAGCAAAGCATCTTTAAACACACACACCCCTACACATCTCACATGCACACACACCCGACCCCCCCACACTATCACAAATACACACACCCCAACTTTCAATTTTCTGTTTATTATTACCTTTTAAGCAAAAACTTTGTTTTTTAAACCACTATTGTTTCCTATAAAACGAACGGAAGTCATCGGTGTCTACAACACAGGTTTTCCTAGTGTAAGCACCGAGGCCCCTATGTACCATTGTGACGTTTTAACTATTCTTAGTTCGAACAGAATAAAAACCGACCATAAAAAGGACCCTGACCACCATGTCAGGGGACAAATATGTGCGGAACATTAAAAAAAAAACTATTCTTAGTTTTAGATAACATACTTGTACATTTGTGAATAATAAAGTCATTTTCAAAGATGCCGTCTTGCTCCGTTATGCTGTGAAGGCTTAGATATTAAATACAGCCTTAAAATTCGGTCTATCCGAGTTTGAGACTCACCTCAGACGCGTGTCGGCAGCAACGTCGAAGTGCTCAAAGCTTAACCTAAGTAGCGTGAACTAGCATAAGTTGAGTGCACAGAGCAAGCGGAAAAGCGTCTTCGAGTGCAAGTTATACGACAAAGGAGAAACTATGTCGGTTGTTTTAGCTGGAACTGTTTCTTTGACAGTTCAGTACAGGCTCTGGCTACGCGTCTGACTCTAGTATCGACTATAAACAATTTCCTTCGACTTTGCTAAAATCTTCTCGTTCACCTAACCTGCTACTTATAAAAATGAAATCACATCTCGTGTGAATTTCATGTGATTTTCTCATAGTTATTAAAAATGGCACCGCCTGTTAAATTTAACAATGTAGATTTTTTTTAATTAGGTTTACCAACATTTGTACACAAAGTTTCGTTTTATATAGGTAAAAAAAAAATACAATATAATTAGTCAAAGTATGACAAACATTTAAAACCTCGTTCTATGAAGGCAATATAAATAACACCAAAAAAAAGTAAAAATAATAAAAAATTGGTTAAAAATAAAAATTAAATAAATAATCTCACACCTTTTATCCCCGAGGTCTAGGCAGAGGTATCTATTCCATTTCTAAAAATACCTTTTCACGAGAATATTCGACCCCTAAACGTGATTGGTGGAGAGGACTTTGCCGGACCGGGTATGTTACACATGCCACAGAATAATTCTGAGACAAATGTTTTCCTTCACCGTCAAGCTAGGTATGAATATGTACGTAAGTTTACAAACAATATCAAGTGTATGCCATATTTTCGAACTATCTATTAAAAGAGTGACTCAAGAGTGACTAGACTAGATAGATATAGAGTGGACAAAAAGGTCTAAGATGTAGCATTGGCTGTAGGCAGTGGTCCACGATCGCTGATATTCTGCCATAGCCCGTCATGTCGAGTCATTTCATCAATTGAGAATCATCTAAAAGTACAATCATGTCTGTCCCTAGCATGTATTTAGACGGGTCGTCACGTGTCCGCACTGACCCCGTCGCGTTGCCTTTGTATTTAGCGTGGATCGGTATAATTTAATTAAGTCTGTAATTAAACATTCCTATGGCATCGTGTTATTCAGTTTGCACGATACTTTGAAATTGGATTATTTAAAAAATAAAACTTAAAACAACCTCACGCCTTTTATGCCCGAGGGTGTAGGCACTATTATAAACATCAAAATGCTTTTATTCAAAATGGGGGCCTATAAGTCCACTTATTGAAACTCATTCCAACTCCACCGCTCCGACATGAATAGTTAAAGAACGCAAGCGCAAGACTTAAAGGGTTTTCTCATGGATGCCACTGTCAGAACTAAACGAAATGGGACAAATCTGGAAGCAGCAGCTTTCAAATAAAAAAAACATCCAAATCGTATCGCCCAGTCAAAAGATCTGAGGTAACAAACAAAAAAACAACATACAGTCGAATTGATAACCTTCTCCTTTTTTCGGAAAAAAGGAATCAGTGTTCGACCGAAACTGGTTTTCCGGCCGAAACCGAAACCGAAACCGAATGTTTGGCCGTGGCTTCAGTTTCGGCCGAAACCGAAACCGAAACTCACGTGGTCAAGTATAAAATTCAAAAAAATACAGAAATGTTACCCATTATTCTGCATTAATTAGGACATGTAATGGAAACACAGTATATTAATTTTGTTATAATCATTGATTTAATCTATATCTAATATATATAAAAATGAATCCCCTTTTCCCTTGGTCACGGCATCACGCGTTAATGGCTGAACCGATTTGGCTGAAAGTTGGTGGGAAGGTAGCTTAGAACCAGGAGACGGACATAGGATACTTTTTATTCCGATATTCCCACGGGCACGGGAACTGGAACTTTGCGGAAACGGGAACTACGCGGGGACGGGAATGGGAACTACGCGGGTGAAACCGCGGGGCGCTGCTAGTATAATATAAAAAAATATTAACGCATGACAATAGTGTAGTCGATAGCATCGAAATTAAATTGCAAGAAGTCATTCATTAAAACGATTATCCCAAAACAACTCTAATCAAGTATTTCGATTTTCACTTTACAATTAGGTATAGCAAATTTAAAAATAATGAAACAATCAAAAAAAGTGCTGCAATTGAGTACTAGAAACTATGACATCACACCTTGCTATTTCAGTTGCATTTTCCATAGTAAAATTTCGTTTCGACAGATCATAAAAAGTAACTGGGCAGGGCTAACTAGGCAGGATACTACCCAATTCCCGAACAGCAGACGTATTCACAGAGACTCGATACCGTTTCCGTTCGATTCGAGTCGAATCTATCGACATCGGAAACGAATCTATCGACATCGGAAACGAATCTATCGAGATGGGCTGATGTTGGTATCGAAAACTAATGTCATATGTGGCACCAACTGTCATATTTTATGTGACATTAGTTTTCGATACCAACATCAGCCCATCTCGATAGATTCGTTTCCGATGTCGATAGATTCGACTCGAATCGAACGGAAACGGTATCGAGTCTCTGTGAATACGTCTGCAGGGCCGCCAGCGTCCGCCAAAGCGTTGTCGCGAAATACGAAGTTAGACGAGCGTGCACGACAACTTCCGAAATCAGTTTCGGTTTCGGCAAAAGTGCCGCCGAAACTTGATTTCTGGCCGAAACACGGCCGAAACCGAACTTTCGGTCGGACACTAAAGGGAATATTTCTAGAAATTGAATACTTCTGCCGATCTCTTCCGGGGTAAGGCGTTAGTATCTTTGTTTAGAAGATCGCATAACAATCCTCGCTGCAACATGAATAGTATTGTTAGTGATTCCTACAAATGCCTCGTTCGCACGGAGGAAGGCGGGAAACGAGTTCGTTCAAAGGCGTGCCCGTATAATATAGAGCTCTCGTCACCACGCGCCATTGTTTAATCTCCCCCCAACCCGCCGAGCGTGAAGTTTCATTATCGTTCAAAGAGGCGCTCTGTACTTGTCTACAACCATCATAAGGCTGTATAAAGACTGTTTTACTCTCTTTGATATCCTAATAATATTATAAAGAGGAAAGCTTTGTTTATTTGTTTGTTTGTATCGAAGCTCCGAAACTACAAACTGATTTTTAAAATTCTACCACCAATGGAAAGCTACATTATCAAGGAGCAATATAGGCTATATTTTATCCCGGTTTTCCCAAAAGAACGTGTGGAACCTAGTAAGCGATAAATATGTAGGTACGTAGGTTTTTGAAAACCATTCAAACCATTCTAAAAACATACTGGCGCATGGCGGGCCTGTTGGCTCAGTTGATAGTGACCCTGCCTTCTGAGTCAGATGACATTTGTGTGCATGAACATGTCTTTTGGCTTCGTGTATGGTCGTTTAATATTTATTTAAGTATGTTTATCAGTTTTTTAGTACCCATATTACAGGCCCTGCCTAGCTTTGGAATAAATAACCGTGTGTAAATTGTGTCCCACAATTTATTATTATTAATTATTATTATTATACTTATTTTTCCCGAAGAACTACTTTCGCTGTACCATGAAGAATTTCACACCACATACTTTAACGTAACTATCTTCTTTTTCTATTGATATTTTTGTTTCTCTATTCGTGAGAGCATGAATACATGTAGCCCTCGGTAACGCCCCGCTGTCAAGACGGATTTCTGCACTCTCTGAACACGACCCCACTCTGTGAGACAGTGTTACACAACGCCGCACTCTAAGGGACAATGTTACACAACTCGTTAAAGACTTTCTTTGTTGCATGTTGTGGCTATGTCTCACATTTGCATAGCTATAATCCAGTATTGGACACAGGTCCTAGCCATGGGCTGTTTCAGTATATAGGGTTTATGTGTAAGTCTTCGAGTATTAAACCAACCGGAGACGCCACTGACAGGCGTTCCCCTCTGCCAAAAAAAGTGTCGGTCAACACGCATACCTGTTATATACAACTAGTTTTTTTTTAGTTCACGGAGTGCTTGGATTGGTGAATGTATTTGTGTGCATCTAGTTCAAGCTAGTGTTTAATTGTTTTGTCAAAAAATGCTTTTGTTTTAACATTATTTGTGTTTGTTTCCTCGTCCCCCGCGCAGAAATTGGCAGACTTTTTTGCAAAGAAACTAGTGCGCGTGACGTCTCCTGTTGGTTTAATACTCAAAGCTGTAAGTGGACAGTATTTAACTGGGAATTGTTTTGACGGTGGTAGTAACTTGTGTCGGAACATAGTTTTGCAGTTCCGTGTTTTACAACAATGTGATGTCGCAATATCCCAATTCGTAGAATAGGTACTAATATATACTTGTACAGTCAACAAAGTTGTTAGAGTTACAATGCCAGAAACTAAGATTCAGTTTTCTCTTAAAGCCTTCAATGTATTTATATTTTTTTTGGTAAATTATAGGGTTCAAAGATACCTTTTGAAATAAACATTAATCAATAAGATTTATTTATGACTACCCCAGAAAAATTAGTTCTTCGTTACTGGCCATGTAACCCTAACAACTTTGTTGACTGTACCAATGGCGAGACTACTTTATATCTGTACCATGTGGGAAGAGCCTGGTGAGCTGCAACTGGGTCTTGTAACCTATCACGGTCTCAAAACTCTCAAACTGGGTAAATAATTTTCAGAAAAATTTAAATTGTAATTATTATAAATAAATAAATAATATAACCTCACGCCTTTTGTCCCCGAGGGGTCGGCAGAGGTATTCCATTACTGAATATACCCACATTTCACGAGATATATTGGACCCCTAAACGTGATAGGTGGTGAGCCCATCGCCGGACCGGGTCTGTTTACACATGTCTCAGAATTAATTCTGAGACCTGCGGGTTTCCTCACGATGTTTTCCTTCACAGTCGAGCTAGTGATAAATATGTACGTAAGTTTTTGAAAAACTCATTGGTACATGCCAGGATTCGAACCCGATAGATAGGGAGGTCGCGAGCAAAATTTCTATATGATTAGCACACGTGGCAGACCTGTATTGTTCGATTGGAAACAATAAGACGGACCACAGAAAAATAGTATGCCAGCATATTTCCTCAGCGTTTCCTATTCACAGCGCTTCAAAAATGTTGAAAAAAAGAGGTGTCCTATATCATTAGCACATGTCTGCCTCTTGGACTGAAGGTGACAATCATCATGAAAACGACAAAAATCGAAGAAGCAGACATCCAGGCTTCTGATATTTTTAGGTAGACCGTTTTATAAAATTTTTTTAGCTCGGCGGTCGCACTAACCACTCGAACGTTTAGGTTACTATAATAACCAAAAAAAAAGTGCTTCCAAATTGTTTCTTAAGCTTATTGCCATCTGTTGCATAGTTGCTGAAGCAGAATTATAAAGATACATTAAGACAGTCTTTTAAATTTTCATCTTATCTTAAGTACTCTAATTATATTATTCCTTACTATGTTGTTATATACGGACGTATTCGCAATAATTCAAGCTTTTGAAATATGTATGCAAACTAAAATACCAAACAATACCAAAATGTTGTAGATGAGATTTCGTCAGATTTAAGTTCAGTTCAATTTATACCTAGTATAGTGTTACGCAAATAAAAAGATCACAAAGCACTATAGAATACGTCCAATTTATTTCAATATTGAATATTATTCGAAGGTGGGACCTGTGATTTGCAGTTCCTTGCCTGGTTTTCACGATAACACTGGTTGTGATTATAATCTCGCATTTTTTCGAAAAGGAAAAAAAATAAGGTAATAAACTACGCTATGAATGGTGGTGTTTGTAATTAGTTCATGATACGTGCAACAGATGGGAATAAAAATGTTGGTGACTGTAGTAACCAAGACATTTGGAAGGGTTTTTTTTGGTAACTATAGTCACCATGACGTGGGAGTGGATCAACAATCGTAATTCATTCCTTGGATTTTCAAAACATTGTACAGCTTGAAATCAGTGGGCAGAGTGTCTGCCAAATACTTTTTCGTATTCAGGGAGTCACAATGAATCGAATGAGCGTAATGAGAACCATGTGTAAATGACTTACTATAGCAATTTTTTTTTACATTTTCGCAACACCGCCCCGTGATAACGCAGAGCCCTGGATGTCTGCTTCTTCGATTTTCTTCATTTTTAGGACGATTGTGACCATCAGCCCCAAAAGCAGACATGGGCAAATGATATATGACACACTTTTTTTTTAACAAATTCAAAGCGCTGTAGCGCAAAAACGTAGCGACTTTGGACCTTAATTGACTGGACCGAATCGATTCGTATTGATCTAAACTTCAATCTATATCAATATGAAACGTGTGTAAATCATATACCGAAATGCTCGCCAGCTCCCTATCTACGAGTCTCACTGATTTTCGGCCGGCTCTTTAACCGTAAGGCTATCACTGCCCTAATTTTAATTATTATAGTAAATCTATACAACATGTAACAGAAAAAGCGCAATTCCTCATACACCCCAATTAGTATATTAATATAAAAAAAATGATGCAATCGAACTTTAATTGTGTCTAACCAATTTTCTTAAATATCGATTAATAATAGCACGATTTCCATAGATAGCACTAAATTCTGCTACGATAATTATTTTTTTTGAAATATTTAACATTAATAAGAATAGCTGAAATCGAATAAGTAGTCGATACTGAACAGACTAATTTTAGCAATTGCGCTTATTCTGTTACATCTTGTATATATAAAATGATAAACTGACTGACTGATGGTGATGTATTTATTTATTTAACTTCATGTACCAAGAAAATGTACACATGGCGAACTTAATGCCTAGAGCGAAGTGGCGGAATTGGCCGCAAATAGTAAAAAAATCAATTAAATATAACATTACGGTAAATATAAATATATATATATATATATATATATATATATATATATATATATATATATATATATATATATATATATATATATATATATATATATATTACGTAAATCCTAATACATATATATGTTGATAAAATAAACTAATACATACTATATATCGTAACAAACATAAAACAAAAATACTTACATAAAATAATCTAAAGATGATGATTTTCTTTCAAACAATTTATGTTTGACCTGATAAAAACGCACAAATTTTCCTCTTAAAAGAAAACTTGCATTGGGATTTTCTAAATGTATCAACGCACAGCGTAAACCGCTGGGTCTAGAGACTTGAAATTTTGCACATAGATAGCTTATACAGTGTAGGCATCCACTAAGAAAGGGTTTTGCATTATTCAACCCCTAAGGGGGTGAAATAAAAGTGAGCGATGCCGCGGGTAAAAGCTCGTAAATTATATTATTATTATATAATTGGAAAAGAGCCAGAATATGTTGACAGTCGTATAAACTCAAACATTTTCACTATACCACAGTTACTATATTACAAAGAGATTAAAATATAATATGATATAGTGACTAGGATTGAAAGAGGAATGCTCAGGTGGTTTGGTCACATTGAGCGGATGAATGAAAGTCGTCTAACGAGACAAATATACAAGGGTGTTGTGAATGGGCGAGTCGGTAAAGGACGACCTAGGCGTACCTACATCGACCAGATCGGCGATGTGTTGAAGAAAAGCCAGATAAAGAGTACCCGAAACCGACGAGCATGCATGAGTCGTTTGATGGATGTGGAGGAAGCGCGTGAGATCTGCCAGGTTCGTAGCAAGTGGCGGTCTGTTGTCTCTGCCTACTCCAATGGGAAATAGGCGTGAGATTATGTGTGTATGTATGTAAAATATAATAAGGCATAGACAAAGCGAGGAAAATTTGAAGTCAAAAGTTATTCCAAGTGGAATAAGTCTAGTACAATTTCTACCGAATGACAGCTCGCTTTCATACTAACTGACATGACAAGGACATGACGCTTAGGCTTAAGATAAGATAAGATAAGATTTATTGTCATAACTGTGTACAGTGGTTGTTAGTTAACACATTTATAAAAGTTGGTAGGTATCAACAGTTTGCCTTTTTCAGACGTACAATAATAAATTTGAGAAAATTATACAAGAATGTTTAGTTTACAACTTAGCAAAAAAATCACTTAAATTATAGAAGCATTTGGATAACAGCCATTCTTTTAATTTAATTTTAAACAGGACACCAGTTAATGATTTTAAATGTTCGGGTAAATTATTAAATATTTTAATTCCCGAAATGTAACAGCTCTTGTCAAATATATAACTAGATGATCTAACGGTACACATGTCATGTTTATATTGTGGTCTTATATTTTTTCTGGTGTCACGTTTTTTACAAAAATATTCATTATGTTCTTTTACAAATACACATATTTCTAGTATGTATATACACGTCAATGTTAGAATTTTATTATCTATAAATACAGTTCTTAGACTTTCATTAAATTTTAACTTATATATAATTCGCAAACATTTCTTTTGTAGCATAAATGTAGAATGTACATTCACTGAGTTTCCCCAAAATATTATTCCATATGTCAAATGAGGGTATATGTAACCATAATATGCTTTTTTTGCTACGTCTATTGAAGTTATATTGATTAGAATTGATATTGCGTAACAGCTACTAGATATCTTTTTATTAATGCTGATTAAATGTGACTTCCAGTTTATATGCTCATCAATAATTACACCTAAAAATTTTGTATCTGTAACCTGTTCTATTACTTTATTGTCAATAACAATGTTCAGATCTTGCGGCACTTGTTTATAGTTAGTGAATTGCAAAATCTTTGTTTTGTCCAGATTTACGTTTAGATTCATACATGACAGCCAGTTTACTACAATACTTAGTGTTCTAATAATTTCATTTTTAAACTCAGAGTCGTTCAGTTTATCTTTAGATATAAAAATGGTAGCGTCGTCAGCGAACATAACACACAAGTGGTCAACTATTAAAGGAAACTCATTAATATATATTAAAAACAATAACGGTCCCAAAACACTACCTTGAGGCACACCTAGTGTCATTTTTTCGTAAGTCGATTGAACTTGATAAACTGTTTTTGAAGTTTTGTCATACTTATCTAAGATGGTAGCTTGAACTCTATTTGTTAAATAAGACTTAATTAGTTTTAAAGCACTTCCACGAATTCCAATATGTTCAACTTGTTTCAGTAAAATTGAGTGTACTACACAGTCAAAGGCCTTAGATAGATCTAGAAATAGTCCAACCGATTGCCTTTTTCTATCCATATCTGCCCATATTTGTTTAAATATTTTAAAAATAGCTAACGTTGTATTTTTCCGTTTTTGAA
Organism: Ethmia dodecea; assembly: GCA_963855545.1. Lineage (NCBI taxonomy): Eukaryota > Metazoa > Arthropoda > Insecta > Lepidoptera > Depressariidae > Ethmia > Ethmia dodecea. The sequence continues at coordinate 18,944,328 of OY979438.1, read as the reverse complement.
AACCGAATTGGTTCGTGCTTAAAATATTATTCTTGTTCAAAAAAGACATTAATCTGTTTAAAATTACTTTTTCAAATATTTTAGAAAAATTTGGCAATAGTGCAATCGGTCTGTAATTGTTTAGTTCATGTTTAGGACCTTTTTTATGTAATGGTTTTATTTGCGCTTTTTTTAAATCGTCTGGAAAAATTCCAGTTTCGAGCATTAAGTTTATAATATGAACTAGAGGCTGTGCTATGTAATCAATACTAGATTTAATTAGTGGCATGGGTATATTATCGTATCCTGTACTTTTTTTATTCTTGCAACCTTTTACAATATTCTTTATTTCATGAATACTTACTGGGGCCATAAAGATGCTAGTTAAATTGGGTCCTGAAACTGGTTTATAAGTAGTGTCACTCTTAATACTAATTGAAGTTAAAAAATGATTGTTTACTGTATTAGCAATGTCAATGGGTTCATTGATAATTATATTATCTTTTTTAATACTCGCTATTGTTTCTGTTATAATGTTAGTTTGCGTCGTATTTTGTTTAATTATCTGCCATGCAGCTTTATTTCTATTCGTATTCTGATTGATATACCTTATGTTTGCATTTCGTTTTGATTGTTTAGTCACTGCTTTGATTATTCTACAGTATTTTTTATAATGTCTTATAATTAAAGGACATTGTGATATTCTTGACTGGAGATGTAAGTACCTTTTATGCCTACTAGCAATTACTATACCTTTAGTTTTCCAGTTTTGTTTTATTTTGTAAGTAATTTTAAGTTTTTTAACTGGCACACATAGATTATAAATGAGACTAAAAATCTCTATGAACACACTATAGGCATTATTGGGATCAGATTGTGAGTAAACATCCAAGAAACTTATTTGTGATATATATTTTAAGAATATTTCCAAACATATATACGGATTTCTCTTGAACACATGCCAGTATTGTTCTTTGAAGCTTAACGTAGACGGAATCAATATCAGTTGGCCTGTGTGATCTGAAATACCTATGTCCAATACTTCCACGTCATACTTTTTCAAATTTGTAAATATATTGTCTATACATGTTTTAGAACACGATGTTATTCTTGTAGGTGCTGTAATTGTAGGATGCAGTTTATACGACCGGAACATATTTAAAAACAGTTCGGTTTTGTTAGTTTTTTCAAGTATGTTAATATTAAAATCTCCAACAACAAAAATACTTTTATAGCTATTTCTTGCCCTTATCATCAGTTTGCGAAGTAAACATTCAATATTAACTAAAAAAATATCTAAATTACCGTTTGGTGCCCTATATACACATACAACTACGTAATTTACTCCGCATACCACAATACCACAACACTCAAAATGGGTCTCTATAGACATATCTGATATCCATGACAATTCGCGGTAGTTAATTGCATGTTTTACATATATTGCCACTCCTCCTTGCTTCTTCCTTGTACGACAAAAATGAGCAGCCTTTTTAAAGCCGTCTATTTGTAATATATCAATTTCATTATCTTTCAAAAAAGTCTCACTGAAGCAACATATATCAAGTCGTTTTTCATTTATTAGTATTTCTAATTGATCTAGTTTTGATTTAATGCTTTGTGTATTTAGATGTAATATCCGTAGACTATTTTTGTCGTTATGCACGAAAAAAATCTAAATTTTCTTGCGGTACAGAATGATTACAATCATTGGTTAGATTTTGTTGATTTTTTGTTATTTTAGTTTGATTATGCTTCATGCGATTAAATAGGTAAGGAATAGTAGACTGTAATTTCCTATCGATTTTAATATCAACATGTTTTTTTGTTAAAGTGTTACTTTGAAGGTAGTGAGTGATTAGTTTTTGGATTATCTTTCTTTTCGGTTTATCAGCATCTGGTGTCTTAGCATATTTCATGTGTTTTTCGAAATTGTTTTTGTAAGTAATTCTGAGTATTTCTCTCAACATCAAACCACTCATGCACCGTTTGCGATTGTGAACTCCATTTTCATATTGTGCTGATATAAAACTTACATGTGTAAATTGAGAACATACTAAACGCAATACATGATTTTGATTTTGTACATTTAAATGTTTACTATTACAGATTTCTCCAACCAAGACATTTGTCTTTGCAAGTAATGATAAATAGTAATAGAGGTAGGATTGGTAACTAAGTGGGTTTTGATCATTTGAACCAGCTAAAATTATGACATAGTCTAAATAAGTGAAATCCTTACATATATTTTTACAATCAATCATTATTTGCTCCAATGATGCATCAGGTTTAATCATCGCCGTCACATGATACTCTGTGCCAAGGGAATCTTGCAGAAATTTACGAATACCTTTACCACTTTCATCACTAATACTTGTGATCTATTATTTATATTTTTATTCACCTTACAGTCAGTATGTGATACATAACTATCTTCCTTTTCATCCGTCACTTTCTTGTCGTTTCTAGATCTAGTATTATCATCATTATAACAAAAACTTTCCTCCTTATCGATATCTTCTATTTCTGAGCTTAAGTTGGCTTCATCAGTTGATTTATTTGCTTGTTCGCTTTCAATTTTACCAATACTTGTATCATCCAATATTGTACTACTCAAACATTTTCGTTCCTTTTTATTTTTCAATGGGGTTGAAATACAAATAAGTGATAGTTTTTCAATCTTCTTTTCATAAGTTAGAATTTTTTTATTTAAAGAACTATTTTCAAGTAATAAATTATCAATTTCATTTTCTGCCGATTTCAGCTTCGTCTCTAAACTTGTAATTTTAATTTTAAATTCCTCGAGTTGCTCCTTCACATTGTATCCCGTTTGAGGACAACTTCTATTAATATTAGTAGAACACTCTTCCTCCTCCGAATCATCTGACTGCAGTGAATCAAATGAATTTTCCGTGCAAATATTTACTTTAATTCGTTGTCGTTCAGTAACATTATTTCTAGGAGTATATGATTTGTTTGTATAATATGTGGATGATGTTGATGGGGTACTGACCTCGATTCGTTTCTTATTAATACATCTTCCACAGTCCCATTTGCTCGACTTTTTTCCTTTCATTAAATAGAACATTTTTTCTGACACATTCGTACAATTAATATGATAAGATTTGTTGCATGTAGAACATGTAAGTATTCTTTTATCTAGAATAGTTTTATTACATTTCGCACATACCTTCGCCATCAGTAATCCTTGTTTCTTTAAATTGTGTAAATAAATGTCCGATTTGCTCCTTTGGGCGGATGTCCGATTTGCTTCTATGTCAGTGGTCTCGTCAACTCCTCGTACTGTGCTCCGGCCAATGTTAGGACCGATTGCGGATGACTCACCGCCAGCGAACGCCCGCTGCCGCCCGGGTTGTCGTAGGTCAGAAATATATTCGTTTTTGTACAAAATTTGAATTATTTTTGATGATATCTCCACAACCAATAATAATTTTTGATCACTGTTTTCACCACTAAATAGCCTATACCAGTGGCTACACAATTATGTATAATATCACTTTAAACAGTAAGTTTTTGCACCACTTATAATTTAAAAACCTCAGAGTGCTACAATAACGTGACTTCTCGTAGTCGGTAGGTGACTGTATGCTTACTACTGTATGCTTCAAAGTTTTGTATGAAAATATTCCCAATGCCCTCTCTATGCCCTATTATATTTAAATCTCTTTGCTATATTACTACTATTACACCAACATAATTAACAATCAGGTCACGACACTAACTATAAGATCGGCCACAGAGTATGCGCGTGAATTATCGACGCTATCCGTCAGGCTGAGGCGGACACGGTCGGGCGGTCGGGCCATCCTTTACTGCGCCGCCATCTTGGGTTTTTAAATATACATGGCCATTTTAAATTAAGTGCAAATATTTACTGTCTGGATAAAAAAAAATACAAAAAACTATTTTCGGCATTGATTTTTATTTTTCATACGCTACTTAAATAGATAAGATCGATTATCACAAAAATTAAAAAAACAAACTAACGCGCTGTAATAAATAATACACGCACTACCCAATTAAAAATTGCGCGAAAAAATAAATAAATAAATAAAAAAACCGACAAAAGTGACGGTAGTGACCCTTTATGCAAAACATCTTTACAAAATAATATTTTTTGTTTTATATGTTAATTCTATTTCTCTCACATATTATTTGAACTTACCTACCCTTAAAATATTTTGCACTTGATTTAAAATAACCTTATATAATACTTTATTTACGGCGTAGAAATATTTAAATACCTGTTTTAAATAGAGCTTTTGTTTAGTTCATCTGACCCCCAAACGAAAGTTTCAGTCGCTTAATTTTACAAATACAAATACATACAAATATTTAAATAAAACATGGTAAAGACTGGTGGTGATAAATACATGTTTTGCTAAACTACAATATAGCATGCAAATAAAAAAAACAGAATAATTAAAATGTCATAATATATCTAGGAATTCTCGCGCACTACAGAAATTTTATTTTTTAATTTATTTAATTTTATTTCTTTATAATATTAGTATAGATATAGATTTTTCGATTTTAGAAATCCTCTTCCAAACCAACACGTCTTTAAACAATTGAAACACGAAAAACCTCTGACACTTTTAAATATAGAACAGTGTTACAGTAGTGATATCATGCGATAAAGCAATAAGCTGTTTTCTAGAACCTACGTTCGCAGTTTATTGCGTCGAGTGAAGCGATTTTTCTTTGCCTCGAACGCCATAGGTTATTGCTTGGCAAGTGACGCGGCGTCAAAGCGTCTCACTCTGTATGACGCTTTATGCTACTGCTACTGCGAGCCCTGTTATTCTGCTTCACTTGCTTTAAGTTTGTAGTTAGCAGATAACACCAGAAAGAGAATAATGTTTTTGGCGTGATAACGTCTTATAAATCGTCGAACGCCGGCTGCACGCACAAAAAAGCATGACTCATTGTCACGTTTTGTACGTGGGAGAGCCATGCTTCGGCGCGCTTGAGCCATCTCGACCGGAGTGATACCACGGCCTCACAGAAAACCAGCGTAAAGTTATGCATTGCGTTTCGTTGAATGAGTGAGGTAACCGGAGGCCCCAACCCCCCCCTCCCCTCCTCTCCCATCTCCCCCTACTCCCACCTCAAAGGCCGGCAACGCAGTTGTGACTCTTGAGTTGCAGGTGTCCATGGGCGACGATAGTCACTTACCATCAGGTGACCCGTCTGCTCGTTTGCCCCTTTCTCTTATATAAAAAAAACGATCAGCCTGAGCCGAGAGTCGACAAAATGACTAACTGTTAACAGTCCCAAGTATTTATAATTATGATAACATTAGAAGAGAAAGTAAACAGTCCGTTAATCACGCCGCGAGGCAAACTCCGAAGCCTAATTGGCAATTTACGCCGCAGAAAACTTTTAAACAAAAACTTTTAACAAACTTAGTTTGAATTTTAATTCTCCCGGCTGCGGTCGGGACTGGGCTGTACCGAAGTGATCCTTTGACAGAGATAACTAAAAGACCTCTGGTTACAGTCACTGTGTGAAGCATTAACCAAACGCACTAACAACTTATTTTTTAGGGTTCCGTACCCAACGGATAAGACCTGGTAAAAGAGTTTTTTTTTATTGTTTGACACACGGTTATGCAGGCCCAAATTAGGCAGAGCCTGTACTATGGGTACTAAACAACTGATAAACCTACTTAAAGAAATATGAAACACCCATACACGAAGCCAATAGATATGTTATGCACACAAATGTTGGCTGACTCAGAAGGCAAGGGAAAACGGGACCCTATTACGTCGTGTTGTCGTTATAACGACAAATACTAAAAAACCGAATAAAATTATTATTTAAGGGGGCTCCTATACAACAAACGTGATTTTTTTGCCGTTTTTGTAGATAATGGTACGGAACCCTTCATGTCCGACTCGCACTTAGCCATTTTTTTATTATACCTCAAAACTGAATGACAGTAAAATTACTTAATGATAATGTATTTTTGAGACGCAGCTTACTAAAAAAATCACATCTTCACCCATCTGTGACACTTGGAGCTTACAGGTTGTACAGAATAGATGAAAAAGTAAGTATTTTACTTATTTATTTTCAGTTTTATTTATTGTCAATAGCTGTTCCGTATGATTTCATCAGGTCCCGTTCCAGCGGGAAATGTGAGATTTCCATTGGTAAATGAATTTAAAGAAGTAGTTTTTGAGTTTATTCGTGACAAACATACATAAATACAAATCTTTAGCCTTTACAATATTAGTGTAGATATATCCCTAGGCAGCATTTTTGTATAATAAAAAAAGAAAAGTTTTTGCATAGAATAAAATAAACGGTCTACGCCGCGTAGCAGTCGTAGCATTTTGCTCTATTTCGTAGCAGTGCACGGAACATAATATAATGGAGGCGATATTATTGTTTCTGGCTATAAAAATATAAGAGAGGTACGACTATAATAATAATAATCTCACGCCTTTCATCCCCGAGGGGGTAGGCAGAGGTATTCCATTACTGGATATACCCACATTTCACGAGATACATTGGACCCCTAAACGTGATAGGTGGTGAGCCCATCGCCGGACCGGGTCTGTTTACACATGTCTCAGAATTAATTCTGAGACCTGCGGGTTTCCTCACGATGTTTTCCTTCACCGTCGAGCTAGTGATAAATATGTACGTAAGTTTTTGAAAAACTCATTGGTACATGCCAGGATTCGAACCCGAGCCTCACTGATTTTCGGCCGGCTCTTTAACCGTCCGGGCTATCACTGCTTAGGTACGACTAAATAATGTGTATTATTCCACCGAGTTTCATACGAAACAGGAAATTGATAAATAAACCAATGAAATAACCATTTAGAACCCATTGTTTCTGAAAACATTGTTTCCAAAGAATATACCTACTGGTGAGACTTAGGTATTTCACGAAATAAAATACATCTGCCCACCCCTTTGGGGATAAATTTGGGGATTCTTGTCTTTGTAAATCCAGAACTGCGCTAAGGGTGTTACTTTGAACCTAGAGCAATAAGCTACAGCTATTACGGACGCCAAAAACCGAATCAGAGAACTGAAACTCATCACTCATTAGTGAAACATCTGCAAAATTATAGTGACCAGCCACAAAAAGTTCAATATGCAAAACTGTGGTAAATTCTCTCCGGTGGAGCTCGGCCACTGCCGAATACTTCGGAAGCCTCCAGTTTCAATTACGGGAAACTTTGCCCATTCATTTTTTACAAGCCAGCTAGTTGGGTGACCCGGTGTCGTAAAGGTCTCCACAAAATTCCGGGAATAAATAAGTAATTCTTGCCCACAGACAGATTTAGCCAACGTAGACGCAGCATACGCTCACAAAGATTAAGCTCTACGATGACATAAAGGATAGGCAGACTACGGGCAGTTAATTTTATTAATAATTACAGACAAATAAGCAATTACAGTCTTCTCAGTAAGTAATAGAGGACGCCCACGACTTCGTTCACAGTGGAGACGTATTTTAGACAACATCTTTCTAAATTATAGCTTAGTACTTTCACTAGTTTATAAGTGAAAGTAACAAACATCCATCCTTACAAACTTTCACGTTAATATATAAGTAGGATGTAGTCAACACCAGCCATGAACGGAAAAAGTATGACACCAAAACAGTAATCGTAAACCGTGCTATCAAAGTTCTTACCAGAATCCACTGTTATACTATAGTTCCCAACGCGCAATCAGCTCGAATAGTGGAAGATCTTCTTTAATTTTCAGAGCAATTAACATTTGCTCCTATAAAAGTATTATTGATTTATTCTGTCTGAGTGAACAAAAACTTAGGAAGGATCTAGATTTCTTTAAGTTATACTGATTTGTGTCATCACAAATTTTTTTGTAGCTTCCAAGCTACAAAAAATTAACAGTAACAGTACCTGTGTCGAAACATATTGTGCCTTAAATTGTTTTTTAATTGCGAAAACTTGTATATTATTGACTCTTTATTACCTACTCATAGTTTTTTTCTCTTTATGTTATTTTAGCATAAAGTTTTCCGAAAAATAAATAAATATAGCCAGTCAAATGGTGATATTACCCTCTGCTCCCCACAGAAACTGGACAATATAATTTCTGGAAAAATGTAGTGTCTACCTACTGTTGAAATGTCAGTGTTCTTGGTACTGTCCCTTTATTACAAAGTCGGACGATGCACGTGACAAGTTCTGACCCCATAGTGTGGAATACAAATGTCTTGGCTCTTGACACTGGGGCGATTCGCACACTGAGACCGTATCGCGGCAACCTTTTTTTCATCTTTTTTTTTTATTGAAAGCCATATAACCTATTGTGCTTTTTAATTCACTGTGTCACTTATTGCATATTTTTATTGGTTTATAATGAAGAGTTGTTATATACTCCTTACTTAATCATTTCTTTGCGTAAGTTTGTATAATAAAAAGTGCCCAGTGGCGTTGCCCGCGTGGATCCAGGTTATTCCCATTTCCGTGTTAATTCCCAAAAATCCCTTTATAGCGGTTGCCTATAACATATAAGACACCTTCATACCATATTTCAAATTTTTTCGTGTTATCGTTTCGGAGTGGTACGTATTTCTCTCTTTAACCAGTTTTTTTAATTTTCCCTCGGGAATGAGATATTTTTCTGGAATGAAAAGGACCCCAGATGACACTTGAACTCAATTATATCCATACCAAATTTCATAAAAATCCGTCCTGTGGTTTTTGCATGAAGCGTGCAAAGACAGACAGACAAAAATTACAAAAGAATGTTTTTTGGTATTCATATCGATACCCTACCATGCCATACCATACCATACCATACACTACCATGAAAAGTTAAAAGAATATTCATGTACACGGACACGGTCCCGTTAGAGTTTTATCATATGTGTAGATAGGTACCCTAAGAAGTTTTATATTTGAATAGTTGTAATCAAACATATTAAAGTAAGGATGAGTTATATTCATACTGCTTGCGTTTGAAAATTGATCCCCTACGAGTGTGCTACAACATGTACATACTTACTTCTTAGCGTATTTATAGGATACAACAATGACGGGGAAAGATTGGTTGTAATGGTGTTTTGAAATACTTCTCCACCTCAGCTAGAACACTAGGAAGCGGTGGAATACTATTAGTGTGACCTATTCCAAATTTGATAATATAATATAATTTAAAATTGATAATTTGAAATATATCTGATCTATTCCAAATTTGAAATAAAAATATTCTTATTTTATTTTGAATATAGTTTAAAAAAAATGGGACCCACGAAACTAATGCCAAAGGGTACCAGCCAGTCGTATAATTCGCAAACTCGCGAAATAAGCAAAAGTACTGAACAAAAATGCCACAGCTTACTTCAAACATGCAAGTCGAGATAATGAACTTAAACGTCCTAAACACACAGTCGCCTGTAATGAATTCTCGTTTCCACACCGCAGATCAAGACGAAATGCCTTTGAAATTAATGTTAGCTGAACTCGGTTTATTTAAATTGTTGGAGAACTTCACATTCTCATAGTATTACGACGCAGTTAATGGTGCATATTATAAACTGGATTAAATTCACTTTAAATATATAAATACAGTAGTTTTGCCGAACTATAGATAACCCAAAAGCAGTAATACTATTTGCTCCTATAGAAAGAATAATAGAAAAGAATGGAACCTCCATTTCTGGAATTACAAACATTACACCACTATATATCGTGCCCAGATCATAGAATTGAACATTTCATGAAATAGTCGACCATTTCACGAAATGGTTTAATACAATTTCATGAAATAGTCTAACTGACTCTAACCGAACCTAACCAAATCATGAAGTGATAGTGAATACATACATATATATAATCCCGCCTCTTTCCCGTAGGGGTAGGCAGAGACCACTTCTTTCCACTTGCTACGATCCTTACATACTTGTTTCGCTTCGTCCACTTTCATTATTCCTTTCATACATGCTCTTCGGTTTAGGGTACTCTTGACCTAGCCTTTTTTCAAGCCGCCCCAATTTGGTCTCGAAACGTCCGCCTAGGTCTACCCCTTGTAACACTTTCATTCACTTAGTGAATAATAAATTGAAATATGTATTAATAATAGATAAAGTGCATGTAATAGCTCGAGTATGTAATTTAATTAAAAATAAAAGAAAAAGTAAATAATTAAAGTAAAAATCTAAAAAAGTCTAAAGGAGTCGTAGAATTATTATTATTATAAAAAATCATGAAATGATCAATTCTACGATATGGCCACGGCCCACGACATATACACTAGGTAAATCCAACAATCTATGTTTTAAAGGCGTCCCTCTAACAAACTGTCTTGCAGTTTGGCACAATAATTTTGTTTTTTAAATTAAAAGCTTTATTTATAAAAAAAAGGTTTTGGACCAGGACCTTCAGTCAGTCAGGTTAGTTCGTTAGTTAGGTGAGTCAGTTATGTCATCACGTCCCCTAGGAGCTATATGTTTTTCCGGGATAATAAGGAATTTGTTCTGGGACCTGTTTATAGCATCCTAGTCGTGCGATGGACCTGTCAATGTATTAAAGAATTTTAAATTAAGAAATATTTATTTCATAACATAAAATACACCGAATTCATTGTCAAGATAAATAAAAATTACTAAAAAAAATTACATTATGTGTCGACCCACACGTACCACAACCACACCACATCGCAGCTATAAAATGTGGTCAAGCAGCGATTACGTGTGAATGGTGTCGCTGCAGCTTGTGCAGTTGCGTTGTGGTACCAAATTTTTTTTATTTTAGGCCGCTAGTTCGCAGTGTTTGGTGGTTGCGTTGTTGTTGCGATGTGGTCGGTATCACTCATAAATTGTGCGACACAATTCACACACAGTTTTTCAGTCCCAAACTAGGCAGGGCATGTACTATTATATAGGTACTAAACAACTGATAAACACACTTAAATAAATATTAAATGACCAGACACGAAGCCAACAGACATGTTCTTGGCCCCAAGCGGGCATCGATCCCGCGACCTCCGAATCAGAAGGCAGGGTCACGACCAACTGAGCCAATAGGCCCGTCAAATATTCTATTCAATACAAAAGATACGCCCCGCCCACGTGTTCTGGTTTTGGTGTTGTTGTGGTACGTATGAGTCGACCCATAAAATGAAATAAAATTTGCTAGTGTCTCAAAATAAGCTTCGAAACTCCACTGTGTAGAAGTTTCATCGCCGACAAAACATGCTCGTGCGATTACAGTTGTTCCAGCCAACGAATCCGTGGGCTCTGCAGCACTCGTCCCTCTCTGGTTCGCTGCGTGCGCAGATCTGGTCGCAGGGGCCCACGCGCACCACTTCAGCCGTCACATAGGGATGTGAAAAAATAATCGATATTTAGAATAATCGATTATTGTTATTATATAATCGATTTTTAATAATCGATTTGTTAAATAAGAAAAATCGAATTGATTATATTATTTTTACACATATTATTATTAGATCCGGTCCGGCGATGGGCTCACCACCTTTCACGTTTAGGGGTCCAATGTATCTCGTGAAATGTGGGTATATCCAGTAATGCAATACCTCTGCCTAACCCCTCAGGGATGAAAGGCGTGAGATTATTTATTTATTTTTTATTTTTAATAGATTTTTGTAAATAGCACCATCTGTGCTAAGAATAATGAAATTTGAAGCAGGAGCATTACCATTAAGTAGTTAAAAGGATAAAGAATGTGAAAAATTATCATTTTTTATATTAATTAGTCAAGCACCGCGCAGTTCCAATGCGCACCGTAACAACTAAATATAAATTGTGTCTATGATACTTGGTTTGAGAGGTTAATTGGTATTTTTTAATAATAATCGAGTTTTCAAAAATCGATTATTATTAAAAAGAGATAAATAAATCAATTCGATAAATGTCACATCACCATCACGGCGAACGCGATCAAAACCAACACCAAGGCTGTCTTCAGAGCGGCCATTGCTATCGGAGAATGTTCAGGATGTCCACAAGACGGAGTTATGTTGTCTTCGGAGTTTCCCTCCGTATTTATATCCAGTGTGATGTAGTTGGACCGGTGCTTATCCTCCCAATTACACTAATTAATTGTTTCAAGACCAGTTTCATTTTCCAGTTTTTAACATATTCTGCGATATGATGTTTTTGTGTTTTTAATTAATTGTTTTTTAGGAGTCAAGTGCATAGGTAATTAGGTACAACGATCCACCATCAATTATGATTTGCTGATTCCTATTTCACCTTAATGAAATTTCAGTAACATTAATATTTTAATTAAAATCATACAATAACTTTTTATTGTTAACAAGAGCAGTGATAGCCCGAACGGTTAAACAGCCGGCCGAAAGTCAGTGAGGCTCGGGTTCGAATCCTGGCATGTACCAATGAGTTTTCAAAAAACTTACGTACATATTTATAACTAGCTTGACGGTGAAGGAAAACATTGTGAGGAAACCCACAGGTCTCAGAATTAATGCTGAGACATGTGTAAACAGAACCAGTCCGGCGACGGGCTCACCACCTATCACGTTTAGGGGTCCAATATACGTGAAATTTATGTATTTCCGTTGTCCCCACTGCCGTATCCCTATAATGGGGACAACGGGAAGAATTTTTTTTGACTTCCCGTTGTTGTCCCCATCATGGGGATACGGCCAATGGGGACAACGGGAATACACCATATATCGTGAAATGTTGGTATATCCAGTAATGGAATACCTCTGCCTACCTCCTCGGGGATAAAAGGCATGAGATTATATTATATTATGTTAACAAAAGAGATAGGTATTTATTATATTATATATTTAACTAGCGACCCGCCCCGGCTTCCCACGGGTACAATGCTTATACTAAAACCTTCCCCTTGAATCACTCTATCTATTAAAAAAAACCGCATCAAAATCCGTTGCGTAGTTTTAATATATTATATATTTAACTAGCGACCCGCCCCGGCTTCCCACGGGTACAATGCTTATACTAAAACCTTCCTCTTGAATCACTCTATAGCTATTAAAAAACCGCATCAAAATCCGTTGCGTAGTTTTAAAGATTTAAGCATACAAAGGGACATAGGGATATAGGGACAGAGAAAGCGACTTTGTTTTATACTATGTAGTGATGAAATTTGGTAGGGAGATAACTGAGTAACTGGGGCAACATCTAGGGTAATTATTACTGCGGGAAAATGTTTTATATTCAAAGGAAAATTAAAAAACTGCTTAAAATACGTATCTACTCTGAAACGAGAACACATAGAAACTTGAAATATAGGCTATAGGTGTCTTGTCTGTCTTAGAAAACTACTATGAAGGGATTCTTGGTAATTCCGACGGGAACGGGAATAAACTAGATCGACGCGAGCACCCTCTATTAGTATTCATATACAACGCGTTACAGAAAAAGCACAATTCCTCATACACCCCAATTAGTATATTAATTAAAAAAAAATATGACGCAATCGAACTTTAGTTGTGTCTAACCATTTTTTTTTAAATATACATCAATAATAGATTTCCATACATAGCACTGAATTCAGCTATGCTAATTCATTTTTCGGAAAAAATTAACATAATAAAAATAGCTGAAATCGATTAAGTAGTCGATACAGAACAAACTAATTTCAGGAATTGCGCTTATTCTATGACATATTGTATAGATTATGTTGATAACCATTGTATTTGTAAATTGAAAATTAATTATCCCAATTACCCATATTCAATATTCATGATCCGATATCGCAGCGCAAGCTAATAAGCGAGTGATACCGAAAAATGAAACTGGTTTAAAAAACAATTAAAAAGTGCACCTATAAGATAAGCACCGGTCCAACCACATCAGACCGGATATAAATACGAAGGGAATCGCTGAAGACTTTACAGAACCATTTGCATCTCCTTGGAATCCTCAACATTCTCCGATAGCAATGGCCGCTATGAAGACTGCCTTGGTGCTGGTGCTGGTCGCGTTCGCCGTGATGGTGGCAGCAGAGTACCGCGTGACTCAATGCGACCGGGACTGCGACCGCATCGACAGAGAGAAGGATCAGTGCTGCACAGCCAACGGCTACGCGGGTTGGAACAGATGTGTCTATTATGGATCACACAATGAGATGTTTTGTAGATAAGTGATGAAACTAACAATATGGAGTTTCAAAGGTTATTTTGATTTGTTTTTCATTCGATTTTTAATACTAATTTTTATTGTATAACCTTTTATTCAACTCCACGTCGTCAGTTACTAATGTAATTCATGTTACCAAATAAATATTTCAAAATTTAACATTATTTTTGTTGGTTTATTCCTTGTATCTAATTTTCCTTACACATAAAAAAGTATAGGGGCTACAATAGTATTTTCACACCACATTGCTCGACAAAGCCGGATTATATATATCATATAAACGTCACCGAAAGCAAGACATTATATCCCTTGGCTTTAACCGGGTTATAATATTGTATGAAATTTCATTATAACCCTAGGTCAATAATGTAATTTTCACTTTTCATAATCCTTATTGCTATGACGATAAAGTCTAATTTCATTAAGCAAAATGTGGTGCAGTCGTAGCCAACTCGATTTTCGAAAACCGAAGCCGCGACCAACTAGATTCGCACGATCTTGATCGTTAACAGGCTAGACTATCCATTTATACTGTCTTGTTATTATCTGCATGTATCTACTAACACATAGGTCAAGGATTTACTAACACATGAGTCATTGTTACTTGATTTTTAAAATAAAATAAATAAATAGTGCGTTAGTGAATTTTTTAAACAACCCAAAGGTATCTGACATGACTTAGCGACTCCCATTGTGCGTAAACACGTAAACTTAAACTCCTCCATAAAGATAGATCAATGTAAACAGCAGCCCATCTTCACCGACGAGTTGCTGGTTCCACATGCAGTCGGGGAAGAACAAGAAAGAAAAAGGACAGTTTATTTTGTATACAATGCCGTTCCCGTTGGAAGAGGGAAATAAAATAAAGCCTATGTTAGTCACTGATAACTTAAATTTCCATTGGTTAAGGATTTTTTAAAGCCGGTCCAGTAGTTGTATGAGTTGAATCGTATATACACATATACCTACAAACGTACAAAACTGTCGTCTTTAGAAGTGTAGATAGGAATTCTATTCATTACAAGTAAACATAAAAACCTTTCCACTTCATAATATACGTGTTGATGTATTGTATGTTTGTAATATTTAAATGTAATCTATGTTTTTTAATAGTAGTTTATGCAACTGTCATATTATTATAACAAATTAATTAAAACACGAGTGTGACAATAGTATCACACTCGCGAGTGTTTTAATGTAGGTACCTATGTAATGTTTTTAATGTCACAAGTGTTTTATAATAAATTAAAAATTTAGGTATATTACGCAACCGGTATATAAGAAATCCCATCAAAATATTTACAAATCATAATGTAATTTTATTTTTTACGGTTGTGATCGGTAATATGTGTCAAATTTTGGAATCATAATTCGAATATTACGGTATAGATAAAAACATATTTCACTTCTCATGCTCTATAAGTACTCCAATATAGCCCTACGACGTGGGACTAAGGTGAGGAGTAAAAAGTAATTAGTTTTTTAATCTCCTTAATTGTGACATAGACAAACTCAAACAGGCAGTACATATCTGTAAAGTGTGGACCATTTTCATTGCGAAAATGTTGAGAGTTTTAGTTCTATGGTTTTTCCGCAAAGAAGCTGGTGGTTAGAACCTTCACATTTAATTACAGACTGCATAACCACCGTCTAAGAAGATATAGAGCATCATACAATATAAGTTTCTAAATTGAAAAGACATTCAATGACAAGAATGCCTTGAAAGAGTACCTTTGGATTTGGAGCGGGTTTGTTTGAAAACAGAGTTTTCTGGTACACTTTGACAGGCGGCCCGTGAAATGGGTTCGCTAATAACTTTATATTATGCCGAGAAGTGCACGAACTCTCGTTTTAAAAGTTGCCCGAATTAATTCTGATGAATCTATTACGCTTTTCGAGTCCGTTGTTAGTGAACTTGGACCGTTGTCACAAAGTTTTTATTTATTTACATAGATCCCAGTTTATATATTTGTATGTGATGTTTCGGAAAAACATATTAATTATAATAATAAGAATTAAGTAGAGTGTAGCGACACTACATAGAACGCGCCAATATAGACGGCCGAGTTCCAAACCGCGCTATCGGAGTTTTCTAATGAGTTTGTATAAATACAACTGTCCAACATCGACCGTTGGACCGCGGTCCCCAGGCACGATCACCTCGCCTGGCGGAAGATCTTCCCTTTTCACGATGGAGGAGCATTCCACCTCAATCACGATTAAGTAAAATTAATAATTTACTTGGTGGGATTTTTCATACGCTTTTATACTAAAATACAAGAAAAAAAAATGAATTTGCCTGAAAATATGTTAAAAACTTTAAACAAGTACTTTACAAAATGGCGTTACAAGTTAAATGACTAAATAAATGACAATGATGATTGGAAGAGTTGATTTCCTTTCGAAGAATGTCCGTAAAATAGTTATATTTGTTATTACATCGATCAGATCAACGATATGTATGTATAAATCTCACGCCTTTCATCCCCGAGGGGGTAGGCAGAGGTATTCCATTACTGGATATACCCACATTTCACGAGATACATTGGACCCCTAAACGTGATAGGTGGTGAGCCTATCGCCGGATCGGGTCTATTTACACATGTCTCAGAATTAATTCTGAGACCTGCGGGTTTCCTCACGATGTTTTCCTTCACCGTCGAGCTAGTGATAAATATGTACGTAAGTTTTGAAAAACTCATTGGTACATGCCAAGATTCGAACCCGAGCCTCACTGATTTTCGGCCGGCTCTTTAACCGTCAGGGCTATCACTGCTCTATCTATCAGATCAACGATGTATTAAAAAAATCCAGATAAAGAGTTCCGGTAACCGACGAGCATGAATGAATGAATGAAAATGAATGTGGATGAGGCGCGAGAGGTGTGCCAGGATCAAACTCAAACTCAAAATTCATTTATTTCAGTAGGTATATAAAATACACTTTGAAATGTCAATAACAAGGCACACTAAACTCGTCCTGATCGTAGCAGGTCAATTGTCCTTGCCTACCCCTTCGGGAAAAAGGCGTGAGCATATATGTACGTATGTTTTACTTTGAATTCTGTAACAGAATCTAATTTTCCGCAATGACAAACACAGCTTCAAGTCGACGCTTCGCGAGTTTGAATGAATACATCTAATTCTGTAAACGCGTTACGCCATGTGATATAATTTTGCGTAGACTTAAACATGTTTTAACACAATTCTGGTTCTAATCCTCATTACAGTCTTTTCTCAAAACATCCTGGATCATAACGACCTCGTATATTAACATTTGTGTGCATGAACATGTTGGGTTTGTGCCTGGGTGTTTATTGTACAGTCAACAAAGTTGTTAGTGTTACATGGCCAAAAATTAAGATTCACTTTTCTCTTAAAGCCTTCAAAGTATTTATAGTATTTTTTTGGTAAATTATAGGGATCAAAGATACCTTTCGAAATAAACATTAATCAATAAGATTTATTTATGACTTCCCCAGAAAAATGAATTCTTAGTTACTGGCCATGTAACCCTAACAACTCAGTTGACTGTACTAGCTTTTGTCTACGTGGGTCTTGTCTCCGTGAGAAAATTATAGACCATGTTACTCTTATAAAAAAATTACTTTGCTTTGGTGAAACAATTTTTATAACCGGTCCAATAGTTTCGCACCCCACTCGTTACAAACTAACGTACAAATCTTTTATCTTTATAATGTTAGTGTGAATGTAGATTTCAATACTGTTGCCGCCGGGGAGTCCATTTTCTTTCGCGTTTTTTTTTATGACAGAAAAGGGGGCAAACGAGCAGACGGGTCACCTGATGGTAAGTGACTACCGTCACCCACGGACACCTGCAACTCAGTATAATCTTTGTAATGCGTATATATAATCATTATAATGTATGTATGTACCCATGTTTATTATTCATGATCCGATATCGCAGCGCAAGCTAATAAGCGAGCGATACCGAAAAATTAAACCAGTTTAAAAAACAATTAAAAAGTGCACCTATAAGATAAGCACCGGTCCAACCACATCAGACTGTATATAAATACGAAGGGAATCGCTGAAGACCTTACAGAACCATTTGCATCTCCTTGGAATCCTCAACATTCTCCGATAGCAATGGCCGCTATGAAGACTGCCTTGGTGCTGGTGCTGGTCGCGTTCGCCGTGATGGTGGCAGCAGAGTACCGCGTGACTCAATGCGACCGGGACTGCGACCGCATCGACAGAGAGAAGGATCAGTGCTGCACAGCCAACGGCTACGCGGGTTGGAACAGATGTGTCTATTATGGATCACACAATGAGATGTTTTGTAGATAAGTGATGAAAATTCCTAATAAAATGGAGTTTCAAAGGTTATTTTGATTTGTTTTTCATTAGACTTTTACTATTTTGTAATTTTTATTGCACAACCTTTGATTCAACTCCACGTCGTCAGTTACTAATGTAATCCATGTTTCCAAATAAATATTTCAAAATTTAACATTCTTTTTATTGTTTTATTCCTTGTATCTAATTTTCCTTACACATAAAAAAGTATAGGGGCTACAATAGTATTTGCTATAATAGTAATCGGGGACAGGCTAGAGAAATTGGTTTTTAGCAGGAATAAGTATAAGCAAAGACCCCAGGAAGAACCCATTCAAATAAAATGGGTAGCCGTTTACACCGGGCTGAGTTGAAGCAGTATGTTAGTGGTTGATTTTGCTCGCGGGCCGAGTGGACCCTTCCCGGGAAAATAGTAGTCAACTGAACCCGCGGGCTAAATGGACCCTTATCGGTAAAATAGTAGTCGACTGAGCCCGCGGGCTGAGTTATCCGGTAAGTGTGTGTCGAGTCACCTACGAAAAAAAACTAAGGGGTCGACTTAGCCCGCGGGCTGAGTGGTCTGTGGGCTCATTTGACCTCAAAGCCATTTATACTGTCTTGTTGTTCTCTGCATGTATCTACTAACACATAGGTTAAGGATTTACTAACACATGAGTCATTGTTACTTGATTTTTAAAATAAAATAAATAAATAGTGCGTTAGAGCAGTAGCCGCCTTAATAATTAGAATTTTTTAAACAACCCAAAGGTATCTGACATGACTTAGCGTCTCCCATTGTGCGTAAACACGTAAACTTAAACTCCTCCATAAAGATAGTTCAATGTAAACAGAATCTCCACCGACGAGTTGCTGGTTCCACACATGCAGTCGGGGAAGAACAAGAAAGAAAAAGGACAGTTTATTTTGTATACAATGCCGTTCCCGTTGGAAGAGGGAAATAAAATATAGCCTATGTTAGTCCCTGATAACTTAAATTTCCATTGGTTAAGGATGTTTTAAAGTCGGTTCAGTAGTTTTTGAGTTTAATCGTAAATACTCATATACAAACGTACAAAACTGTCATCTTTAGAAGTATAGATAGGAATTCTATTCATTACAAGTAAACATAAAAACCTTTCCACTTCATAATATACGTGTTGATGTATTGTATGTTTGTAATATTTAAATGTAATCTATGTTTTTTAATAGTAGTTTATGCAACTGTCATATTATTATAACAAATTAATTAAAACACGAGTGTGACAATAGTATCACACTCGCGAGTGTTTTAATGTAGGTACCTATGTAATGTTTTTAATGTCACAAGTGTTTTGTAATAAATTAAAAATTTAGGTATATTACGCAACCGGTATATAAGAAATCCCATACAAAATATTTACAAATCATAATGTAATTTTATTTTTTACGGTTGTGATCGTTATTCTGTGTCAAATTTTGGAATCATAATTCGAATATTACGGTATAGATAAAAACATATTTCACTTCAAAGAATTTTAAATTTAGAAATATTTATTTGATAACATAAAATACACCGAATTCATTGTCAAGAGAAATAAAAATTACTAAAAAAAATTACATTATGTGTCGACCCACACGTACATACCACAACCACACCCCATCGTAGCGACAAAATGTGGTCAAGCAGCGATTACGTGTGAATGGTGTCGCTGCAGCTTGTGCAGTTGCGTTGTGGTACTAAAAATGATTATTTTAGGCCGCTAGTTCGCAGTGTTTGGTGGTTGCGTTGTTGTTGCGATGTGGTCGGTATCACTCATAAATTGTGCGACACAATTCAGTTTTTCAGTCCCAAACTAGGCAGGGCATAGGTACTAAACAACTGATAAACACACTTAAATAAATATTAAATGACCAGACACGAAGCCAACAGACATGTTCTTGGCCCCAAGCGGGGATCGATCCCGCGACCTCCGAATCAGAAGGCAGGGTCACTACCAACTGAGCCAATAGGCCCGTCAAATATTCTATTCAATACAAAAGATACACCCCGCCCACGTGTTGTGGTTTTGGTGTTGTTGTGGTACGTATGAGTCGACCCATAAAATAAAATAAAATTTGCTAGTGTCTCAAAATAAGCTTCGAAACTCCACTGTGTAGAAGTTTCATCGCCGACAAAACATGCTCGTGCGATTACAGTTGTTCCAGCCAACGAATCCGTGGGCTCTGCAGCACTCGTCCCTCTCTGGTTCGCTACGCGCGCAGATCTGGTCGCAGGGGCCCACGCGCACCACTTCAGCCGTCACCTAGGGATGTGAAAAAATTATCTATATTTAGAATAATCGATTATTGTATTTTATAATCGATTTTTAAAAATCGATTTGTTAAATAAGAAAAATCGAATTGATTATATTATTTTTACACATATTATTATAAGATCCGGTCCGGCGATGGGCTCACCACCTATCACGTTTAGAGGTCCAATGTATCTCGTGAAATGTGGGTATATCCAGTAATGGAATACCTCTGCCTACCCCCTCAGGGATGAAAGGCGTGAGATTATGTATTTATTTTTTATTTTTAATAGATATTTTTAAATAGCACTATCTGTGCGACAAATAAAGAAATTTGAAGCAAGATCACTAACATAAAGTAGTTAAAAGGATTAAGAATGTGGAAAAATTATCATTTTTTATATTAATTAGTCAAGCACCGCGCAGTTCCAATGCGCACCGTAACAACTAAATATAAATTGTGTCTATGATACTTGGTTTGAGAGGTTAATGGGTATTTTTTAATAATAATCGATTTTTCAAAAATCGATTATTATTAAAAAGAGATAAATAAATCAATTCGATAAATGTCACATCCCTACCGTCACCATCACGGCGAACGCGATCAAAACCAACACCAAGGCTGTCTTCAGAGCGGCCATTGCTATCGGAGAATGTTCAGGATGTCCACAAGACGGAGTTATGTTGTCTTCATAGTTTCCCTCCGTATTTATATCCAGTGTGATGTAGTTGGACCGGTGCTTATTCTCCCAATTACACTAATTAATTGTTTCAAGACCAGTTTCATTTTCCAGTTTTTAACTTATTCTGCGATATGATGTTTTTGTGTTTTTAATTAATTGTTTTTTAGGAGTCAAGTGCATAGGTAATTAGGTACAACGATCCACCATCAATTATGATTTGCCGATTTCTTTCACCTTAATGAAATTTCAGTAACATTAATATTTTAATTAAAATCATACAATTACTTTTTATTGTTAACAAGAGCAGTAATAGCCCGAACGGTTAAAGAGCCGGCCGAAAGTCAGTGAGGCTCGGGTTCGAATCCTGGCATGTACTCGTACCAATGAATTTTCAAAAAAATTACGTACATATTTATCTTAATTATGTTATATTAATTTAGAGAGATTATAGAGATTTTAGAGATTATATTATATTAATTATGTTAACAAAAGAGATAGGTATTTATTATATTATATATTTAATGAAATTTGGTAGGGAGATAACTGAGTAACTTGGTCAACATCTAGAGTAATTTTTACCGCGGGAAAATGTTTTATATTCAAAGGAAAATTAAAAAAACTGCTTAAAATACGTATCTACTCTGAAACGATAACACAAAGAAACTTGAAATATAGGCTTTAGGTGTCTTGTCTATCGTAGAAAACCGCTATGAAGGGATTTTTGGTAATTCCTACCGGAACGGGAATAAACTAGATCGACGCGAGCACCCTCTATTAGTATTCGTATACAACGCGTAACAGAAAAAGCGCAATTCCTCATACACCCCAATTAGTATATTAACATAAAAAAAAAATATGACGCAATCGAACTTTAGTTGTGTCTAACCATTTTTTTTTAAATATACATCAATAATAGATTTCCATACATAGCACTGAATTCAGCTATGCTAATTCATTTTTCGGAAAAAAATAACACAATAAAAATAGCTGAAATCGATTAAGTAGTCGATACAGAACAAACTAATTTCAGGAATTGAGCTTATTCTATGACATATTGTATAGATTATGTTGATAACCATTGTATTTGTAAATTGAAAATTAATTATCCCAATTACCCATATTCAATATTCATGACCCGATATCGCAGCGCAAGCTAATAAGCGAGCGATACCGAAAAATTAAACCAGTTTAAAAAACAATTAAAAAGTGCTTCTTTAAGATAAGCACCGGTCCAACCACATCAGACCGGATATAAAAACGAAGGGAATCGCTGAAGACTTTACAGAACCATTTGCATCTCCTTGGAATCCTCAACATTCTCCGATAGCAATGGCCGCTATGAAGACTGCCTTGGTGCTGGTGCTGGTCGCGTTCGCCGTGATGGTGGCAGCAGAGTACCGCGTGACTCAATGCGACCGGGACTGCGACCGCATTGACAGAGAGAAGGATCAGTGCTGCACAGCCAACGGCTACGCGGGTTGGAACAGATGTGTCTACTATGGATCACACAATGAGATGTTTTGTAGATAAGTGATGAAAATTCCTAACAAAATGGAGTTTCAAAGGTTATTTTGATTTGTTTTTCATTCGATTTTTAATACTATTTTTTATTGTACAACCTTTGATTCAACTCCACGTCGTCAATTACTAATGTAATCCATGTTTCCAAATAAATATTTCAAAATTTAACTGTTGGTTTATTCCTTTTATCTAATTTCCCTTACATATAAAAAAGTATAGGGGCTACAATAGTATTTTCACACCACATGCTCGACAAAGCCGGATTATATATATCATATAAACGTCACCGAAAGCAAGACATTATATCCCTTGGCTTTAACCGGGTTATAATATTGTATGAAATTTCATTATAACCCTAGGTCAATAATGTAATTTTCACTTTTCATAATCCTTATTGCTATGACGATAAAGTCTAATTTCGTTAAGCAAAATGTGGTGCAGTCGTAGCCAACTCGATTTTCGAAAACCGAAGCCGCGACCAACTAGATTCGCACGATCTTGATCGTTAACAGGCTAGACTATCCATTTATACTGTCTTGTTATTATCTGCATGTATCTACTAACACATAGGTCAAGGATTTACTAACACATGAGTCATTGTTACTTGATTTTTAAAATAAAATAAATAAATAGTGCGTTAGAGAATTTTTTAAACAACCCAAAGGTATCTGACATGACTTAGCGACTCCCATTGTGCGTACACACGTAAGCTTAAACTCCTCCATAAAGATAGATCAATGTAAACAGCAGCCCATCTTCACCGACGAGTTGCTGGTTCCACATGCAGTCGGGGAAGAACAAGAAAGAAAAAGGACAGTTTATTTTGTATACAATGCCGTTCCCGTTGGAAGAGGGAAATAAAATATAGCCTATGTTAGTCCCTGATAACTTAAATTTCCATTGGTTAAGGATGTTTTAAAGCCGGTCCAGTAGTTGTATGAGTTGAATCGTATATACACATATACCTACAAACGTACAAAACTGTCGTCTTTAGAAGTGTAGATAGGAATTCTATTCATTACAAGTAAACATAAAAACCTTTCCACTTCATAATATACGTGTTGATGTATTGTATGTTTGTAATATTTAAATGTAATCTATGTTTTTTAATAGCTTATGTAATAATAATAGTTTATGCAACTGTCATATTATTATAACAAATTAATTAAAACACGAGTGTGACAATAGTATCACACTCGCGAGTGTTTTAATGTAGGTACCTATGTTATGTTTTTAATGTCACAAGTGTTTTGTAATAAATTAAAAATTTAGGTATATTACGGCACCGGTATATAAGAAATCCCATCAAAATATTTACAAATCATAATGTAATTTTATTTTTTACGGTTGTGATCGTTATTCTGTGTTAAATTTTGGAATCATAATTCGAATATTACGGTATAGATAGATAAAAGCATATTTCACTTCCCATGCTCTAAAAGTACTCCAATGTAGCCCTACGAAGCGGGACTAAAGTGACCACTTTAGTCCCTAGGGAGTAAAAAGTAATTAGTTTTTTAATCTCCTTAATGTGACATAGACAAACTCAAACAAGCAGTGCATATCTGTAAAGTGTGGACCATTTTCATTTCGAAAATGTTGAGAGTTTTATTTCTATGGTTTTTCCGCGAAGAAGCTGGTGGTTAGAACCTTCACATTTAATTACAGACTGCATAACCACCGTCTAATAAGATATAGAGCATCATACAATCGTAAGTTTCTAAATTCAAAAGACATTCAATGACAATAATGCCTTGAAAGAGTACCTTTGCATTTGGAGCGGGTTCGTTTGAAAACAGAGTTTTCTGGTACACTTTGACAGGCGGCGCGTGAAATGGGTTCGCTAATAACGTTATATTATGCCGAGAAGTGCACGAACTCTCGTTTTAAAAGTTGCCCGAATTAATTCTGATGAATCTATTACGCTTTTCGAGTCCGTTGTTAGTGAACTTGGACCGTTGTCACAAAGTTTTTATTTATTTACATAGATCCCAGTTTATATATTTGTATGTGATGTTTCGGGAAAACATATTAATTTGAATAATAAGAAATAAAAATTAAGTAGAGCAACCTCAATCACGATTAAGTAAAATTAATAATTACTTGGGGGGGTTTGAATACGCTTTTATACTAAAATACAAGAAAAAAAATTGAATTTGCCTGAAAATATGTTCTAAACTTTAAACAAGTACTTTACAAAATGGCGTTACAAGTTAAATGACTAAATAAATGACAATGATGATTGGAAGAGTTGATTTCCTTTCGAAGAATGTCCGTAAAATAGTTATATTTGTTCTTACATCGATCAGATCACCGATGTATTAAAAAAAATCCATATAAAGAGTACCGGAAACCGACGAGCATGTATGAACCGATTGATGGATGTGGATGAGGCGCGAGAGGTGTGCCAGAATCGTAGCAGGTGGCTGTCTATCGTCTCTGCCTACCCCTTCGGGAAAAAGGCGTGAGCATATATGTACGTATGTTGTACTTTGAATTCTGTAACAAAATCTAATTTTCCGCAATGACAAACACAGCTTCAAGTCGACGCTTCGCGAGTTTGAATGAATACATCTAATTCTGTAAACGCGTTACGCCATGTGATATAATTTTGCGTAGACTTAAACATGTTTTAACACAATTCTGGTTCTAATCCTCATTACAGTCTTTTCTCAAAACATCCTGGATCATAACGACCTCGTATATTAACATTTGTGTGCATGAACATGTTGGGTTTGTGCCTAGGTGTTTATTGACCAGCTGATTCCCGTGATTTTGTCTACGTGGGTCGTGTCTCCGTAAGAAAATTATAGACCATGTGACTCTTAGAAAAAAAATTACTTTGCTTTGGTGAAAAAATTTTTATAACCGGTCCAATAGTTTCGCATCCCACTCGTTACAAACTAACCTACAAATCTTTTATCTTTATAATGTTAGTGTGAATGTAGATTTCAATACTGTTGCCGCCGGGAAGTTCATCCACAGTTAAAACATTTTCGCGTTTTTTTTTTATGACAGAAAAGGGGGCAAACGAGCAGACGGGTCACCTGATGGTAAGTGACTACCGTCGCCCACGGACACCTGCAATTTAATATAATCTTTGTAATGCGTATATATAATCATTATAATGCGTCTGTATAATTTGAGAAACTTAATATAAAAATGCTTTCAAAACTGAAGAAAATTAGGAGATGCAAAGGTAAATGCTCTTGTTTTGTGATAAGGGAAGATCTTCCAATGGCCGAGTTGATCGTGTCTGAGGACCACGGTCATATGGGTAATATTGAACAGTTCTATTTATACAAACTCTTTTGAAAACTTCGATAGCGCGGCTTAGAACTGTGCGCTCTAGTTGTGACGTCACGTGTTTGTTGTTACAGTTCCAATAGATGTCGCCACAACCTAATGGAATCACCCTGGCAACGACAAGCACAGCCATTACACATGAGAAATTCCCGCCGAGCAGTAAAAGCGACCTAAATGGCGCGAGACAAAAAGGAGATAACATGAATTTCCAGTTTTTGCCTCGTCACACGGCACACGTCACTAATTTTAATGAGGGGTCTCGTTAACTCAGCCAGAATTTGACCCCAACATTAAAAATGATAACTCCAAAGTTCACCCTTTATTATGTCGTAAAAAAATGTCGGGTTTTTTCTCTTATTACTTCCTTTGTGGGGATCGTTATGAATATGTCTGTGTGCTTTTAGGAGTTTCGTAAATGGTAAATGTGAACTCCTATTAAAAATTAAAAATAATCTTACGCCTTATATCCCCGAGGAGGTAGCCAGAGGAATTCCATTTCTAGATATACCCATTTTTCACGAGATATTCTTTTGACCCCTAAACGTGATAGGTAGTAAGCCCTTCGTTGGACCGGGTCTGTTTACACAATCTAAATCTTTAAATCTAAATATTTTGCCTCTTACTTTTTCATTAAAACTGTGCAGAGAGATAGCACGACGATTTCAGTTGATTATAGATAGGTATCTAAAATAATAATTTTTATTCTTAGTAATTTTACTATTGAATACTCACCTATACTCTAACGACCTATCACGTTTAGGGGTCCAAAGAATATTTCATCAAAAGTGGGTAGTGGGTTTACACATGTCTCAGAATTATTTCTGGGCCCTGCGGGTTTCCTCACGATATTTTCCATCACCGTCGAGCTAGTAATGAATATGTACGTAAGTTTTTAAAAAACGCATTGGTACATACCAGTATTTGAACCCGAGTCTCTCTGATTATCATCATGAGAAGCAGGCTCTTTAACCACTGCTCTACACAATACACTCCTTCATTTCATCATCATCATCAACCCGTAACAGCCCACTGCTGAGCTAAGGTCTTTCCTCACACATGAGGAAGTATGGGCTATAATCTCCCACGCGAACCCACCGCGGATTGGGAGATGGTGTTAAGCTAGTGGCCACTTAACAGTCAGAATTTTTCAAGCCACCCAAGGGTATCTGACATGGCTTAACGACTTCCATTGTGCGTAAACACAATGAAAACCGGGACCAACAATTTAACGTGCCTTCCGAAACACGGAAGCGCTCGTAATATATGACGGCGGAGGGGCCCCTGCTCGCTACACTACATCACTCATTACAATATTATTGATACTCAGAGGTCTCCCGCGCATCAGAAGTATTCAGGATTAGCCGATACGATATCTATGACTATCTACTCTGGGCAGGGTAGTAAGTAATAATTAAACTGGTTACACAACAAGGTACATAGTCACTTTATTAAGTAAGGTCACCAAGTAGATCAAGAGACAATACGATAATCACACCAACAGAATAATAGTCTGCTAAAGGTATTCCAAATACATGAGCGGGTAGGTACTCAAGCTAGATTGTGGGATGGGACCAGGCGGCCCACCCACCCTCCTGGGGACAGACCCACCACCATCCCATGGTCTCGCCGTTCTATGGCACTGACCTAAACGCGGGCTGCGCTCAGTAATCCCTCTTTACTGCTTACTTCGCGCATGTCTTGATTCCCTACAAGTCAACTGTCCCCTTACCTCGCTATTGTCTATTCATTGTACAAACATTACCTGATGCAGCAATGACCCATCTCGCCTTCCACGGCACCGCTGGTGCATAGGTTCCAGCTCTGTCACGTTTACCTTGTGACTCCTCTCACTTGGCTTATGTTCACTTGCGTAATCCTTTATTCAGACTCCTCGACGCAGACTCTGTATTATTTAGGAATACCGACAATACCGTAACCATGCAACGATCATAATCTCCATTCATTTGTCCGATGATTGACAGCCGTTCAAATTCAAAACTACTTCTGGGTTGCCATTTCTTCTAATCGATCCAATTAATTAACATAGTAACACTGACAACGGTTAGATCCAATCTTCATAGACTAGAACGCGTTGCTGCGACACGACTCATTAGTTCTAGTTATCATAATAGATGGCGTTCCTGTTTCCCCTACATATAGATGCCACTAGGTGGTCACCCATCCACTCCTTCATTTACGGTCGGGTAAAACTACTTGTGTATTATGTCGTCACTATCCCTTCTCCCATACCAAAGTTTTATTTTTCCCTGTTTGATCGAATACCAAACAGAGTAATTCAGGCAGCAAATACCTTGCAGGGTACGTCGCATTGGTCCGAAAATGCGAGCCGAGTCCCGGCTGACATGACCCCAATACTAGCAGATACCACACGAATCGAACACATGCTGGGTTATAATAGCAATAATAATAATAAATTGTGGAACACAATTTACACACGGTTATTCAGTCCCAAACTAGGCAGAGTAGCATGGGTACTAAACAATTACTGATAGACGTACTTAAATGCGTAAATATGAAACACTCAGACACGAAGCCAACAGTCATGTTCATGCACACAAATGTTGGCCTCGAGCAGGGGTTGAACCTGCGACCTCCAACTCAGAAGGCAGGGTCACTACCAACTGAGCCAACGGGCCCGTCTAACAACTTGATCGGCTAGTAGTTTTGCACCTGTGGCAAAAAATTCCGCTTCTCATTTGTGAGGTTCGGGTTTAAATCCTGGCCAGGGTTTGCAGCGTAGAGCTTAAAAAAACCTTTCGTACATATTTATCAATACCTGAGATACACCCCTTTTGCAGATAGGCGGACGAACAGTGCAAGTTTAGTAATAGGGTCCCATTGGTACCCTGTGGCTAAAACATTTTTAGGAAATTCTGTTTTCTGTAAATTCTCTATACTGGATGATTTTTTTTACCGTCTGGAAAAAAATATGACGTATAAGGTATCTAGAGCCGAAGTTATACACAAGATTAATTGTTAAATATAGTCATGTACAATGCAATTTACAAAATCTAGAAAACTACGCAAAACTACTATGTAGCGGCTGGCGGTTGTAGGTAAATTGCTCATGAATGGAGCTACGAGCCTGTTTCTTTTAAAAATACTATTTCAAATATGTCAGTAGGTAATATTGACTACAATTGAGTAATGTATATTAGTGAAAATTTTGTTTTATAAAAAAAAAAAATTAACTAACAATGCCAAATGAATCTATTACACTTACCTATCACACCATTTTTTTTTCCAGACGGTAAAAAAAATCAGGCGGTATATGACTTAATTATTCATTAGGCGTCTGTAGAAATAGCGTAGACAAGTTTTGTTAGCATCTTATCTAGGGGAGGGAGGGGAAGATGGGTGACACCCGCAGGCGACGTTAATGCGCCACGCGAGATGTTACGTCACGGGCTCTGCGTCGAAACACGCGCGGGACATGTTTGTACAGCGGCGAAAATGTGTTAGTTGCAGGGTGCAGAAGGGGGGAGGGGTGAACACGCTGCGATCATTTTATTGGATTTCCTCATTTTCCGCGCTCTCTGCGACACATTGCCTAGCTGAAGTGAATTCTGCTGTGATTGAACTACTGGGTTACAATTTTCTCGGAGTTGTAGATAGTTACTGACTTTATAAACATTTGCGCTAATATTATAAAGAGGAAAGATTTGCTTTTTGTATTTTTGTTTGTAATGTCTGTGAAAGTACTAGACCGATATTTTAAAAAAACTTCACCAATGGAAAGCCTACTTAATTTTTTTCTTATACAAGCAAAGCAAACGACCAAAATAAATTAGTACATAAATAGCAGATTATTTATTTCTTTGTATGTTGTATTTTCGTATTCGTCGGTTTGTATATGCGTATTTTCGTAATGGACAGTTTTTTCCGGAGGAAGATACAATTGTGTCCATTACGTAACATCCGTAACATTACGACACAACAACGAGAAGGTCAGTGTCACATTCCCCTCTAAAACCCTCCATGCCTATCGTACCGTAGAACCAAACCTAGCAATTTGATCGTTGTGTTTTTCACATCACACCTTCACCATGTCAAAACTTTAAAAGTCAGGCAAGTTAGAGTTGGACTCACCGAAGATTCCGTACCTTGGAAGTAATTTTGTAAAGGTTTTCTACAAAACTGTGCTAGCTAGAAATATTTATTATTTTTTGCTGTTATATATTTACGTAAACTTGTATTAACTAAAATTATTTCTCATTTTTGGGTTAGTAAACTTCTGAAATAGGGGCAGAATTGTATTTTTACTGTCGAAAGTTACGCTTCATAAAAATAAATAAAAAAATACTTTAAATTTGGGCCCCTTCTGCATTTTTTAAATACAAGTCAAGTAACAGAATGCAGACACATTAATATTATTTATCGTTTTTTATTGCCGACGCTGATAATTGACTCGATAAAGGTAAGCAAGTACTATTTAAAAACATTTCAAATATTAAATCTAGGAAATTTGTAGTTGCGAGCATTATCAGCTGTAACAAACAGACAGATCAACAAATTCGCAGAAAGGTTCTTCGCTAAGGATCCCTAAAAACGGGTAACCTCATCGACACCCGGGGACCCCCTGTCGCGGGCTGTTCCCGACAGAACCAATCCGCCCCTCTCTCCCCCTTGGCTAAGTGCGGAGACGCGAATTTTCGCCGTAATGGCGCTCTAGTGTCCTAGATTCAGGTACCTATTGTGAACCTATGTGTGTCGCACGCGCGCTACGTGCTCACGCAGGGTTGCCAACTGAAATATATGAACGAAAATCCTTACTTATATATGCAAAAGTGACTCTGTGTGTTACGCAATCAAGCCTAAACTTCATAACCGATTTAAATGAAATTTGTTACAGATATAGTTTCAAGCCTGCAAGTCTTAAAGCTAGAAACTTGAAACTTATTTTTTAGGCTGTTGATTAGATTAGATAAATAAATAGAATTATTTTAATTGCGTATTTCCACGGGAACAGCATTTCCGCGGGTGAAACTGCACGGAACAGCTAGTAAACGTTAAAAACACCGCGTCAGACTTATGTATGTAAATATTCAAAATAAATTGAACTTTTAACTTTATTTTATTTTTTTACAAATCAATCTGTAGTCATGTATACCCTATAGAGAAGGCAGAGGTATTATTCCATTTCTCTAAATTTACCGTTTTACCGTTTATTTTTTGGGACCCTAAACATGATAGAAAGAAAGAAAATAATAAAAGAAAAAATGTTTACTTTTGCCACAGGTACACACACGCATATAAAGCAATAACAATGTAATGTAATGTATGATACACATGTTACACATGTCTCAGAATCAGAATTAATTCTTTCGTTTTACTTTATGGTCGAGCTATTGATAAATGTGTCCGTAAGCTTTTTGAAAAAGTCATTGGTACATGCCAGGATTCGAACCCGAGCATCACGAATGAGAAGCGGGCTCTTTAGCCACTGGGCTGTCACTGATCCACTCAATGTACAGTTTATTATACATTTTACACAAGTTAAAGGAAGTAATGTATAAGTTAGGGACATCTATAGTAATATTATAAAGAGGAAAGATTTGTATTTTTGTAACGAATAAACTCAAAAACTACTGGACCGATTTTAAAAATTATTTCACCAATGGGAAGCTAGAAGATCCCTGAGTAATAAAGGCTACATTTTATTCCTGTATTCCAACGGGAACGGGAACTACGCGGGTGAAACCGAGCAGAACCGCTATAATATATAAAATTCTAGTGTTGCGATTCGTTTAATCATAAGTTAACCTAAAATGCAATTCATCGATACATTTGTGGGAGAACTAAACCTACCTTCTGAGGGTGTAAAGGGTAATGTACCTGTAACCTGGTAATACCCGTAATTACTGAATTGCCGTGTACCCCGCTGGGCCTCGCAAAGTGGTCCTCCAAGTCCATTTACGCGTCTCATAAATCTTATTATGGGGATCTCGCGCGCGCGCAGAATAACAATGCTAGTCCAAGGGGCTAATTCTCGTACAATAGAGATCACGCAGCGGCGTTTCCCGCACAAAGTCAAAGTCAAAATGTTTCAAAGTAGGAACTTACAAGTCAACTTATTGATCGTCATTTCAACTCCACCGCTTCAGCATGTATGGTTGAGGAGAAGGCGGGGCAAGAAACTCCTTAACACAATATTCTTTTAATCAATAGTTACTTAATACTAAATTGGGTTACATAATTCACTTCACAGATCCAGTTATTCCCATTCCCGTGGGAATTTCTAAACATCCCTTCATAGCGTTTGTTTACGACATATAAGACACCTATGTATGTATGTAACCATATTTCAAGTTTCTAGGTATCACCGTTTCCGATAAGTATTTCTATTCAGTTTTTATATTTTCCCATGGGAATTAGATATTCCTGTAGTAAAAAGTACCCTAGATTATGACCCGGTTACTCAGTTATCTTCACACCAAATTTCATCAAAATCCATCCACTAGCTTTCCGTGATGCGTTACCAACAGACAGACATAAATTTAAAAAATTGGTATTTTGATATCTAAATCGATAACTATCTACACTACTGCTAAAATTTTCGAAAAATATTGTATGTACAGACACGGTCTCGGTACAGTTTTATTATATATGTACTTATATAGATGTAGGTATATGTCGAAAAAACATAGCGGATATGGATCGCAAACAGTTTTCCGTTTTAGAATCTCACGTTAGACATATCTACGATCAGCGCTCGAAATCGCTTGCAATAGAGACGTGATGTCGCGAGCGAAGTCTTATAAAAAAAAAACTTGATACGGATATGAATCCGACAAAGATATATATAATATAATAATAATAATATAATCTCACGCCTTTTTTATCCCCGAGGGGGTAGGCAGAGGTATTCCATTACTGGATATACCCACAATTCACGAGATATATTGGACCCCTAAACGTGATAGGTGGTGAGCCCATCGCCGGACCGGGTCTGTTTACACATGTCTCAGAATTAATTCTGAGACCTGTGGGTTTCCTCACGATGTTTTCCTTCACCGTCGAGCTAGTGATAAATATGTACGTAAGTTTTGAAAAACTCATAGGTACATGCCAGGATTTGAACCCGAGCCTCACTGATTTTCGGCCGGCTCTTTAACCGTCCGGGCTATCACTGCTCAAAGATTTGATAGAAAAACTTTTTAGTGCAATAGACATTAATATGTCGACGAGAAAATGTCGCGTTTAACGAGAATTAGGCCCCAGGTCGTTTACCTCGTATTAACATCGCCTTAGTGCCTTAAGTAGGCCTCCTGGAATTCCGGGCATGTGGTCTCGAGAATTCCGGGTAATGAGAGCATTACAGCGATAAATGGTAAGCGTAAGAGTGCCCACAAAACCAAAGGGCTATCCTTTGGTTTGTGGGTGCGCTTCTCGCGCGTGGGTTGAATTCTGTTGAGGGCATGAACAGTCAAGAGCACATGGAGCACGACACATTGGACTTTGTAAAGTTCTTATCACAGTCGCCTTAGAGGTCAGACTCGCCTCCAAATGTAAAGCTTCATTTGCTCTTGACTGTACATGCCCTCACCATAACTCAGCGTAAGTGATTTACCCAGAATTTAGCGTCTATAATGAGTAGACGCTAGAAATCAATTTTGTCGTATCTCAAAAATAAAGCAGATTACAAAAAAAAAACACATTTAGAGAGAGGTGAAACGCTTATTTCCAAAACCTACATGACTTCTGGCCTGCAGTGAATGCAAAAAAAAACTGCAAGCAAGGTTCCTCGACTGCCGGATTAATGAAAGCGGCAGTTAAATCGCAGAATATATTTATGAAGTCGTTAAACAGATTTATGGGGATCGCGCATGCGCTCCTAATGAAATTTAGTTTCGATTTCAATTCATTTTGCAAGCTTTTATTAACTTGCCATGTTCGGGTGGATTTTGCAACTGAATTTCGAAGCAGATATCTCTAACTGATTGAGCTGAAATTTGGCATACTTATGTATGTTCGGTGACAATGCAACATTATGGTACCACCGAGCTGATTTGATGATGGAGCCAGGAGGTGGATATCGCAGCTCCTCAATGGCTACTCCTAAACCCCTCGAGTTTGAGCTCATTTAATTTTTAATGACGCGTGTCATACATACAAAAGCTTGTTTTCGAGGAGAGATTTGTATTACTGTATTTTTGTATGTTTGTAACGAATAAACTCAAAAACTTCTGGACCGATCTTGAAAATTCTTTCACTAATGGAAAGTTACAATATTTCTGAGTAACATAGGCTATATTTTATTCCCGTATTCTTACGGGAACTACGCTGATGAAACCGCGCAAAACCGCTAGTCTATATACATATATAAAATGATAAACTGACAGACTGATTGGTGATATATCAACGCACAGCCTAAAACGCTGGGTCTAGAGGCTTGAAATTTTGCAGATGGTTAAGCAAGGGGTTGAATTTTGCAAAATCAAACAAAGAAAGGATTTTGCAAAATTCAACCCCTGTCGATGCTAAGACAGTAAAACTGTGTCCTTATATGTATTTTAAAGCGTTCATTTCATTCGAGGCTGCCAGTGCAGCGCAGTGGGGGAGGAAATGGATGCAATTTATGTCACCTCCAACCTCGCCGGCACTCCCGCTGCACCAACAATGCAACGAACACTGTTTACCCATACCCGAATGAAATCAGGAATGGTTTTCCTTCTCAAAATTATTTTCAGACTTAAACATCCGAGTATTATTATGTGCTCGCTTATAAATGCTATGCTATGGCCTCTTTGTACTGCAGCTACACACACACCAAACCATAGATTTACTTATCTAAGTAATATATATTAGTAACTTTTGTGTGGTACCTAAATTTATTTGAAAATTACTTTACTGGATACCTATATCACTTTTAGTTGTGTTTTTGGTGGATTATATTCAGCTGCTGCTCTATTAAGTGTGCACTCACCTGTATTTGTTATTGTTTTTCTTTTAATGTGATGAGTGTGTATTTCGACCGGCTCTTTAACCGTCTTTAACTTTAACTTTGTGTATCTGTTGTACAAATAAATTATAGTCTATTCTATTCTAAATATAATTCTAAATATAAAAATAATTCGAATCATTCGATTCGAATTATTTTACTATATTGTCGAGGATATGAATATTTGAATGAAAGAAATGTGGTCATTGGCTTTTCTGCTGGGATGTCTCCTTCGTAGAGTTCTGTACCCAAAGTGTGCCCCGGGTATACCCTCTATCTATCCGTCCGTCTGTCTATCACAGCGGGGCAGTATTTATTTGCATTGAAGGTAGACATTTTTTCACTTGTATTAGTATGACCGCTATGATAACAAATAATTAAGATTGTTAAAAAAACATTCCACATCAAACATTTTACAAACAACAACAACAGTTAGGCAGAAGTATTCCATTACTGGATATACCCACATTTCACGAGATATATTGGACCCCTGAACGTGATAGGTGGTGAGCCCATCGCCGGAACGGGTCTTTCACACATGTCTCAGAATTAATTCTGGGACCTGCTGGTTTCCTCACAATGTTTTACTTCACCGTCGAGCTAGAGATAAATATGTACGTAAGTTTTGGAAAAACTCATTGGTACATGCCACGATTCGAACCCGAGCCTCACTGATTATCATCATGTAAAGCAGGCTGTTTAACCGTAAGGCTATCACTGCTCTTAGGATAGTCTAACATCATAAGATATTAAAAAGCAACATAAACTTGGGTCGTCATACAAGAAATGTGTTATTTAATATTCATATAATATATTGTGGCATATGGTAAATAGGTCATGCCTCATTTCAAGGATTTTCGAAGCTACAGAACTCCGATTCCGACATTCACTTGTTTTTAGGGTTTCCTACCCAAAGGGTAATACGGGACCCTATTACGAAGATTCCGCTGTCCGTCTGTCTGTCTGTCTGTCCGTCACCAGCCATCGCATGAACCGTGATAGTTATACAGTTGAAATTTTCACAGATGATGTATTTCTTTGCCGCTATAACAAAAAATACTAAAAAACAGAATAACTAAAATATTTAGCGGGGCTCCCATACAACAAACGTAATTTATGCCGTTTTCATAGATAGCTAGCAGCGCCCCGCGGTTTCACCCTTGTAGTTCCCGTTCCCGTTCCCGTGGGAATACGTTGATAAAATATAGCCTATGTGTATTCTCATGTATAAGCTATATAACTGTAAAGTTTCATCAAAATCCGTACATACATCCATACATACAAACTTACATGTTTATAATATTAGTAGGATAGGATGGTATGGAATCCTTCGTGCGCGAGGCCGACTCGCACTTGGCCGGATCTTTTTAGTATCCGTAGCAAGTGCAAAACTACGTGACTTAATCATGGCTTGGTAGGAGACTCAAGAATTGGGTTATACGTACAATCGTAAACCAACAGCCATAATAAACATTATAGTTAAAAATATTAAAAACTAGCGATCCTACGCGGTTACACTCACGTAGTTCCCGTTCCCGTGGGAATAAGGAAATAAAATATAGCTTATGTTACTCAGAGATCTTCTAGCTTTCCATCAGTGAAAGAATTTTTAGAATGGGTTCAGTAATTTTTGAGTTTATTCGTAACAAACATACAAAAATACAAATATTTCCTCTTTATCCTCAAAATTCATTTTTTTCAGTAGGTATACAAAATACACTTTGAAACGTCAATAACAAGGCACACTAAACTTCCATGAAGATTGGCTAAATGTAAACAGCAGCCCATTTTCACTGACGAGTTGCGAGTATAATATTAGATATTAGTATAGACATATAGACCAATTACAGGTTCTCAAAGATAGAAAACAAAAATATCTACTGACACTGGAGACAGAAAGTTAACACACGCACAACAAGAAAGAGTATAGGTTGCATGATAACTAGGTCCATTTAAGGCATATGAAAAGGAATAAAAAGAAATATATAAAAAACAACTCGACTCGACTCCGACTCCGACTCCGACTCCGACTCCGACTCCGACTCCGACTCCGACTCCGACTCCGACTCCGACTCCGACTCCGACTCCGACTCCGACTCCGACTCCGACTCCGACTCCGACTCCGACTCCGACTCCGACTCCGACTCCGACTCCGACTCCGACTCCGACTCCGACTCCGACTCCGACTCCGACTCCGACTTTCGACTTTCGACTTTCGACTTTCGACTTTCGACTTTCGACTTTCGACTTTCGACTTTCGACTTTCGACTTTCGACTTTCGACTTTCGACTTTCGACTTTCGACTTTCGACTTTCGACTTTCGACTTTCGACTTTCGACTTTCGACTTTCGACTTTCGACTTTCGACTTTCGACTTTCGACTTTCGACTTTCGACTTTCGACTTTCGACTTTCGACTTTCGACTTTCGACTTTCGACTTTCGACTTTCGACTTTCGACTTTCGACTTTCGACTTTCGACTTTCGACTTTCGACTTTCGACTTTCGACTTTCGACTTTCGACTTTCGACTTTCGACTTTCGACTATCGACTATCGACTATCGACTATCGACTATCGACTATCGACTATCGACTATCGACTATCGACTATCGACTATCGACTTTCGACTTTCGACTTTCGACTTTCGACTTTCGACTTTCGACTTTCGACTCGACTTTCGACTTTCGACTTTCGACTTTCGACTTTCGACTTTCGACTTGCGACTTGCGACTTGCGACTTGCGACTTGCGACTTGCGACTTGCGACTTGCGACTTGCGACTTTCGACTTTCGACTTCGACTTCGACTTCGACTTCGACTTACTTTACTTTACTTTACTTTACTTCACTTTATTTTATTTTATACAATGCACGGCCTTTAAGCCACACCTCCGTGCGCGTCGGAGTGGGGAGAGCGTGAGGTTTTTTCGTTACGGAATTTCTGGATTCGGTGTCCGCGCTCAAGGCCCGCGATAGAAGCTATGCAATAGCTTAAAAAAAAAAGAGTGCGCTCAGTCAACGAAACACCTCACAAATTTTTGTCTTACTGAAGATGTACATTGCAATTAAATATGTCAATGTCTAACTCTTTCGTCAAACCATTAACCTTAAACTATTTTGTCTATAGTTGGATGATGCGAGAGGAATAATGGAGGTAATATCTAAGAGATCTAGTGAGATATGTACGATCTAATGCGACGTCTAATATATTGTCTTGTATCGGTGTATGTATGTGGGAGAAATTACTGTATATTGCAAAATAATGTATAAATTACATATCATATTATTTAACTTATACTTTACACAAAAACTAACATAGTAACAGAATAGTACTACCTAATGAAGACCACCGTCGTGCCGTGCTCACAGACGAACACCTCCCGGAGTGCGATTTTTGAATCTCACTGGTGATATCAAAATCACCGGTGACTAAAATTATCACCGATGACTTTTATGTCACCATTTTCCAAAAGTCGTATTTTTGAAAGTCACACCCTGTTTACCAACATGCAGAAATTTTACAATGTCAGTCAGAGACAATCTTCCCGTTACGATCCTTTTTACGCAGATGTTATAGTGTTGTCCTTGATATCGGTTTTTATTTTCTAATAGATTCATTAAATTTGTCAAACGTAAAACGTAGCGTAATAATAATGTACTCTGTGGTAGCGTAGCTGAATTGAAAAATTCACTAGAAAAGGACGATTAAACACAGATTTTACAATATTTATGAAAAGGTATGTACATTTCTTAGTGGCATATGTTTTACAAGTATATTTAACTTAATAATTGTATTAACTAATAACTTGCTTATTGTTTTACTTGATAATTGTAAGCTTTTTATAAATAATTGTGTACTTATACATTCTTTCTTTTATAGATGTCCGACGACGACGTCTCAGTCTCTAAGAAGAGAAAAGTCGGGGCTCACATAAGCCCGGCTCAAAAAATAATGCTTCAAAGTCTCATGCAGGACAACGAAAGATTACGATGTGGCAAACTATCTGCCACATTTACACTAAAAGATGCCGCCAAGGCTTGGCAGAATATAGGGGCCGAATTAAATGCCATTCCGGGGGCGGCCAAGGATTGGAAGGCATGGAGAAAGGTAGGATGTTTTCATTGTTATTGTTATCTGAATGTGCCACTATTGCTTAGATGGGAGAGTGCATGTTCAGATATTTTCGAGTACCTCGGCAGCTTCGATATATCTAATGGCGACTGTACAGACTAAAGGCGTAGATTATTTTATACCTTTCAGACATGGCAGGATATATACTCGAAAGTCAAGGCCAAAACGGCCCAAGTAAACAGAAGCCAGCGTCAGACGGGTGGTGGCCCACCAACAGCACCATTAACTGAATTTGAGGAGTCTGTTTCTGCCCTAATAAACCCAAGGGTAGTTTCAGGACACCAGGAATCACAGGAGTCCACAGTAAATTTTGATTGTAAGTTGTTTAACGATTGCTGATATTGAATGAAGCAGGAAATTTTAAATTTATTAGTTCTTTATTACAACCATTTTTGTTTATTCCAGTTTCCCAATTTGACAATACAGAAGCTAGTAGAGAGGAAGCTGTAATAGTTTATCAGAATGGTATGTATAACTGCAAACAAATTTATTACTATAGAAATAATATGCAATATTTATCTAATAGGTATCTTGAATTTCTAGCCGATGATCAAGAAAACAACAATTCCCTACCTCCGCCTCAAGTGCCACCACGAAGAACAAAAATAAATATGAAAAGTCTGCTAAAGGATAAGGTAGAAATAAAAAAAAAATATTACGAGGAAAAACTGGTATTAATGAAGGAGAAGAACAACATACTTAAAGATATGAATAAAAACTTGGCACATCTATGTGATTCGTTTAAAAGATAGACATATTAGTGCTAAAATCAAAGCTTTAGGTTGTTCTATAAATAGGTATACTGTTATGTTTTAAGATGACGATTATTTAATTGAGAAACTTAGACTGATGTTGACAATGTATAATAGTTATAATACAGTCGTCCATCCGATATGTATGATGGCGACTGTACAGTCAAGAGCATGTAGAGCTTGACACATTGGACTTTGTAACGTTCTTATTACAACCGCCTTAGAGGTCAGACTCGCACTACAAGTGTAAAGCTTCATGTGCTCTTGACTGTACATGCAATAAGTACTTGCTTTACTGCTATTGGCGGTTTTATTAAAATGTTATTAGTATCAATGCTTTAGATTGTTTGTTCTTTAAATAGGTATACTGTTATGTTTTAAGATGAATATTATTTAATTGAGAAATTTAGACTGATGTTATCAATATATAGTCATACACACACTCTACTTGCCATAAGTGCTATTGATGTTCCTATTAAAATGTTAGCTTAGGCCAGTTTCACAAACTTTCCTTGTTTCATTCAGTTCCTATAGCTACCTACCTGCCTAGCTTTCTCTACAAATCCATATCCTACATAATGGTTCACCGGATTATGGAACTGTAATTTACTTGGATTACTAGGAATTTAAATAATTTTTTGTGGGGATTGTGTTAAGAGACATTAGTTAAATCAATTATAATAATAATATGTATAATGTTTTATTTATGTATAACTACTTAAAGTTGCCAATAAAAAAGTCACTTGCGGCATCCACTTGGTGGCTACAGATGTCAACGAGTTTGGGCTTCAGTAATCGTTGACAAAATCTTACGCAAAATAATTTTCCACTACATTCGCTCGAAGAGCTTGCCCTGCCATTAAATCACCGTGAGGCACCTCCTCATGTGGCACATGGTACAGGCCAAAATCCACGTCATCATCCTCATCCTCATTGTCCTGATCAAGTTCCACGTTGTTTTGGATACAGATGTTGTGCAGTACTACACAGCTGTTAATTATTTTTGATGCCTTTTCTGGTGCATAGTGCAGCACTCTATATTTTAATAGGCAGCGGAATCGCCCTTTCAATACGCCATTGCACCTTTCAATTGTGGCACGCGCTTTCTTGAAGGCCTCATTGTATCGCTCCTCTGCCATATTATTTGGGTCTGCAATTGGCACTTGCAGCCACGACCTTAATGCATATCCACTGTCTCCTGATAAAATATAGAAACACAACATATTATAAATCACATTTTTAATAAATATACGCTCATATAACACATGAGACTTGGCCGGTTTTTTCTTTTGAGGTGTTCAATAAAGAGGTATTGTATTGTATTCTAAGAGTCTGCATCATGGGCTCTTATATACAAGTCAATACATCATTAACAATAGCATATATTATATCCAGTACCCGCAACATAAAACTTATTGGGCTTGTCCAATATTTTTTTATTTATATCTTCTTCCTTGTAACCTCAGTGCTGAGTGCAGTGTGCCATGTGTACTGGGCAAACATGCCGCCATGTTTGATTCTAGATTAAATAAATAAATGTATATAGTAGCTCACCAATAAGGTAATATGTTCCACCTCGTTGATGAATTTCCCGCATCACCGGTTGCACTGCACTTTGATTCCAAATATAATTATCATGAGTGCACCCAGGGAACAGTGCATTGACGTTAAGTATATTTAGATCCGCATCACATATCTGAAAAGTAACAATTTAGTATAAAATAAAGAGATATAATAAAAAAAGTATCTTTGATTAACACATTACCAACTGAGTATTGATGGCATGATATCCTTTGCGGTTAACATAACTCCGCTCATCATATTCTTCGTTGTTAGGTGGTGGAAATATAGCCACATGGGTACAATCTATGCATCCAACTATCCCAGGCAAGCCATACAGTTGATAAAACCTTAAAAAAACATTTTACTATTAACCCTTATTTAGACAGTGTAGGTAAGAAACAACCAAAACTTTAGAGCCTTTTTGTTGTATTTATTTCTTAACCAGAATTATTCAGACTATTTAACATCAAGCAGTTTTTTTTTTTTTATGGGCTTTAAAGAGGTAAGTGAATGACGATCATCTTGAGTAAAATTTACACTAGGTAACAACTACATGATGTGCTTACTTTTGGGCAATAGCATTCATTTCCAAAGGGTTCCTAGGAAACTTAATATATTTTTCCATAATTAGTGGGTTGTTGATTGCCTCCACTACTTCTTTTATTGATTTTGAGACTGATGCCTGTGAGATACCTGCGTTTTTATTACTGCCAACACATGTCTGGTAGGACCCAGCCGCAAAGAAATTAAGGGCCACAAGAACCTGCAAGCAAACATAGAGTATAAGTGTTTGAGGAGATTGACCGAGATTGCAAACTCCTTGTATTGAGAAAGGATAAAACATAAAATAAATTTAAGACTAGTAATTTAAAAATTTACAGAATCATACCTATAATTTGGGAATTACGTTATAAAGATTCATTTCGGAAAACATCGCAATAGGGCAACATACCATAGTAACAGGAATAAGTATTTAGTGGATTAGGAAGTATTCACTTATTTACCTTCGTTTCTACCGTCAAGTCACTAGCTCGGTTAGGAGCCGGAATCAAGGGTCTTAACTCGTCAATTAGAGCCCGTACCAACGGTTTCGTAAGCCGATAATATTTTTTAAATTTCGCAATAGACATCGCGAATGCTTGTTGGTGATGAATTCTTTCTGCGGCTGGATTATGTCGACGGTGAGGAACGTCGCCGTCGTCGTCGCTGTCCGTATCCGTCATCGTCATCAAAATGTGCTCCTCTAGGCTTGCCATTTTTTATATTTTCAATATCACAAAAACATACTTTGGCACTTTTGGCAGATGTCACATACGTCAACTGTCAAAAATATCACATGGTGATTTCAAATACGAGTGGGTAGGGGCACTCGTAAATCGATATCATAGGTATGACAAATGTAAGTCACCGATGAGTTTCAAAAATACGAACTTTCGGAAATCACTCACATCGGTGAGAATTAGTCACTTGGTGAGATTCAAAAATCGATCCCCCGATCTGTCGATATGGTCGCTCGAGTATTTATAGGCGTGCTCGGCAGAGAGTGGGGATAATTACCTTGTTTACGTCAACCGAATACACGTGGTGTTTACCGAATGCACGTCGTATTTATGAAAAAGGTTTTTGTGAAATAATATCTCGCTCATGTACTTCACAGTTTTTCTTAGACCTCAATACTCTTGTGGCACTAGACATAGCAAAAGATAAAAGAAAAGTTTTCTCAGCGGGAATCGAATCAAGTATGGTTGCCAACTGGTGAAGCGTGGTCGATATTCCCTCAAGTGCCCGCTCCATTGGTGTTCATTGACCTAGAATCAAAGTACTAGACTTATGTTCACGCTTTATGACCGGGGGGTTGGCAGAGGTATTCAATTCTTTGAGGCACTCACTTTTCAACTGACTTCAAACAAGTATGAGGTTATCAATTCGACTGTATATGTTTTTTTTTATGTTTGTTACCTCAGAACTTTCGACTGGGTGAACCGATTTTGAGGATTTTTTTTTATATTTTAAAGCTGTGGTGCTTCCCGATTGGTCCAGTTCTGACAATGGTATCCATGAGAAAGCCATTTAAGTTGAAGTCGGTTTTTTTTTAATCTTTAGAGTTCTATGTTATCACAAGTGTATTTTGATTTTTATGAACCCCTAAATGTTACATCGTGCCATTACACAAGTCAATCTTTTATATATTTATCTTCCTTACCATGTTTTTCTGGATAAATATGTATTTAAGAAGTATATTTAGAGATAGAGAGCAGTGATAGGCCGGACGGTTAAAGAGCCGGCCGAAAATCAGTGAGGCTCGGGTTCCAATCCTGGCATGTACCAATGAGTTTTTCAAAAACTTACGTACATAATTATCACTAGCTCGACGGTGAAGGAAACAGCGTGAGGAAACCCGCAGGTCTCAGAATTAATTCTGAGACATGTGTAAACAGACCCGGTCCGGCGATGGGCTCACCACCTATCACGTTTTGGAGTCCAATATATCTCCCGTGAAATGTGGGTATATCCAGTAATGGAATACCTCTGCCTACCCCCTCGGGGACAAAAAAGGCGTGAGATTATATTATTATGTTAGAGGTCAGTTCGGCTGTTTTTCCGTGATCGGGTAACAAACTTTCAAACATTAGTAGGATAAATTCACGGCATTTCTTTGTGTTCAAATCTCACTCAAGTAGAGTTACCTCATACAATGAAATTCACTATTTTCAAACACAATAGACTATCGCTGTAGCTACAACTCTTTTTATCCCTAGAGAGCGTAGGCGATGTTCTGGAGCTAGCAATAATGTTATAGGAGTTATCATAATACTGATTACATTCGGACCGCCTGATGCAATAAATTCGATACACGTGCCTGGATTTCTTTCACTAGCCCCAATTCTTACTTACACTATCTCAAGTTATTGGTCGCTGATTTTCTACAGGTATACGTAAACTGTGGTTTACCACAATCTATCTATATATACATATCTATCTATCTATAGGTACATATAATAAAACTGTAACGGGACCGTGTCTGAATATGAAAATATTTTTTGAATTTTTTTGCGGTAGTGTAGATAGTTATCGATTTAGATACTATCTTATATGTCATAGGGCACCCGCTAGTTCTAAAGTAAAGATGCTATCCCTAATCGTGACTGATGGTGAGCCTATCAGTCGGACCGATATCAATTCTGAAGCCTGTGGGTTTCCGCACAATGTTTTCCTTTACCGTCGAGCTAGTGATAAATATGTCCATAGGCTTTTGAAAAGCTCATTGGTACATGCCCTCACCAAGAGTCGCACACGGCTATTAAGTTCCATACTAAGCAGAGTTTGTACTGTGGATACTAAAAAACAGATTAACATACT
Source organism: Ethmia dodecea (assembly GCA_963855545.1). NCBI lineage: Eukaryota > Metazoa > Arthropoda > Insecta > Lepidoptera > Depressariidae > Ethmia > Ethmia dodecea. Next base: position 18,899,393 of record OY979438.1, on the reverse strand, counting down.
TTTATACATAGCACCCAGACTCGAAAACAATAATTCATGCAAACAAACGATAGCGCCCCGGGTGAGATTCAAACCACGACATATGAGTCACACAAGGCAGAGTCCAACTGAGCCAACAGGCCCGTATATGCAGTATGCAGGTACATCCTTGTTTTACTCATAAACTCATATATTTTCAATCTGGCGGAAAGATAGTTCGAGACTAGCCAGGGTTGTCGATCTCCAAATAAAAAGCTTGTCAAATAATATAAATGAAACTTGACAGAAACTTGACCATTACGGTCTTATTACAAAACTGGGTTGACATGACATGATATGACAGTTATCTAACCCACTGCGGCGAAGACCAAAAAGGAGTTATGGGTTTGACGTGTATGTATGTCCGTTGAACCGATATAGATAATGTTTTTAAACCTCATCTTGTAATGTTTTGTAATCCCTGATAAGTAATATTTAAAATCCCTACCTCAATAATACTTAATTTAGGATACATTACTGTACCTACAATTTGAATGTTATTCTAAGTTATAAAATGTATTTGAAATTAACTAAAGCCTTAAATATGTATACACAGAGTTAAAATTTTAAAGTCATGTATAAAAAACCGGCCAAGTGCGAGTCGGACTCGCGCACCGAGGGTTCCGTACAACCTTGCAAATTTATGGTTTTCGTAATTTTTCCTTTATCTATGCTATAAGACGTTGCTTCGTACCAAATTTCAAGATTCTGAGTTCACGGGAAGCACCCTGTAGGTTTTGATTCCCTTGCAAGTGTCGAAAATTTGCGGCATAAACGGCTGTATCTTTTGATTGCGTTGGCTTAGAAGTTTGATTTTTTCACAGCTTCAAGGGACAGTAGACCTGAGTAATTGATATAAATTTCAGCTTCATACCTCCACGCGTTCCTGAGAAAAAGGGTCTTGACAGACGGACGGACGGACGGACAGACGGACAACAAAGTGATCCTATAAGGGTTCCGTTTTTTCCTTTTGAGGTACGGAACCCTAAAAATTATACGTGACTTAAAAATTTTAGCCCTGCGCCAGCCCTACGGGTGAGGCGCAGTGGCGCCGGCGCCATTCCGAACTGCAAATAAAATGGAATCCAGAAAAATTGGAAATTCAATAACTCCCGGCAAGGAGCGATTTCCTCCCGACGGGCGACTTTAAAGACATGATGGATCGCCGCGTCTGTTTGTCCCGATCCGCCGCCGCGGGGCAGCATGAATTTGTTACTGACTTTATTCCCTTGACGCCGACAGTTTTGAGCTTCGCTGGCTGGGTCTCTCGGGTTGGACATTGGTCTTAGTAGAGTCATTGTTTTTTTCTGTAACTCATAGAACCATGTTTTTATCTAGGCAACAATTGAGGGTAGCTGTAGTACATATATGTCGTTGCACAGATTTCTCCAGACCCTGTGCGTCTATTCTCTTACCGATAATTATGTAATTATTATTGTAATTATGGGTCCTTGGCTGAAAATAATGATTATTATTACACCCTGTGTATATCTCATTAAAAAACTTAACCCTCAACCGCCGCGATCGCTACTGCAGTCCTGCTTGCCTCGCTTTTATTATGTTGAATTATGGAAGAGTACCTACGCGATGGGTTTACGTGGACTCTTTGAAGATATGCTAATGAAGTTGCTTCTAGAGGTTTAAACAGGGCAATTTCAAATACTTTTATTCTCATTGTATAGCTCAATAGTAATTTTAACTATGCCGATGTACAGTCATCAAGAGTTCTTATTACAATTTAGAGGTCAGACTCGCACTACAGTGTAAAGCTTAAAGTTCTCTTGACTGTACTCAGATCGATTTTTATAATAAACTAGCGACCCGCCCCGGCTTCGCACGGGTGCAATGCTGAATTTTATTTGCTATAAACCATCCCTGGACCCACTCGAACCCACACAAAAAGTTTCATCAAAATCGGTCCGCCCGTTCTGGAGTTAAATCGTCAGGAAGGAAAACCCGACTTATTTTTATATAGTAGATTTTATTTCCGACTTTCGGCTTACCAAAATAAGACATATTTTCTGAACTCTTCAAGATATGAAAATGGAACATATGAGTTGAAATTCTAGTTTCTATTCCTGAAATTTCCACTTGTTTTGGAGCTATTTAGAACAAACGTTCAGACTAAGAGACAAAATTCGAATAACGGTCATTTATTTATTTATTTATTTATTTACTAAAAGTTTTCTCAAATAATTTGTCACAACAGATACTATATTAAGACACAGCAGTATTCTAATATCTATGACACAGCTCAATCTGTGCCGTGCATATGTCATACCAGCTTGACTTAACCAATCTGTAATATAGCAATGATTATACTACATCATCTCTTCGGGTAGGGTCATAGCACTAAACCGTAGTATTTATTCCGTGCGTGCCCAGTTATAACCCGGCTGCGGCCATAAGAGCTGCAGCCGCATATTTATAGGCTCCCGTCTTGGGTTAAGCGCAGTCTTGAAATATGGGCACTTGGGCACTAGGGTGTCTCAGCCTCGGGCCGCGGCGAGTCTTCCAGGAGGAATTAAATTACTTACACGATTTCTAAGCACGGTATATCTCTGGAGACATAAATTTGACTGTATTTCAGAGAACAGTAATACATACAGAATCTCACGGCTATTTCCCATTGGGGTAGGCAGATACAATAGTGCTTCATCAACATCCATCAAACGACTCGTCGGTTTCGGGTACCTACACTTTATCTGGTTTTCCACTTATACTTCTTCTCAACTATACTAACTTAAATGATGAAGTTGCAATGACTGAATATGTGCCACGCAACTAGTACTTTCAATAAAAGCATTTGAATGACTCACGACAAAGTATGCACTTGCCGTAAATAAAAGCAGAACCTTTAATTAATAATTCCGTCTTAATCGCGTACGTCGCTTAAGTAATCCCCACCACCCTTCGCGCCGCGTGGCAAGAAACGCGGGTAATGCAACAAAGAGGGCGATTAGACCAATTTGCACCGCGTGCCGGGTTAAATGCGCCCCCGGTCGCTAACCCGTACAAAGTGCGCCTCTGTACAGTACACTTTGCCTCGAGTTTTTGATATGCCAATGATAAAGGTTTGCTTAATTTGTACGTTTCGCTTTGTGGTCTTTGAGCGCGTTAGAATATCGGGTCGGGACTGAAATACTCACATTTTTGGAGTGCTCGGAATGGCACGTTAAGATGATGCAATGGTAGGACGAGTGCATACAAAATTGCAAGCATGCTAGCTTGTACTGTAAGGTCTTATGAGGCAACGGTCGCTGAAAATAAAAAATATCTTTATAAATATTTAAGCGTGTGTATTGATTTTTTTTTACAAAAGTAGAAACGGACTTTAAGAAAAGGTAAAAAGACTACAATTATTAAAACTTGAATATTTGAGATACTTAAAATTAATTATGGCAGTGAAACGAAACCTCATTACCTACTTACAGAATGAAAATCTCTGATTTACATATTGTCTTTTAACAAGTTTTGTATTTTTTTTCTTTACTGTAAAAGTTGTACAGTTATGTAAAGCTACGCTACTAAACGAAATCAAATAAGTACATTTATTTATTTATAACACATTTGCTCGTAAAAGGTGTCTTATTTCACCAATTTTAATATCGTTACCTATCTCATTACGCCCAAGTGCGGTAAGTGTAATGTAAAACGCACGGTTAATCAAGATGCTCCGTCTTAAAACGAACGGTACTTTTTAAAATCTCAGCAAAGAATTTTTATGTAAAAAAATTGTCAACATTTTATGATTAAAATTAACTTTGGGAGATAAAATATAATAAAGAAATATTTATGTACATAATTATTTAAGTTAATTAATTTTGACAGTAAATTACAACCAATTAATCTGTAACAAAAACACAAAAATATTAATTTACTTTATTAGTAATAAGTACTGGCTGTTTTTTGTGCCTTTTCTTAAAAAAGAATGATGATGCGCGCCGCGCGCTTTTTCTTAACGCTGTATTGTTTTTATTCGTTTAGGTACCATAGTCGGAGTTTTATTTTATTTCCTCGCAAATGTGTTATAAAACGTCGTATGACATACGTGCGCTTTGATAATTACAGCCTCTGCTTACTTGTAGCCCTTGCCTACGGCTCGGGCTAGCAATATCGCCTCGGCTGTAATTTTCAACCTACCGCACTTATATCATAATTTACTATTATTCATTTCAGACTTATGCAACATTACAGTAAATAACCAAAGCGTTACACAGACGAGTCACCATACAGTTAAAAATAACATTAATTAATATTATAAATAATTTGTTGTCATTAATTAGTAATTGTCAGTATCAGATAAGTTTCTATATTTTTTCAAAGACTTTCTTAGAGTCTTTCATCAGGCTCGCATTGCAAAACATACAAAACAAAACATGTTACAAGAAGTAAATAAACATCACTTCTGTCTCTTTTGTCGGATAATTTTGATTCCTGACGGCAACATTTTAAATGCGTCGTATAAAGCGAAGCCGAAAAAACTCGGTACACCATCGAGTGCATTGCACCGTGTGCCATTGGTCCGCACGAAGTGGGCCTGCACACTACTCCTAGCATTGCCAACCGCCGCAAAATATGAGGTTATAAACTAGAATTAACCTCAACGGCGCCCCGGGGCGCCTCTATTAATTTAACATTTCATTTTTCGATGGCTTCTTGTACGCAGCACTCGGCTTTTAATTAACTTCGAGATTCACGGGAATTGGATCCGACCCGAGAACAATAATATGCTTTTCACACGTATGCATCCGTAAAGGGGCGGAAATTAAATCGCTATCAGCGGAGAGCACGAGTGCCGTAACAAATGACGGCGGGTGCAGTGTCGCGACACTGCGACACCCGGCAATTAACCTCCGTGTAACGCCTTTATTCCGTTTAATTGCTGTTTAATGGCGCGGGCCGTAAATCACTGCGCGTCCGCCGCGCGGCGCGGAACAACCGCGCTAATGCGCGTCGTGTCGCGCGACGCAGATTTAGGTCGCTTATTAAGTGCCGTCGAGCGACAGCGGTTATGCGTTCCAAGGAAACGTGCTGCGAATAAACACTAGAGTTCTCCTTTTGGTGACTGAACTAAAATTCTAATAGGCCACATAGAAATAGAATACTACATACCAAAAGAAGTAAAATAAGAAATATCTGGGGATTTCTTATGTACTTCCCGAGTTGTGCATACTTTTTTCAGTTCGACAGAGGCGGAAAGCGGCAACTTTGTTTAGCGCAGCGGGCCGAAAGTTGACGCTTTCCTCCCTGAGAGATGAAAACATAATTTTTTGATACTTTTTTGGCTACATGTTGTTTGCCTGTTTGAATTTTCACTCCGTCTTTTGATTATGTATAACCATAGTGTATAGCATTAAACGTAATAAATAAATAAAATAAAAATTATATACATGTAGTAGTACTATACTCATTGTAGCAAGCAATGTAGCAAGCATAGCATGTATCAAGCAAATTTACCTCGAATGTGAAGGTAAACATCATCCAGAAATATATTGCCTTTGCCGACCCTCTCAGGGAATAATATTTATCTATTTAACTTGCATCTGAGCAATTTTAACATTCCTCGCAACATGAAATACGCATTTCTCCTCCTTGAAAAATTCCACTGTGCTTCATAGCGGAGTTCTAAATTCGAACACAATGGCGCTTAGGATAACTAAATACGAGTATTAAATGGCGTCGTTTATATTCAGCGATGCAATTAAGCGGATTTGCTCGTGTTAACCCGTCGCTGCCGCGATCCGCGCACCCCGCCTCGCTCTCCCGATACATCCATCATTTTGCGCAAATTAATTAATTCTTCGTATTATATTGATTGCCAAACCCAATTGATGTATTGCCAAATGTTTGAATAATTATTACTAATTGATTTTTGTGGACATGGAAATAAATTTATTTTATGAAGATGCAGTTTTCAAAAATTTTAGGATTACCTTAAAAATTTTATATTTGCGAAAAATAATATCCTGTAGCAATCTCTATATGCTAGACTACTTTATGCTTTGAAAATGGTAAAAAACAAATATTTTTTATATATCACCAAGCGCTTTGTTTAATATTAGCACAATGAATAACGCTTTTGCGCAGATCAGAGCAAATCCATATCAAATTTAAATAAAATGTAATCATGTAATTTAATTATGTTTGTTTACCAATATTAGTTCTTAAGTTGGTAACTACTAAATTATATATATGAGATCCGTTCGGGGACAACATTTTTGTGCATGAATATTATATCTGTTATTTAGTACCCATAGTACAGGCCCTGCCTAATTTAGGACTATAATATAACCGTGAATTGTGTCCCACAATTTATTATCTATATATATAAAATGATAAACTGACTGACTGATTGGTGATATATCAACTCACAGCCTAAACCACTGGGTCTAGAGACTTGAAATTTTGCACATAGATAGCTTACACAGTGTAGGCACCCACTAAGAAATGATTTTGCAGAATTCAAGCCCTACGGGGGTGAAATAATAGTGAGCGAGCGAAGCCGCGGGTAAAAGCTAGTTATTATATATTATCAAGTCTATATCAGGATAAAAAAGCAACAAGAAAATAGATGAGCTTATTACAAAATCACTTGTAGAATATAAGTACTTTTAAACCTAACTAACAACCTAAATTTATTAGATCTACTTATGTTGTCCGAAATAAAAATTTTTGAATTTGAATTTATTCTGAAGACTCGTTTTCTTCTTCCTTGCAGTTCCCTCGGCGAGGATCCTGGGAGGGCCAGACCTTCACGTGGACATCGGCTCCACAATCAACCTGACCTGCCTCATCCAGTTCAGCCCCGAGCCTCCAGCCTACATCTTCTGGTACCACGAGGACGAGGTGAGCGGCCGAAAAGTAATTATTTCCACTCTTATATTACCTTTACACAGCTGATCATGTATTGTGTCGAGTAGAAAAGAGATGATATTTTTATTGGCTCGCAAGTTGGAGTTCTGAGATTGACAGTAACATCGTATTTTCTGAAGACTAAAGCTATCATTCTTATAGCAAGATTTGTTCAGCCGTTGCGCCTTAAATAAAATTTGTTGTCTGTAAAGTTGTTTTACGGACGATAATTTTACCTGACAACTTCATAAGAAAACATTGATGAAAAATTGCATACTGGAGTGGAAGCTTGTTCCGCGCTCTCGCTCGCACGATCTTCTCAGGCGGAACGTGACACTTTTTCGTGACAGATGAAGTTACTTTCGCATTTATAATATTGGAGAAAGCTAGGGGAAAACGAGGATAATTAAGTAACGTTCTTTATCTAGAAATCACATACAGACTGACATTTGGTTTAGTTTTCACAATGTCTTGGTTAATGTGTTAGGTTTGACTTCTAATGTTAAATAACAATATCTAATTTCTTGATTTTTAATTATGGCACCAACTCTAAAGGCAAACGACAGCCTCTGACTTTTTCCTTTTTTTCAAATTCCGTTACAAAAGCTGCTTAGCTCCAGCAGTCCCGTTGAAACGAAACAGATGAACATCTGCCTTCAAAGAGGAAACTAAAAGAAATGGTAATTGTGGCCGTAATTCTTGTTGAAGACTGCGGAAGGATTACTGCCGGAGCCTAATGAAGGCGTCCAGTGACACACAGACCGTTGAAGTCATGACTTTTGCTTGCATTTCTAATTAAATACCAATCTGAATGCCTGCGGAAAATCTCTTGTCATTAGAATTCTACCATCAACGATTAAAGCAGTCTTCAACATTATTCCATTTAAGGCTGAATCGATCAAAGTTTTGTAACCTGATAAGGTTACAGGTAGTGCCATATAAATCGAATTACATAAACCATTAAAAATAAGGCTCAGGAGCTGGTTAAGGGAACACATTCAAACTCAAGCGGAGATTTGGTGGGCCTCGACGCCAGGATTTAGGCAATCCAAGGAGGCAATGCCATCCTTGAATAAGAAACTGACCAAGCGCCTTTTGCGCCTGGACAGGGACAGCCTGAGAATGGTGTCGGGGACCATAACCGGACACTGCTCACTGAACAAACACTTACACACCTTAGGTATCACAGACAGCCCCCTATGCAGAGCGTGCATGGAGGCGGAGGAGACGGTAGCGCACGTGCTCCTTGAGTGCGTTGGCGTTGCCCAGATCCGCAAGGAGATTCTTGGAACACCAGAATCCCTTGCGGACGTCCTGAGTAGACTCGGAAGTTTGATCTGCTTTTGGAAGGAGGTAGGATGGTTGGAGTAACCGGCCGCCATGGCTCACGTACAATGGTCCACTTCAGGACTAAGTGCGGAAACCAAACCCCCTAACATAGAACATAGAACATAGAAGGTTCATATTTAAGATGCAATTTTCTTAGAAAGATTGCCAAGGCTCATATGATAATATATGTATTTCGTAGTTACGTAAATAGTCAACCAGTACCTTGATGACATCAAAATGTTAATCTAACAACTAACAAAACTAATTATAACTGCAAATGTGAGGGTTAAACTTTAAATTATTAATCGCCTAGCGCGTCGCTTGACACGCACTAAACTCAAGAAGACGCAGGCGGCCAGGGGGTTAACTAGGCAACTTGTTTGCAGAAATAATAATTAGATGCGACACTAGGGTGTCCGGTGACTATTAGTTTATTGTATCTTTGGAATAGTTACGGTGGTCCTTCGTCGAGCGAGAAAGGTGACATAATACCGCTATAGTACAGGACGCGTAAGCCGTCCTGAATGATAATATCCCATCTATTCAGTGTAGGACTATTAGGTTTAGGACTATTAGGTATAGGACCATTGGGTATAAGACTATTAGGTATAGGACTGTTGGGTATAAGACTATTAGGTATAGTACTATTTGGTATACAACCATTGGGTATAGGACTATTGGGTAAAGGACTATTATTAAGTATAGGACTATTAGGTATAGGACTATTAAGCATAGGACTATTAGGTGTAGGACTATTTGTATACGACTCAATAATTTTATTGCACCATAATGAAATATCATACAGATAAGGGGTCATCGGGGTCGACTATTAGGTATAGAACTATTCGGTATGGGACGATTCAGTATAGGACTATAAGGTTAAGTATTTATTAGGCATAGTCTAACCGCAAGCGCAGTGCCGCGCGTTAGGTAGCTGCTTGGTGTGACAGGGGGTCCGATCAACCCCGCACGCTTACCTCACCTCTCCTCTGTCTCCATTCCTCCCCCTGCACCTAAGGCGCGGTACAGCGCTATTGGTCAAGGTACAGCTACCATGCTAGTACTAGCGACCTGTCCCGGCTTCGCACGGGTGCAATGCTGATGTATTATCCTACATTCCTACTACGATTATAAACGCGAAAGTTTGTATGTATGGATGTTTATTCCTCTTTCGGAATGGATTTTGATGAAACCTTACAGTTATATAGTTTTTTCATCAGAATAACACATAGGCTATATTTTATCCCTATATTCCCAAGGAAACGGGAACTACGCGGGTGAAACCCCGGGGCGCTGCTAGTATACATATAAATCTTCCTCTTGACTAAGCATACACAGGGACAGACAGCGGGAAGCGACTTTGTTTTACCTATACTATGTAGTGATAGTGATGATGATAATAAGTGTATGGTATTGTATAGCACATGACGGTAACTAATGGGCATTCTACACCGGAGGCGCAATGTTCATAATTAGAAACAGTCTTAAATAATGGAAGCTATTTGTCAAGCCGCGGGCTTAGCTGGCTTTAGTCTCAGGTCAGCGCTTAATCTAAACCCTGAATACGAGACGGGGCCGATGGAATTCCAGACACCCAGGTGGCCACACAGTTACTAGAAGGCGAGGGTTGACCTGGCAAATGAAATTGTTGAGTTTATAGCAGGCTATGTATGCTTGTATTTAAGTATGTTCCATTACTTGTTTATATGGTGTATTCCCGTTGTCCCCACTGATGGTCTCCCAATTGAGTGGAGACAAACATGTTTCCATAGTCTGGGTTTTTTAAGCTATTGCATAGCTTCTATCGCTGGCCTTGAGCGCGGGGACCGAATCCAGAAATTCCGTAACGAAAAAACCTCACGCTCCCCACTCCGACGGGCACGGAGGCGTGGCTTGTTTATTGGGCATAATCCAAAGCCAAGTTATGATAGTAGATGGACGGACGGACGGACGGACCGACCGACCGACCGACCGACCGACCGACGGACGGACGGACGGACGGACGGTTGGTCGGCGGTCGGTCGGTCGGTCGGTCGGTCGGTCGGTCGGTCGGTCCGTCCATCCGTCCGTCTGTCCGTCGGTCTGTCGGTCGGTCGGTCGGTCGGTATAGTACCGGTATAGTACCGACCGACCGACCGACCGACCGACCGACCGACGGACAGACGGACGGATGGATGGACGGACCGACCGACCGACCGACCAACCGTCCGTCCGTCCGTCCGTCCCTCGGTCGGTCGGTCGGTCGGTCGGTTGGTCAGTCGGTCGGTCGGTCGGTCGGTCGGTCCTTCCGTCCGTCCGTCGGTCGGTCGGTCGGTCGGACGGACGGACGGACCGACCGACCGACCGACCGACCGACCGACGGACGGAGGGACCGACCGACCGACCAACCGACCGACCGACCGACCGACAGACCGACGGACAGACGGACGGATGGACGGACCGACCGACCGACCGACCGACCGACCGACCGACCAACCGTCCGTCCGTCCGTCCGTCCCTCGGTCGGTCGGTCGGTCGGTCGGTTGGTCGGTCGGTCGGTCGGTCGGTCGGTCGGTCGGTCCTTCCGTCCGTCCGTCGGTCGGACGGACGGACGGACGGACGGACGGACGGATGGATGGATGGATATTGCATAGCTTTTATCGAGGGCGTGCATTGTCTAACGTCGTTTGTTTTCGGCAGTCTTGTTGATAATAGTACATTATGGTACAAGTGAGTAAAGTTGGTGATTACCGCTGAGGCGCCATTGAGACCCGAGCCGTAGGCGAGGGTCATAAGAGAGCCGAGGACGGTAATCATCAATACACACGTGTATCATACGACGTTTTTCAACACACTTGTGAATAAATAATAATAATAATAATAATAATATAATCTCACGCCTTTTTATCCCCGAGGGGGTAGGCAGAGGTATTCCATTACTGGATATACCCACATTTCACGAGATATATTGGACCCCTAAACGTGATAGGTGGTGAGCCTATCGCCGGACCGGGTCTGTTTACACATGTCTCAGAATTAATTCTGAGACCTGCGGGTTTCCTCACGATGTTTTCCTTCACCGTCGAGCTAGTGATAAATATGTACGTAAGTTTTTTGAAAAACTCATTGGTACATGCCAGGATTTGAACCCGAGCCTCACTGATTTTCGGCCGGCTCTTTAACCGTCCGGGCTATCACTGCTCTTGTGATAAATAATACTAAAAAATCATTTTAAAATAATCATTCGCAATGGCGGGGAAAATTAATTGGTTTTCCAATTTTTTATTTATATAATTTGGAAAAGGCAAAAGGATCTAGGCCCATACAGCCTCGTTTTCCTATGCGCTCGCATCTTACAATGGCGATCGGCCATGGACTAAAAAAATTAGGTTTCTTTTTCTTTGGTTTGTCGTGGATAGCGTTTTAGCCACGTACAAAATGGGGTATTTAAAGTTTTTACAGAGAAAACCAAAGTTATATTTGAGTGAAAGTTTTGTTTATTAAACACGTACAAGTTGAAATGATCTATTTAAATACGAAGTTGCATGAAATGAGCAAGCCATATTTGTGTATTAATTTATTAGTACGATTGAATACGATCTTTTTTGTATCGAAACTTTTTTAAGAACAAAGCAACTCTAGCAACAAAATTGAAAAAAAAAATCTATAACTCACTAGTGAATAATAGCAAACAAAAAGTCTCAGTTTGATTATAGGTGTCATTATGTGCCTAATTGCAGTGAAATTAGAGCCACTTTATGAGCAAGTGTGTTGAAAAAAATGATATGCAATAGCTTTACCGCGGCAGTCCCCGAGTGCCACACGTCTTTTTTTTATAATATTAATGATTTATTTCACGTGGTCAATGCTGACTCTACAGACACTGACTTTAATCACAGATGGAATAAATATTTAATTAATCATATCCTGGACTGAAATCTTTCGGCCAATTCACGCCCGATATATTTTTCAACATATCAAATTTGATAGCAGTGATAGCCTTACGGTTAAAGAGCCTGCTTCACATGATGATAATCAGTGAGGCTCGAGTTCAAATCCAGGCATGCCAATGAGTTTTTCAAAACTTACGTACATCTTTATCACTATCTCGATGGTGAAGGAAAACATCGTGAGGAAACCCGAAAGTCCCAGAATTAATTCTAAGACATGTGTAACAGACCCGGTCCGGCGATTGGCTCACCACCTATCACGTTTAGGGGTCCAAAGAATATCTGGTGAAAAGTGGGTATATCCAGAAATGGAATACCTCTGCCTACCCCCTCGGGGATATAAGGCGTGAGATTTTTTATTTTATTAAGTTTGATATAAAATACTTTTCACCCATTCACCAGCTCAGTGAAGTTAGTCTTATATTCGTATTTTAGACTACAGAGTACACATTTCTTTTTTATTGGTAGATTTAATATCCTTAGCTACCCAGATTAGCACATCTCTTATGGAAAAACAGTCTACAATCAATCGCGCAATCAAATACAACAGGGCAAACTAGCAGACGGGTCACCTGATGGGAAGTGACTACCGTCGCACATGGACACCTGCAACAAGAGTCACAAGTGCATTTCCAGCCTTTGTTGTGGGAGTACGCTCTTTTCTCGAATTTGGACTCGAATCAATTCATAGCCCGACGCGACTCGAGCGCTAACTCACGGTTTATTAGTTCCATAACTCATTTACAGCCCAGAATACTAATGCACTGCTTACACATTCTGTTGCATATTAGAGGCAATATAAGGCTAAAATTCAACGTGGGCTACGTTGAATTTGAGCCTTAGATCTTAGTTTAGACGCTTTTGATTAGTTTTCGAGCGGATTAACGATGAAAGCGCCCTCGTGAAAGTCTGCAGGTGCCTTTAAGAGATGCTTTGAGCATTTTAGAACGAATTAGTAATCAACACTCGGGTATCAAAATATCAAAATGTTATGACATACAGATCTGTTGCGGGAAAATGGTTACAGTCTCATTTAGAATAGAGTTTAGTGTAGAATTTTGCGTAGAATTTGTAACTAAATAGCGCGTATCAGTGTTTATAACTCCTCACAGAAAACCAGCGTAAAGCAATGCTTGCATTTCATTTCGTTGAGTGAGTGAGGTAACCCCCACCCCTACTCCCACCTCAAAGGCCGGCAACGCAGTTGTGACTCTTGAGTTGCAGGTGCCCATGGGCGACGGTAGTCATCTTACCACCAGGTCTTACCATGTCTGGTGGTTTAATATTTATTTAAGTATGTCTCTCAGGTGTTTAGTACCCACAGTACAGGCCCTGCGTAGTTTGGGGCTAAACAATCGTGTGTGAATTGTCCCACAATTTATTATTATTATTATTCTCTTGTGCGAAGTTTAACCAGTGGTTGTGTGTGAATGTATGATTGGTTGTTTGTAAAGCAGGTGATCTCGTACGACTCGTCCCGCGGCGGGGTGTCCGTCGTCACGGAGAAGGGCGCGGCGACGACTTCTTACCTGCTGGTGCAGGACGCTGCGCCAAGCGACTCCGGCCGCTACTCGTGCTCGCCCTCCAACGCAGAGGTCGCCTCTGTGCGCGTCCACGTGCTCAATGGTACGTATGACGCCTGAAATTTTGCGTATCAGATATTGTGCGATGGTTGCGTTTGATCCCACCTATTTATCTTAGTTATCTATCCGTCTTTCGGATATGCAGCGAACACAATAAAATTGTTTAGGATCACAAAAATATATAATTATATCCATTCAGAGCAATTGAGCATTGTACTAAATTTTAGAAATTAAATTGTATAAAATAAAATATATGTGTTATCATAAGATATGGTTGCCTATTATTGGATGTACACTCATTATATACTCAATGTATCTATCTACACTAATATTATAAAGAGGAAAGATTTGTATATTTGTAAAGAATAAACTCAAAAACTACTAGACCGTTTCTAAAAATTCTTTCACCGAAAGAAAGCTACATTATCATTAAGTAACATAGGCTATATATTATTCCCGTTCCACGGGAGTGGGAAGTACGCAGGTGAAACCGCGCAGAACCGCTAGTAAATCGCTGGACTTTCATTGGGAAATCCCCTTACAGTTGACAGACCATGAATTTTGATTTGATCTGTCGCAGGCGAGCGGCCGGCAGCGATGCAGACGGGCTCAGCTGGCCTCTCGAACAGCTGTTGCTGCATCGTGGCGCTGTTGGCGGCCTGCGTGCTGCACGCGCGTCTGCTGCGCTTGCAGCTCGCCAGCTGATCGCGCCCGCAGCGGTAGGTGCGCACGCGCCCCGCACTCAGAGACTGTCCGCGTGTAGTGTCCGGCGTGAGCGCGACGGAGGCTGTATGTTGCTAAATTCATGTCTAAACAAATAAATTTTTAAACGAAAACTTAGTTTTCGATAAGTAAATGAAACTATTCAGAGTTAGTTATGTTATTGTAAGATTTTTATGACGAGCGTTTATATTTAAGTAGCGTTGGATCACTGTGTTGTTCGCCACGCGTCCTGTCGGATCTACGATACTGGGAGCTAGATTTGTGGATCAAAACATTTGTTTCTGTAGAATAACAATAAAACAACAAGTACGTGTATTGTCATACACTTTCAACTATATATTTATTTATATTTTGATGAAAGAAAGGCTCAAAAACTAAAAGTAATTAAAATTTGTCTCTCAATGTCTAATCTAATAGCTGGTTTACATTGATCCACTGTTTTGATCCAGTAGTAAAACCCTGTGGCACTGGATAAATATTGGACCAATGTAAACTATTTTCAAACCATGCTGGATCATTTGATTCAGTGCCACTGGATGCTAGCTACGAACCCTGGATCAATGTAAATAGCTATTATGAGCCAACAACGTCAAATCTGTAAATATTAGCTTTCCACTTGTACCCACGTTTTAACTGTCAACTCATCACCATCATTAACTCATTATAGGAAAGTGTTAGGGTTACAAACTCGCATTTCACAACTGTATATACATACGTAGATACGTAAGATTGTTTCTATAAAGAGATTTATGAATAATTTATAAAGTATATGATATACGAGTGCTCTTGGCTGAACCGGAAGGAGGGTGAGGCGTCCGGGCCACGTGTTACGCATAAATATAAAAAAATATATATTTCACTTTAAAATTCAAACTTATTGGGAAGTAAATAAAGTTCAATATCGTGTTCATATTTATGAGGTACTTAAAAGATCAAATGCTATTCTTCCTCTTTAGAATCGGAAAGCGATTATGACATACTTCAAATGATTACAAAGATAAAACAGCTGTGTAATAATACTAATAATGTATCACACAAAGTCGACCGTTGAAGAACAAGTTTCAGGAAAGATGTGTTTGTCTAGTATGTCACATTCATGTGAAATATGTCCCATGATTATGTATCATATCCCATGTTGTAATATCGCTACTATACGCTGTAGCGTCCGTGTGCTAAAAATTTAAGTGGTAACACTATGAAACTAGTACAACTACTTAAAAGAAGGAAAACCAACGAATAACACGATCTTAGTTTAAAAAAACTAAGTTGGCGCCATTTGAAACGTTTGTAATTTTTAAGTGATCAAAATGTAAATGTTTTGTAATATAAATAACTGATTAAAATCTTTGTTGTTCCGAAATTATATAAATATGTATCAGTTCTTTAGTACCCATAGTACGGGCTCTGCCTAGTTTGGGACAGAATAACAATGTGTAAATTGTGTCCCACAGTTTATTATTATCTGCGATTTCCGCTTGCTGTTTCTTTTGCTAAGATACGAGTGTGTCCCGGAACCACGGTCACGCCTCCCGCCCGCTCAGCCAGTGCCTATTGTTAAGAAAATTGTTTGCTGTTTTAAATAAATGAGCAAATTGGAGCGAGCAATAAAGAACTGGGGTCAGGAACATTCACCCTCGCTTTGTTTAAAAATAAAACACAATGTTTAAGCTTTAACAATGTTTATTTGTTTCAAAGTAATTACGGACGGCCAAATTATTGGATTCGTTCTAACAAAGCCAAATAGTATGGATGAACCACTGAATTGTCGTATTATTGATGTATGTTATTATTTATTTAGGTTATTTATTTAGTTGTGTAAGGGCTCACTCATCCAAACTTTTGCTACACGAGTGTAACTATTACAAATTAATATTACTTTGTCTATATCATTTTAATAGAAACTTTACGGAATTATTTTTTAATGCAGGCTATAAAAAGTTTGAGTCTAGAATATTGCACTAGGTTGTACTCTTCATATATTTATATCAGTATTGAGTAGATAATATCTATGGTCATGTTTTATACACATCAGTCAGCTGTTCAATGATTCTATATTAGATCATTCTAAGATAATTTTATTTTTAAAATCGATGGAATAAAAATTACGGCTACAAAACAAACTATTTACAGTATGTATTTAAAAAAAGCGTCAACCATTTAAATAAAATAACAGTAACACTTTGTTTAGAATGACATGGACAAAGTCATATTCAATTTTATCGATTGAAATAAACAATTGGACTGCGAAGTGGAAGTTTGGATGAATCAATCCTGTTGTACATGATCTTCTAGTATAATGTTTCAAGTTTTATCTTTTTCACCAGTTTAGAGTAATTCGTTGATACGAAGGCGGTTGGATGGACTAAGCCCTACACCCAACCAATAAAAAAATATTTTGTAGATAAGGAGTCTCTGGAAAAATGGTGACCAATTAAATATAATAATAATTCTTCCCTCGGGTACCAATTGTCCCAATGACTTATCAAATAACTTATTTTGTGTTAGATAACCCTCCAGAAAACCACCATTGGTTCTGTCCCAATTGTTCAGGCCCAAGGATATGTAGCTTTGCGGTTCGGTATAACCTAACCACCTGTTAGGATTCTGATAAATCATTTGGTTAAAAGTGGTGTTATCTGCAACTTCAGGAAGTAAAGTATCTATACTTTCAGAAATTGATAACATCTGCCAACTCTCTCGAGGATTGGCCGTGAGTATTTTTACACAAACCATCTTTATGAAATTGGAAACGCTATTTGAAATGTATTCCGGAGTTATTAGTACGATTCCATCGCCTTCTAAGGTTATAAATAAATAAAATACTATTATAGGGATTCTGTCGAAGAAGAAGAGTAATATTTTGGGCCAAACCATCAACCTCTATATGATCAACAATCAATAATTGTTCAAACTAACTACACCTATTTAAATTGCGATGTTGGTTAGACTTAGTTATATAGCTTTATTAGCTTTGATCCAGTGTACCAATCCAGTCATAGAATCAAGTGAAAATGTGGATCATTATTGGACGAACAAAATTTTTTGACCCAGTGCCGCCAGATTCCAACACTGGATCATTCTAGATCAGCTATATGATATGTCACCACAAAATCAAAACTACCTTGTCACCAAAACATTACACGCCCGACTTATCCCAAAAATTAGAGAAATGTTCCGACGTTTTCGAAACGATTAACAATAAGTAAATGTAAAATATTAAACAAAACGTCACGTTTGTTAGAATAATATGTAAATATAATAAATGAAGAGAAAGTTTTACAATAAATTCGATTTAAGTAGACGTAAATGAAAATATGAAGTGTATAATACGGACACTATGTATTGAAAACATGAAACTTTATGTATACATAAACGGAATAAGTTTGTTTTCAAATAAAATATTTAATATTTAAGCGATTTTATTTCATTTCGTCAACAGATCCTGCACCATACTTGTAGCAAGTTCAAATACTCACAAAATACAGCGTGGACTTTTAAGAGAATTTTTTCTTAACTACTAAGGATAAATATCAAATTCTACAAAAGAAAACATGATTTTTAATGTCATAAAGAAGCAAAAATGTGGGAGGAGGAGCGTGAAGCAAATTAACCTCATTAGTTGCAGCGTGTCGCCACGCGTGCGTGTCGCTACCGTAACGTCATAGCAGCTGCAGGGTTAATACGGGCTGCAGCCAAACTCGAGATTGAGAAATATTTTCTGAGAATTCACTGGAAAATGCTAGAGCGTCTTTTTCCAAAGACGTTTTTGACTAATTTTATTGAAGCAATGGTTTCGATTATGCTTTACCGCGACTAAACTTATTTTAGTTTAGTCCTGTAATTTTCTTTCTCATAGAGAAGAAAAGAGACGAGTGATATTTAGTCCTGTAAAATTATAATTAGTCCTGTCAACTAAGGCAATTCATAACGTGTTTAGTGCATATGTAAATAAGTCACGACTAAAATACAGCCTTTGACAGGACTAAATTCGGTAGGTTATCTTCTATCCCTTTTCTTTTTTTGAGGTAAAATAAAGACAGGAATAAACTAAAATAAGTTTAGTCCGTTCGATTTTGCTTTACCGCGACTAAACTTGAGTTAGTTTAGTCCTGTCTTTGTCTTCCCTCAAAAAAAGAAAAGGGATGGAAGATAACCTACCGAATTTAGTCCTGTCAGAGGCTGTCACTACTAAAATACACGTTATGAATTGACTTAGTTGACAGGACTAATTTTAATTTGACAGGACTAAATATCTCTCGTCTCTTTTCTTTTTTAGGAGAATGAAAATGACAAAAAGAAACTAAAATAATTTTAGCTATTAAAAAATAACCCAATACTATTAGTATGCCAATGCAATATGACCTATTCAGTAACATTTCTACGTTTTATGAAGAAAGTTATAATCACGTTACTAAATGGTTTCTACATACACTACGAGTACCGTAAACCGGGGTTACTTTGAACCTCGGGACGACTTTGATTAAAACTTTAATATCACAAAGAGGTAAGATTAGTTTTTGTATTTTTGTTTGGCTCTGAAACTATTGGACAGATTTTTTAATACTTTCACCAATGAAAAGCTTATTTTCATGGGTATAACGTGAGCTACAGTTTTCTAACGGCAACAAGACTCGGTGGTGAAATATTAAGGAACAACTAGTTTAAATCATTACATAGTATAAACAAAGTCGCTTTCTCTGTCCCTATTTCCCTATGTATGTTTAAAGCTTTAAAACTACGCAATGGATTTTGATGCGGTTTTTTTTATAGATAAAGTGATTCAAGAGTAAGGTTTTAGTATTAGCATTGCACCCGTGCGAAGTCGTGGCGGGTCGCTAGTAAATAATAATTGTATAAAGAAATTTCTCGACTGGCTGATCTCAACTTTTCTTCAATCTTACTCCTTCACGCCTAAACCACTAAACGGATTTTAAAAATTATTTCACCAATGTAAAGCTTAATTACCAGGAGTGCGATTTTTGAATCTCACTGGTGATATCAAAATCACCGGTGACTAAAATTATCACCGATGACTTTTATGTCATCATTTTCCAAAAGCCGTATTTTTGAAAGTCACACGCTGTTTTCAATAAATCGTCGCAATTACAAAATATCACAATCGAGCCCCGCTGCTAATTCTTCCGAAAAACATACTTTGGCCAAAGAGATTAAAATATAAGAAGGAATAGAGGGGACAAAGCGAGGAAAATTTGAAGTCAAAAGTTATTCTAAGTGGAATAAGTCTAGTACAATTTCGACCGAATGACAGCTCGCGTTCATACTAACTGACATGACAAGGACATGACGCTTAGGCTTCAAAGTTTTGTATGAAAATATTCCCAATGCCCCCTCTATGCCCTATTATATTGAAATCTCTCTGAACGTAGAGAATTTATCGTTTACCTAACTCTGTGACCTTCAAACGAGTAGAAAATCTATGGAAACATTCAAAACATGGTACAAATTATGATACTATCGTCTGCGAAGTAAGTACATTTCCAAAAACGCAACGTACCTATTTGTAGTTTCGTTTTTGCGCTAGTGATGTGCGAAACAAAATAATTCCCATGTCGCGGCCATTGTGTTTTACACCATTTTTATCGCTCTGTTGTTCTAACAGCGCTCGTTTTCCGCTGGCCTACAAAGATGATTGCGAATAGTTTTTTTGCTTGTTCCCAGCTGAAATGGCAGTCGTTTACTTTATCACAGTGTTGTATCTTATCTTTTGATGGTACAAACAACATTATTACATGTTTTCGACATTACACTGCGAAAACATGTAATTTGTACAACTGGCGAGTGAGTATACATCCGCACGAATAATAAATACCTACTATCTGTTTTCTTACAATGTGAAGATAATGTATTTAATACTAGCTGACCCGACAGAAGATAATTATGTCAATTCTAATTTGTAAAAATTGTTAACAAACTGAAGACACGTATAGTTTTGGCAAATAAATATTTCATTTCATTTCCGTTGACGCTCAGCTTTAACCGCTGAATCTATAAAGCTGAAAAGCTAGCTGGTTTTTAGGACGTAGGCACTAAGTCGGGATTACGCAAAATTCCCGTCCCGGAAAAAACGATGAGCACCTGGTACTACTTGATAAACCTACAGCTAAATAACATAGAACTCTAAAGATTAAAAAAAACGACTTCAATCTTCAACTTATATGGTTTTCTCATGGATGCCGTTGTCAGAACTGGACCAATCTGAAAGCATCAGCTTTCAAATAAAAAAAGAATCCTGAATCATCCAAATCGGTTCACCCAATCGAAAGTTCTGAGGTAACAAACAGAAAAAAAAAACAGACAAATTGATAACTTCCTCCTTTTTGAAGTCGGTTAAAAAAGTAACCAGAACTCTACGATTAGGCCCGCGATAGCTGAGAAGCTACGCCAATGGCACGCTACCATTTTGGCTTTATCAGAAGACCATATGTCTTTTTTTAACCATCTATACTAATATTATAAAGAGGAAGGATTTGTATTTTAGTATGTTTGTATCTTTGTTACAAATAAACTTAAAAACTACTGGACCGATTTTAAAAATTCTTTCACCAGTGGAAAGCTAGAATATCCCTGAGTAACATAAGCTATATTTTATTCCCGTATTTTCACGGAAACAGGAACTACGCGGGTGAAACCGCGCAGAACCGCTAGTATTAAATAAAACTGGTTGCGCAGCATAATCTATTTACTAAATGCAATAATTAAAAATACTTGATTAAAAGGGGCTGGTCAGTCCATGAATGGCCTGGAGCTGGCGAGTGCTTATCTGCTACATTTGTGTTATTGAATTTCATTACTCGTACGTTGCAGCACCGGTTCCCCCCTCCTGTAATGGGGAACTTGCACTAAAATTATATTGATAAATTATCTTAATAATTCAATAACGGTTCAATAATGAAAGCCTCTAAAAGTGCATTGCTGAAAAAAATACTAAAATTATGTTTTTTTCGCAAAATATTTGAATTCTATGTGACGCTATATGAGACGTACTCGTAATTTGAAAAACAAGTGAATTTTTAATTTGCAATGAATAAATTATTTGTGCATATTTTAACTTTTTTTCTTTTTTATAAATCTTTAAGATAAATTAAAAACAAAATTTTATGCAAATTCCCCATTGTCATTATCATGGTTTCATTCCCCGCCTGGCTATTTACACGCCACACCAAAAACAATTCTGCATAGACCTCGGATTGGAGCTGATTCCTCGTCCTCAGAGAGAGAGTTATCAATAAAGATATGTTTAATTTCCTCGAATAGCGCCCCATTGCCGATAGTTTACCCGTAACAGCGGCACTCGAGTTAATTCCATATTAGGGTTAAATGAAGCGCCCCGGGGCGCCACTAGCGAGCCAAATCACCGTGACGCGAAACATAAGTTTTCATCATTCAACTCGCCACTGCCTGGTAAGGGCGCTTGCGCTGCTCAGCGCGCTCCTGGCGGTGGCCCCGGAGTGTGATGTATTCGCGGATGCATGGACGAGTGTGTGTCGTGAGTGTATGGTGTTTTGCGAGCGAGATGTATTAATGGTTTAGTTTAACCTTACTTTATTTTTATATTTAATTTCCTTGTTTACTTTTTTATAACTTTTGGTAGCCTTGTCTAGCGCCTTAGATTTGAAAAATCTGTAATGCTAGTTTAAGTTGTTTGAATAAATAAATAAATAAAATCACGACACGAGACGCGTTTCGAGCACTATTAATCATACATATTAAGTAGGTACCAAAGGGCACCTACCCGCACAAGTTACACATATTTAAAACAGCGGGTGCCCAGCTATGTTCGCGCACAAACAGTTTGTTCTGAATTCTTCTAGCCTACGACATATAAGCCACCTACATACCATACCTTAAGTTTCTGGGTGTTATCAATTTCGGAGTAGGTAAGTATTTCTATTTTTAACTAGTTTTTTTGTTTTCCCGTGGGAAATGAGACATTTTTCCCGCTTTAAAAAGTACCCTAGATGATGTTGACCCAGCTATTACCACACCAAAGTTCATCAAAATCAGTCACATTTCGTTTATCGCGAAATTTTACGTAAACGATGTAAACGATATTTATTAGTAAGACATGAGATTAAAAAGAGCTGCCCTTGAGTTTCTTGCTGGCTCTTCTCGGGGTACTGCATTCGGAACCAGCAGCTCGTCGGTGGAGATGGGCTGCTGTTTGCATTTAGCCAATCTTCATGGACGAGTTTAGAGTGCCTTGTTATTATAAAATATTGACGTTTCTAAGTGTATATTTTAATACCAATAGAAAATAAACGATTTTTGAATTTTGAATTTACGGCTCACCAAGGCAGCTTCGACCTGAAACTTCGGTTTCGGCCGAGTTTCGGCCAAAAATCAAGTCTCGGCGGCAAAAGTCTCGGCCAATTTTGGCCGAAACCAAAACTGATTTCCGAAGTTGTCGTGCTCGCTCGCTTATCTTCCTTCGTTTCTCGCGGTAACGCTTTGGCGGACGGTGGCGGCCCTGTTCGGGAATTGTCGTGCGTTAATATTTTTTATATTAGGTCAGTATATTAAATAAATGATTACAACAAAATTAATATACTGTGTTTCCATTTTATATCCTTATTAATCCTACTAATATTATAAACGCAAAAGTTTGTTTGGATGGATGTCTGGATGTATCTATGGATGGATGTTTGTTCTTCTTTCACGCAAAAACTACTGAACGGATTTTTATAAAACTTTTCAGTTATATAGCTTACACATCAGAATAACACATAGGCTATATTTTATCCCCTTATTCCCACGGGAACGGGAACTACGCGGGTGAAACCGCGGGGCGCTGCTAGTGCAGAATAATGGGTAAAATGTACCAAATTTCAGTATTTTAAGGAATTTTATACTTGACCATTTCGTTTTCGGTTTCGGTTTCCGCCGAAACTGAAGCCACGGCCGAATATTCGGTTTCGGCCGGAAACCCAGTTTTGGTCGGACACTAATATTGCCATTAAACCGGCAGATATACATATAACATAAAAGATATCTTTCTTTCTGCCGTAATGACTCTACAGAATGCACACGGAACATCGTATATTCCGCTTAATCGTAATAAACGCCGCCGGGGAATCTGACCGGATTAAGGGACGGTTATTCATTATTTAGGCCGAGATGTTTTGTCATCATTAGTAGTGATGCGTGCTGGCGCCCTGGCCGTGCCCCTGTGTCGTTATTAATAAAAACCGGCCAAGTGCGAGTCGGGCAAGCTCATGAAAAGTTGCGTACCCCCTTTTATTCCGTTGCTATGAAGGGATTTTTGGAAATTCCCACGGGAACGGGATGAAATCAGCGAGAGTAATGCCGCAAGTATCCGCTAGTTCTCCCAAAAATCAGTTAACCCTACGCATATGAATGAAAAAACTGTGTTCCCTACTATAAAAGATAAATAAGCTATTTCCATATAAAAGCGCCTTCAGCAGGATCCGGCCCAATCAAGCCCTTTCCTCATCCTCTGGGAAGCGACCCACTACATAATACATCCTTTAATACATGTTTACTCGCGTTGTTACGCCTTATATTTGTTCAGTCACACGGTCACTGGGCTCGCTTTGCCGAAATATTAAATAATTTTGTCTCTTATTTATTGCGCGGTGATAACCCCGTGAACCCGTCTCAGCTGGGTTTTTGTTGAGTAAGGGCCTTTTGATATAGAAAAACTTTATTTTATTTAAGAATATAGGGGTAAAAATGAAATTCTCTTTTGACGTGAGCGTTGAGATCAAGCGGCAAGTTGCCGTTCGTTATGGCGTTCTATAGGGGAGGCCTTTGTTCAACAGTAGACGTCTTCCGGCTGATGATGATGATGATGATTGAGATCATAAAAACTTTTTATAAAATAAAATAAATAATCTCACGTTTTTTATCCCCGAGGGAGTAGGCATAGGTATTCCATTACTGGATATACCCACATTTCACGAGATATATTGGACCCCTAAACGTGATAGGAGGTGAGCCCATCGCCGGACCGGGTCTATTTACACATGTCTCAGAATTAATTCTAAGAACTGCGGGTTTCCTCACGAAACAGAAAAAAAAACAGACAAATTGATAACTTCCTCCTTTTTGAAGTCGGTTAAAAAAGTAACCAGAACTCTACGGTTAGGCCTGCGATAGCTGAGAAGCTACGCCAATGGCACGCTACCATTTTGGCTTTATCAGAAGACCATATGTCTTTTTTTAACCATCTATACTAATATTATAAAGAGGAAGGATTTGTATTTTAGTATGTTTGTATCTTTGTTACAAATAAACTTAAAAACTACTGGACCGATTTTAAAAATTCTTTCACCAGTGGAAAGCTAGAATATCCCTGAGTAACATAAGCTATATTTTATTCCCGTATTTTCACCGAAACAGGAACTACGCGGGTGAAACCGCGCAGAACCGCTAGTATTAAATAAAACTGGTTGCGCAGCATAATCTATTTACTAAATGCAATAATTAAAAATACTTGATTAAAAGGGGCTGGTCAGTCCATGAATGGCCTGGAGCTGGCGAGTGCTTATCTGCTACATTTGTGTTATTGAATTTCATTACTCGTACGTTGCAGCACCGGTTCCCCCCTCCTGTAATGGGGAACTTGCACTAAAATTATATTGATAAATTATCTTAATAATTCAATAACGGTTCAATAATGAAAGCCTCTAAAAGTGCATTGCTGAAAAAAATACTAAAATTATGTTTCCTTCGCAAAATATTTGAATTCTATGTGACGCTATATGAGACGTACTCGTAATTTGAAAAACAAGTGAATTTTTAATTTGCAATGAATAAATTATTTGTGCATATTTTAACTTTTTTTCTTTTTTATAAATCTTTAAGATAAATTAAAAACAAAATTTTATGCAAATTCCCCATTGTCATTATCATGGTTTCATTCCCCGCCTGGCTATTTACACGCCACACCAAAAACAATTCTGCATAGACCTCGGATTGGAGCTGATTCCTCGTCCTCAGAGAGAGGGTTAACAATAAAGATATGTTTAATTTCCTCGAATAGCGCCCCATTGCCGATAGTTTACCCGTAACAGCGGCACTCGAGTTAATTCCATATTAGGGTTAAATGAAGCGCCCCGGGGCGCCACTAGCGAGCCAAATCACCGTGACGCGAAACATAAGTTTTCATCACGACACGAGACGCGTTTCGAGCACTATTAATCATACATATTAAGTAGGTACCAAAGGGCACCTACCCGCACAAGTTACACATATTTAAAACAGCGGGTGCCCAGCTATGTTCGCGCGCAAACAGTTTGTTCTGAATTCTTCTAGCCTACGACATATAAGCCACCTACATACCATACCTTAAGTTTCTGGGTGTTATCAATTTCGGAGTAGGTAAGTATTTCTATTTTTAACTAGTTTTTTTGTTTTCCCGTGGGAAATGAGACATTTTTCCCGCTTTAAAAAGTACCCTAGATGATGTTGACCCAGCTATTACCACACCAAAGTTCATCAAAATCAGTCACATTTCGTTTATCGCGAAATTTTACGTAAACGATGTAAACGATATTTATTAGTAAGACATGAGATTAAAAAGAGCTGCCCTTGAGTTTCTTGCTGGCTCTTCTCGGGGTACTGCATTCGGAACCAGCAGCTCGTCGGTGGAGATGGGCTGCTGTTTGCATTTAGCCAATCTTCATGGACGAGTTTAGAGTGCCTTGTTATTATAAAATATTGACGTTTCTAAGTGTATATTTTAATACCAATAGAAAATAAACGATTTTTGAATTTTGAATTTACGGCTCACCAAGGCAGCTTCGACCTGAAACTTCGGTTTCGGTTTCGGCCGAGTTTCGGCCAAAAATCAAGTCTCGGCGGCAAAAGTCTCGGCCAATTTTGGCCGAAACCAAAACTGATTTCCGAAGTTGTCGTGCTCGCTCGCTTATCTTCCTTCGTTTCTCGCGGTAACGCTTTGGCGGACGGTGGCGGCCCTGTTCGGGAATTGTCGTGCGTTAATATTTTTTATATTAGGTCAGTATATTAAATAAATGATTACAACAAAATTAATATACTGTGTTTCCATTTTATATCCTTATTAATCCTACTAATATTATAAACGCAAAAGTTTGTTTGGATGGATGTCTGGATGTATCTATGGATGGATGTTTGTTCTTCTTTCACGCAAAAACTACTGAACGGATTTTTATAAAACTTTTCAGTTATATAGCTTACACATCAGAATAACACATAGGCTATATTTTATCCCCTTATTCCCACGGGAACGGGAACTACGCGGGTGAAACCGCGGGGCGCTGCTAGTGCAGAATAATGGGTAAAATGTACCAAATTTCAGTATTTTAAGGAATTTTATACTTGACCATTTCGTTTTCGGTTTCGGTTTCCGCCGAAACTGAAGCCACGGCCGAATATTCGGTTTCGGCCGGAAACCCAGTTTTGGTCGGACACTAATATTGCCATTAAACCGGCAGATATACATATAACATAAAAGATATCTTTCTTTCTGCCGTAATGACTCTACAGAATGCACACGGAACATCGTATATTCCGCTTAATCGTAATAAACGCCGCCGGGGAATCTGACCGGATTAAGGGACGGTTATTCATTATTTAGGCCGAGATGTTTTGTCATCATTAGTAGTGATGCGTGCTGGCGCCCTGGCCGTGCCCCTGTGTCGTTATTAATAAAAACCGGCCAAGTGCGAGTCGGGCAAGCTCATAAAAAGTTCGTACCCCTTTTAATTCCGTAGCTATGAAGGGATTTTTGGAAATTCCCACGGGAACGGGACGGAATCAAAGTCAAAGTCAAAGTCAAAGTCAAAATGTTTTATTCAAAATAGGAACTTACAAGTCCACTTATTGAACGTCATTTCAACTCCACCGCTTCAGCATGTATGGTTGAGGAGAAGAAGCGGGGCAAGAAACTCCTCAACACAATATTCTTTTAATCAATTGTTACTTATTACTAAATTGGGTTACATAATTTCGTTTGTTTTTCGCTATCGTATTGCGTTGGACTGGAGGAAATCTGTTCCAAGCATCATTGTCATTTAAATAGTCGTCTAGTTTGTAATATGCCATTTTACAAAGTACATGTTTAACATGAGTTTTGAACACAGTTTCAGGCAATTTCAAAATATCTTCTGGTATTTTATTATAAAAGCGTATGCAAAGCCCCACAAAGGAATTATTAATTTTACTTAATCGTGACTGAGGTTGCTCTAGTTTATTTTTATTCCTTAGATTACAATTATGCCTGTCACAGTTTTTAGTATACAGTAATATGTTTTTCCGTACATACATTATGTTTTCATAAATGTACTGACAAGGCATTGTTAAAATATTAATTTCTTTGAACAGTTCTCTTAGGGAATCACGACATCTTAACTTATAAATGGCGCGTATAGCCCTTTTTTGTAAAATAAAAATAGATTCTGCATCAGCAGCTCTGCCCCACAGCAAGATGCCATAGGACATTATACTGTGAAAGTAGCTAAAATAAACGAGTCTTGCTGTGTATACATCAGTAAGCCATCTGATTTTTCTGACGGCATAAGCAGCTGAGCTCAGTCTGTTAGATAATGCAGAAATATGAGAATTCCATTGAAGTTTGGAGTCTATCGTTATCCCCCAAAAAACTGTATTATCAGCGAAATCTAATTTGTCATTGTTTAAAATTATCTCATTCTCTACTCGTCTAACATTTAGGGAGTACAAACTTTATACATTTGGTCTTCTTAGCGTTGAGCACTAGATTGTTTGCAGTGAACCATGTGAGAATTTGTTGAAGAGTATCATTTACCTCGTCGAGCTTCTGAGCTTGTCTATCTACTTTGAAAATCAGAGATGTATCATCAGCAGACAACACTATTTTTGACAAACTCTCTACCATGAATGGAAGATCATTTATATATACAAGGAAAAGAAAAGGACCAAGAATCGAACCTTGAGGCACCCCAATTTTTACGGGTGCGCCCTGTGATTTACAATAATTTATTTTTACTTTTATTTTTACTTTTTGTTGTTTTAATCAACTTAAGAATCGGCGCAAGTACCCACTAGTACTCTCAAAAATCAGTTAACCCTACACATATGAATGAAAAAACTGTGTTCCCTACTATAAAAGATAAATAAGCTATTTCCATATAAAAGCGCCTTCAGCAGGATCCGGCCCAATCAAGCCCTTTCCCCACCCTCTGGGAAGCGACCCACTACATAATACATCCTTTAATACATGTTTACTCGCGTTGTTACGCCTTATATTTGTTCAGTCACACGGTCACTGGGCCCGCTTTGCCGAAATATTAAATAATTTTGTCTCTTATTTACTGCGCGGTGATAACCCCGTGAACCCGTCTCAGCTGGGTTTTTGTTGAGTAAGGGCCTTTTGATATGGCAAACTTTATTTTATTTAAGAATATAGGGGTGAAAATGAAATGCTCTTTTGACGTGAGCTGTTGAGATCAAGCGGCAAGTTGTCGTTCGTTATGGCGTTCTATAGGGGAGGCCTTTGTTCAACAGTGGACGTCTTCCGGCTGATGATGATGATGATTGAGATCATAAAAACTTTTTATAAAATAAAATAAATAATCTCACGCCTTTTATCCCCGAGGGAGTAGGCATAGGTATTCCATTTCTGGATATACCCACATTTCACGAGATATATTGGACCCCTAAACGTGATAGGAGGTGAGCCCATCGCCGGACCGGGTCTATTTACACATGTCTCAGAATTAATTCATTAAGTATACCTAAGTAGTTTTAAGGCGCCAAACAATCAATGAACAAAGTTCACTCAATTACCTAGCACCGACTCAACTGTTAAAAACTCAACTTGAGGCTTACTAGGAAAAAAACGTTTCAAAATTATTATTTTTTAATTAATCCCATTAGGGCAAGGCAAAGGGATCTAGCCCTTACAGCCTAGTGTGTTGTAAATTTTCTCTGATCCGAATGTTGTAAGGCTAAAAAGCCAAGTCTTATGTTTTCAAGTTCAGGGTCAAAGTTTTAATCTTAGATAAATGGCTCTGCTTCAGAGACCATGCACAAAAATTCTGTGTCTTCAACACTTTCTACATCTCTCCCTTGTTTATCAACAGTAAAATGATAGCACTTTTACTGAAGACTTCATTGTGACTTCTTGGGGCAATCCAAAAATATCCATCCGCGCATTTTATAGAATTTCCCATTCGCTGCACACCTTCACGGACACTTGCCACATAATAAGCTATCACTATTATGAGTCAAAACCCGAAATACACAGCGAAATGAAAATTATACAAAAAACATGACGTCCCTCTTCGGATTCCCGCCAAAAAGCCAAAACGTTTCAAATTTACATGCCAAAAAAAACATTACGTAACGAATTAAGAACCTCATCCTTTATTTGAAGTCCGTTAAATAGACCCCTATTTGAACGTCATAACTCGACATCGACTGCCGAGTCAGAATGACTTCGAATGGCCGGTAAATGTCAAATATTTCAGGAACCCATAAAGATTCTTCTCAATGATAATTTGATACATGACTTTTACATTTATTCCTTCTGGGCTTCCTCTGTCCAGCGTCTAATAATAACTTCCTTTCCGATCCTATTAAAAGTCAGATAAGGGCGGAAATTATTCCGCTGAGAACGGCGCTTCCAAGAACAAACTTTAGATCGCAATTCGATGATTCCCATTATCCCTAGGAGACCTTAATTACACCGATTGCTTTTTCCAGCCATTCCTTTAAAATCAGGGGCCATTTTTAACCGACTTCAAAAAAAGAGGAGGTTTCTTAATTCGACCGTATACAGGGTGATTTTTTTTTGCTAAATCAGACACTATGAGGAATAGCGAAAAGTACTCAAAGGAGTTTCGGGCCCGATTTTGATGAAAACTAAAACTAAAACTGCATCTTTGGATTTTTGAAAAATCAATATTTCTAGCCAGGAGTCGAACATGTTGATTTTTGAAAAAAAACACACACCCTGTACATTATGATGTACATGTTATTACACCATTCGATAGTGTCGATAATAAGGATCAAATAATGGGAAGAAATGGCATACGACAAACTTAAGAAAATTGTTGGATTTTAATAAACTGATTCATATTATAACGTAATGCCTTAATTCATAGTAGGTATACTTCCATTACCTGTACCTTGTCCGAAATAATGTTCAACATTTTTCTACATACAGACCCGCAGCGCTGTCATCTTCACAAAATTATGTTCCAATTTTTTTTATGATCTCTTTACATTAAAGGCCAAAACAAAAGAAAAAAAAATGTGAACAATTGAAATTGGAAACTGGCGCCAATAATTTAGATTTTGTTCGACGTTTCGTTTTTATCACTAGGTTTTGGATTTTGTTGACTAATTTATAAAAAGTATACCTAAACTTGGAACTTCAATACTGAAATTTGAAGATGGATTTGGATTTAACCAATGACGAACGATTTGGTCTAATTGAACATATTATTATGTTGTGAAGGTGACCGCGCTGCGGGTCGGTGTTTAGAAAAATATTGAGCAACATTTCGAACATGCAGGTATGAATTAAAGCAGCGGGCCGAAATTTGCCATTTCCGCCCGGAGAGATGAAAAGCATATTCCAGTCCGCGATAGCTCACGTGGGAGATTATAGCCCATTCCTCATGTGTGAGGAAAGAACCTCAGCTCAGCAGTCAGGGTTTTATGATAATGATGATATACTTCCAATACCTAGACTGTTATCTACGTGTTAATGATAATAAAAAAGATGATATATGCATGTACATACATACATACATAAAGCTCACGCCATTGTCCCACAGGTGTAAGCAGAGACGATGGATCGCCACTTTGCTCGATCTCTGCATACATCTTTCGCTTCCTTCACATCCTTTTATTCTTCGCACTCCGAACCCCAGCTTTTTTAAGGACGTCACTTATTTGATCCGTGAACGTCCTTCTGGGGAGTCCTCTTTCCTTGCATCCTTTAACATTCGCACCATAAATCTCTTTCGTTACTCTTCTTTCATCCGATGTATGTATCTCGGAAATAAACACTTTTAGAATAAAATAGAATAGAATAGAATAGAATAGAATACAATAAAATAGAATAGAATAGAATAGAAGAACATTTATTTGCTTGGACAACACACGTACACGTACAATACAAACAAAAAGAAAGAAATAAAAACCTGTACCTACACTATTTTTAACCGACTTCAAAAAGGAGGAGGTTATCAATTCATCTGTTTTTTTTTTATTTTTTTTTTATGTTTGTTACCTCAGAACTTTCGACTGGGTAAACCGATTTAGATGATTCTTTTTTTATTTGAAAGCTGGTGCTTCCAGATTGGTCCCATTTTAATTTCGTCCAGTTCCGACAATGGCATCCATGAGAAAACCATATAAGTTGAAGATTGACGTCGGTTTTTTTACTCTAAAGGGTTTAGAGTAGTTATTTTACCTTCATTTTAAAATAGTATTTTGTTTATGACCATTTCATGCTAAATTTATTCTACAGTTTAATTTTGTGAGATGACTGGGCTAAGACAACTTGACGGTACTTAGTAGACTCGTAAAGTGTGCAAAGTACTATAAAGTTACGTTATTTTATGACGAGCTTATTTTAGCGAGACGCACGTGAGCACAAGCATCTCCGAAAAGCAACAATTCTTAATTCTGTGAAAGTGGAATATTGGGATATGGGCACAGGAGAAAATAAAAGACGTGTGCACAGCTGTCTGAATCTGAGTCTGAATTATATCATCACTACATAGTATAAAACAAAGTCGCTTTCTCTGTCCCTCTATCCCTATGTCCTTATGTCCCTATGTATGCTTAAATCTTTAAATCTACGCAACGGATTTTGATGCGTTTTTTTTAATAGATAGAGTGATTCAAGAGGAAGGTTTTAGTGTTAGCATTGCACCCGTGCGAAGCCGGGGCGGGTCGCTAGTTGAATAATAAATTTGAAAGTATGACAGACTGAATAAATGAATAATTTGATTGAATGTGTAAATGATCTATACTTAGAGGCTTTGATTTTTGTTATATTCCAACATGGAATTAATTAATCTAGTCTTTTGTAAGGTAAGATTGGTACCGACTCCCAAGAAATACTATGATAAATATGATTATACTTAAGTGATAGTGTTAGTTCTTAGTACTATAGTGATATATCGCATGTGTTCCTCATATGATGCCATCAGATATGATTTTGTCATTTTTTCAGGTTCTGTAGTCTTGGCTAGGGACACTATTAGAAAATACCTCCTAAGTTAGTTAACTAAGTACTTATTATCACATTTATGTTTCTGTGGTTTCAAGCCAAAAAAAACTATTTCAAACAATTTCGCATGCTGTGTTCACATCATAGAAGGGTACATTCTTTGTAACTTTAAGTGAACTTTTGTTAACGCTATATTTTTGAAATGTACCTAGGTTTGTGAACCAAATTAAAAAAAAAAACAAAAATAAAGTGCACCGATTTAACATATTCAAGTCAAATTATGTCTTTTTAGTGTTATTCCTTGAAGTCGGTCAGTATTTTCAACCGACTTCAAAAAAGGAGGAGACTCTCATTTCGACTATGTTTGTATGTATATTACGCGACTATTCCGCTAATTATGAATCGATTTTCATCATTCTTTTTTTTCAGATGTAGTCCCTTTAAAATTTTAAAAATCAACAAAAGATACATCGATGATGTTTTAGACTTTTAGGGCTATTCGTTGAAGTCAGTTCTTTATTCTTTAAAGTTGTTTTTGTTAAAACATTCAAATCTATACAATACTAATAATAATATTATACTTAGAGGAAAGATTTGTATTTTGAACCGACTTCAAAAAGGAGGGGGTTATCAATTCGTCTTTTTTTTTTTTTATTTTTTTTTTATGTTTGTTACCTCAGAACTTTTGACTGGGTAGACCGATTTGGATGATTTTTATTTGAAAGCTGGTGCTTCCAAATTGGTCCCATTTTAATTTCGTCCAGTTCCGACAACGGCATCCATGAGAAAACCATATAAGTTGAAGATTGAAGTCGGGTTTTTTTTCCTCTTTAGAGTGGTTATTGTATGTTTGTTACAAATAAACTTAAAAACTACTTGACAGATTTTCAAAATTCTTTCACCAATGAAAAGCTAGAAGATCAAGGTAACAGGCTATATTTTATTCCCGTATTCCGACGGGAACGGGAACTACGCGGGGGAAACAGAACCGCTAGTCGTGTATATGGGGCCACCCTTGAAATATACCCACCCGTTAAAACAAAATTTTCTATTGTGATTCAGATGTTTTTTTAAATACATACACGTCGAATTCTGATCCACTTCCTTTTTTAAAGTCGTCTACAAATGCCATTTGACACTGAAGGATATTCAAAAATTGTCTCAGATAGTGATCCTGCAAGCCCTCCTTAAGTACACTATGATCTAAATCTGATTCTCTAATATTTTGAGTGAAGCGGCTTGTAGGGTTGCCATCCGTCCGGATTTCCCCGGATTTATCCTAGTTAAGAGGACGTTAGCTTAATTTGTAGTCCGGGTTTAAAAATTTAAAGTCTTTGGCCGACCGCGACACACGCACTGTACCGGCACGCCGCGATCAACATAACGTCGCCGACACTACGTGTAACAAATAGTTTAGTTAGTTATTTTATATGTATGTTAGATAAAAGGTATATATAATATGGGCCTCTGTTTACGTTATTTAAAATCCACTTATGTAACTATTGCCAGGGGAGGCACACTGCGTGACGTCATTGCTCCGCTACAAGTACATGCGGCCGGCCGCCAGCCGGCGGTCTAATACTGGTTGCCGCGCATTTGTTGTATAGATATTGAATTTTAATAAACTATTTTTCTTTACATTATATAATGTATGTATGTAGATAACCCAGTTGTATGTCTTCGTCCTACTTTTGCAGAAACAGGCAGTTTTGAAGTCATAACATAACCTAAAGGCAAATTACAGAGCTTTTGTTTAGCTGGGTGGTCTTTAGTACCTAGAATAGAAGAATAATCGTAATATCGCAGGTAAAATCACATCACATTCCGTCGTGCGCTGTGAAACCGGTCGGTTGTGCGTCATACTACGTTCGCTTGCATTCCTAATCGTCAATAGTGTACAGAGTAGTGTAACGTGAAGAGGCAGCAGTGATGAGTAATCGAAACAGCACGCTTAATCAGGATGAACAAACTCATGGTGAAATCGCCGAACAGCCTGGCAACAATTCGATGTCGATAGATGACGATTTGTGAGTCATAAATAAAGAAACGCCTCCTTTCGTAGCAGTGCGTGACAAACTTCCTCAAGCTATAAACCAACTTCGCAACGATTTCAAAAGTTTTCAAAACACCATTGTCGAAACACTAGAGGGTTTTTTCTTAAAACAAGAGACAAGACAAACAGAAATCCTTGCTGAATTTGAAGAAATGAGAAAATCCATTAACTTTATCAGTAATGGGTATGATGACCTCAACAAGATCAGTGATGACTTACAGCATCGCGTGAAGACACATGAATCCCAATCTGCAGGCAACGGTAAACATTATGAGCGTATTGGTGAGTTTGAGAACAAACTCGATTATATGGAACAACAAGCACGTCAATGTAATGTTGAAATAAGCAATCTGCCCGAGAAGCGCGGAGAAGATCTTTTGGCCCTTGTTCTGAATATAGGCGATATTGTAGAGCAGCCTGTTACTCAACACGACTTGGTAGCAGTCCATCGCGTACCTCAGGCATCTCCAAATGTCGCTAGACCAAAAAATATTATAGTTAAATTCTGTAATAAAATTACTAGAGATAACTTTCTCTCAGCAGTTCGTATGGCCAAAGGGATCACTTCTGATCAACTCAATATACCGGGAATGTCGCAGAAAGTCTACGTAAACGAACACCTGACCCTGAAAAATAAGAAATTGTTTCGGGATGCACGAGCCGTCGCTAAAGAACATGAATTTAAGTACGTTTGGATTAGGCATGGCTATACTATACTAGACTATTCTCGCGCGCGCCAATGAGACATCTTCGGTCTTTGCAATCAGGACTTCGGAGGATTTACACAAACTTGAGCCAAAGTCATCTAAGTGAAAATTATCATTCAATAATAAGGACTTTATCCTACTATTTAGTTAAGATACTGGTAAGTTTTGTTGTAAAAATGTTGGATGTGTTATGGTTTGCACCAGTCTCTCGATCCATCATTACTCTGTGTTCTCACGGAGCGATATCTATTCATTGTCTTTGCTGTGAGCTATACGCTCCTACCGTCCACCGCAAAAGTTATGAGTTAAAAGATCACTTATTAGAAATTTTTTATTACTCAAATTTGGATGTACATTGTGAGATAATTTTAACGTCTTCTTTAGGTCTCCATGTTATTGTTTCCGAATGTAATTTTTTAAACATAACTTTGTTATTATTTCGCTATGAGAAGGTACATAATAAAATATTGTATTTTCTATCATTTCATATTAATCAAGATTTTGGGTCAGTTCTAGTCGAAGTTCATTTAAATCGATTCATATGCTCGTCCGCCATCTGCCTGGTAATATGTATCTGCTTGTTTAGTGGTCACAATGTCTAACATAGTTAATTTGAATATATACTACCAGAATTGCAGGGGTCTGCGCACTAAACTCAAAACTTTGTTTATTAATATTTTGTCTGAGTCATACGACATGATAATTTTAACGGAGACTTGGTTAGTACCTAGTATTTCTGATAATGAGTTTATTGACTCCGTTACTTAGTATACAGGTGTGATCGTAATCGCGAGGCTTGTGGTAAGTGTGATGGTGGAGGCGTGCTGGTGGCGGTGCGGCGGGGCCTGCGCTGGTGGCGCAGCGTGCTCAGCACGGGCACCGCCAGCGCGGACTCCGCGGCCCCCCCGTCACTGTCGGCACACTCACACTTGCCACTTAATATTGACTATGTTTTGTTGCAGACTCCGTCCCCTACTGTTAATAAACAAAATCTAATTTGTGCGTTGTACATACCACCCGGACAGACGTACAACACATATAAATTATTTTTAAATACATTGCAAACTAAGTTACTAGGTACCGATGTAGATAACTTCTTTGTCATTGGTGATTTTAATTTGCCTGGTTTGGACTGGCAGACAGGTAATGGTATTTCATCTATTCAGTTAAGTAAGTATGGACCTGTTGAAAAGTACATGATAAACTTTCTTGCTTTATTGGGTGGCATTCAGTTTAATACAATCAAAAATCAAAATAACCGTTTATTGGACTTATTCATTTCTAATTGCCCTAGCTGTGTGTGCGAAGCCGCGTCATCGTCGCTGGTCCAAATTGACACTCATCATCCACCAATACTAACAACTGTTACTTTAAAACTTGACATCAAGCCAATGACTCGATCAGCGGCTCCGAGACATCGTTATGTTGAAGCTAACTATGATTTGATAAACCAAGATATTAAACGTATTAACTGGGAAGAGGTTTTTAGGGGCCAGTCAGCAGAGGATTCGGTTAACGCCTTTTACGAAATTATTTATGATATAATATCAGTTCATGTCCCTCTTCGTTCTCACAAATCCTGCGAATACCCAGTTTGGTTTACCCGTCTCCTTATCCACATTTTTAAAGATAAGAATAATGCTTGGATAAAATGGAAAAAATATAAAAACAAATCAGATTATGAACAGTTTTCTCTGTACCGAAAAAGATTTAAAGTATATGTTAATGAATGCTTCAATAATTACCTTAACTCAGTAGAAGAGAGATTGAGAAAGGACTTAAAAGCTTTTTGGTCATTCGTTCATAAACGTAAAAACAGTAATGGTATTCCAGACACAATTACATACAACGATGTTGAGTCTGATGATCCGGAAAGTATATGTAACCTCTTCTCAAATTTTTTCAGTTCAGTATATGAGCCAAGTAACATAGGCAACTTTAACTTGGAAACTCTATCTGTAACAGATGATAACTCTCGAGGTAACTTTACTATTACATCCATCACAATATCTTGTGATGATGTATCCACAGCACTGAAAAACCTTGATGTGTGTAAGGGATCAGGGCCAGATAAAATACCCCCTTTCTTTCTTAAGCATACTGCAGAAACTATAACCCCTGCTTTAGTATTAATTTTTAATAAATGCATTTCTGAGGGATTGGTCCCTAAGATCTGGAAAACGGCTAATATTACACCAGTGTACAAAAGTGGGCCCAAATGTGACGTAAAAAATTATCGCCCCATTTCCATATTGTCCACCTTGTCGAAAGTCTTCGAGAGACTTGTACACAATAGCATCTACCCCATCCTTCATAACATTATCATACCAGAACAGCATGGATTCGTTAAAAAGCGATCCACAGTAAGCAATCTTATTGTTTACACAAATTTTCTCTTCCAAAGTATGGATAACAATATTCAGGTGGATGCAGTGTACACTGACTTTTGTAAGGCTTTTGACAAGGTGGACCATGTATTACTTCTCAAAAAGATTTATTTTAACGGAATTCGGGGTAACTTGCTG
Organism: Ethmia dodecea; assembly: GCA_963855545.1. NCBI lineage: Eukaryota > Metazoa > Arthropoda > Insecta > Lepidoptera > Depressariidae > Ethmia > Ethmia dodecea. Next base: position 18,861,481 of record OY979438.1, on the reverse strand, counting down.
CGATGGTTTTTATCTTATGTTACAAATAGGACACAAAAAGTTGTAATAAACGGCTTCTCATCAAATGAAATTACAGTATCATCCGGCCTTCCCCAGGGATCAATTTAGGGACCACTTTTGTTTATATTATTTATTAATGACATCAATTCTTGTTTTGTGAGTAAATGAGTGTGAGTAAATTGTGAGTTTTTACTTTACGCTGACGATTTAAAGGTTTTCAAAGCTATTAAAGACTCCAATGACTGTGTCAAATTGCAACAGGATTTAGACCGGCTGTACAACTATTGCTTAACAAATAAATTACATCTTAGTCTCACCAAATGTAAAACTATTACTTTTACAAAAAAAATCTATGTACACAAATATCAGTATTCGCTACAACTTTCGGTATTGGAAAATGTCTCCGTTATCCGTGACCTAGGGATATTACTTGACTCTAAGTTACATTTAAGTTATCATATTGATCATATTACAAGCAAAGCGTTTAAAATGTTTGGTTTTGTTATGAGGATGTGTACTCATTTTAAACGTCCTAGTACTCTTCTGTATCTTTATAAAACTCTGATTAGGTCGCAACTAGAGTATGCCACTCCTATCTGGAACCCTTATTATATTAATTATAGAAATTAGATTGAAACCGTACAACGTAAATTTCTTCGTTCAATTAATTACAAATACTTCTTTTCAACTTCAAAATCTCCCTACGACAGTCTTTTGAAAAAATTTAATTTCACAACCCTTTATTCGCGAAGACAATTATTTGATGCAGTTATGTTGTACGATATCTTACACAATACATTTGACTGTCACATCCTTACTGATAACATCTGGTACCAAATACCTAGCAGATCTCTGCGTATTCGGGAAAATTACCCCCATAAGTTATTCTTTCTTAAGACATCTAGGTCTAACGCTGGTGAACGAGCTCCTCTTTTTAGAATGATGCAGTCTTATAATGAACTCCTACACGAACTTGATCTATTTGTACTTTCAAGAAATACATTTAAAAAAGAAATATCTAATATTTTGTCCTTCTCCTAGATTCATTTCGGTCAATTTACTCCATTGTCATCATGCGACACAATTAATGGAAACTAACTTCAGTATTTCTATATTTATATTTGGTGCTTATGTAAGTAACTAGTGCACATGATCGGTTTTATTTATAATTTGTAAACTAATATGTGGTTAACGATGCTGATTGTACAATTAGTAACACTTTACTGATTAAGGTTAGCATTTAATACTTTATTGTATAATTGTTTGTTACCCCTAATAAAATGAAATGAAATGAAATGAAATGAAATGAAATGAAATGAAATGAAATGAAATGAAATGAAATGAAATGAAATGAAATGAAATGAAATGAAATGAAATGAAATGAAATGAAATGAAATGAAATGAAATGAAATGAAATGAAATGAAATGAAATGAAATGAAATGAAATGAAATGAAATGAAATGAAATGAAATGAAATGAAATGAAATGAAATGAAATGAAATGAAATGAAATGAAATGAAATGAAATGAAATGAAATGAAATGAAATGAAATGAAATGAAATGAAATGAAATGAAATGAAATGAAATGAAATGAAATGAAATGAAATGAAATGAAATGAAATGAAATGAAATGAAATGAAATGAAATGAAATGAAATGAAATGAAATGAAATGAAATGAAATGAAATGAAATGAAATGAAATGAAATGAAATGAAATGAAATGAAATGAAATGAAATGAAATGAAATGAAATGAAATGAAATGAAATGAAATGAAATGAAATGAAATGAAATGAAATGAAATGAAATGAAATGAAATGAAATGAAATGAAATGAAATGAAATGAAATGAAATGAAATGAAATGAAATGAAATGAAATGAAATGAAATGAAATGAAATGAAATGAAATGAAATGAAATGAAATGAAATGAAATGAAATGAAATGAAATGAAATGAAATGAAATGAAATGAAATGAAATGAAATGAAATGAAATGAAATACACTATTGTACTAACTACTACTACTAACGTATAATTTAATGGGTCGAGCTGCCGGCAACCCTAGATCTAAGGCTCCGCCTCCGAAAGAGCGCGTTGCATGCGATAGAAGGAGATGGCCACATTTAGGCACGTTTGGCATACCTAAACAGGGAATTTGTTAACAGTGAACCTTCTGTACGTAGTACTATTACTTAGTCTGTGCTATTGCCTGAAATAAAGATTATTATTATAACCCATAATAGATTCAGTTTTCTTAGGTACATTTTTACACTGACTATGTTTAAAAAAACTTGACATCTCTAAAATCAGCTGTTTTCACGCGTTTTGTTTTGGTTGTCAAATTTTAGAGATGGCAACCCTACTTGTGGCAGACTAAGGCTGCGTAAGCCGATCACGCCTTCCGATCCGGCGCACGGTGCTCAACGCCACGCAGTGCATCGCCTTAATAATCCGGTATCTTGTGAACGTAGCTTGTGTCCATGTGAATTGGTTTTGAATGTCCAAACATGTGGTTTATTAGCCGATAGAAGCTGTTTCTCTTGGGATTCAACCGGACTTCTCAGGAGTAATTATGGGTAGTTTCAATAAGTACATTTCAATTTGAAAGGGGGTCAACTACATAGGAAATAAAGTAGATAATAGGATACATATATGTTCACGTTTTACCCCAGGGGAAGGGGTATTTAAGACCAATTTAAGTACTCATTTTTAGACTTTTGCTCGACGGTGAAGGAATCGCGAAGAAACCCTCAGACTAGGGCCTTGTAATACGTAGATTATCGGTACTTTTATCTGTTTATCTCAGTTTGGAAGAAATCGTTTAAAGCGATAGGACCGCCTATTAGTACAGGTACATTGTCACAGGTCATCTTTGGTCATACGAAGCATTTTGCTGAATGTAAGTAATTTATATTTTTAATAGAATAAATTTGCTTTTAATCTCGGTGTACAGTCAAGAGCACATGGAGCTTGACACATTGTACTTGTAACGTTCTTATTACAATCGCCTTGGAGGTTAGAAGTGTGATCTTGACTGTACAATAAATCGTTCATACTTTACTGTATTTACTTAAGTGTCAGTGGCTTTAAGCCCAAATATTTTGTAGCTTTTCAGCCTCTAGCGGCCAGTGAGATCGTATTAGCAATGTGCGGCTCGATCGGCAGCCTCTCGACTCGCCACTTGAGCCGATGAGCCGGCTTGAACGCTGTAAGCCGCCAGGTCCCCCTCAGCGTATTTCGCTGCATTAACTTCATTTTCTTTCTTCACTGTTTGATCATTACATATTACTTAAATAGAAATAAGGACAGTCATAATTCATATTCATTCATTTATAAATAAAAACACGAAAGAGCAAAAAACTCCGACTTCAATGAATAGCACTAGACCATCGATGTGATGTATATAGTTTTTAGACTGAGACCACCTATCTACTTTTACGGAATGCAACTTAACGCGAAATCAACTTGATGGTCCGAAAGGCTCTGGAGTTTGATCTACCAAACAAAAAATGAATCATCAAAATCCATTAATAATTGACGGAATAATTGCGTAACATATATACAAAAAAGTGATTCGCACGACTAATCTCCAAAAAGAAAAATGTCCAAAAAGACGAATGTCCAAAGGCTTGTCCAAATGATAAAATTGACAAACCATAAATAAGTCCAATAATAAAATTACCCAAATATAAAAATGACCAGTATTTATATAGTCTAACTATAAAAATGTCCTATAATAAAATGGTAAGTAGGTAAAGTTGAAAAAGATTATACTTAGGAACGTCAACAATAGTCTAATATTAAAGAGACTTAAACTGGCTGCCCTCTCATGAGTGAGACTCGGGTTCTAAACTCAGTGAGGGCATATACCAGTGAGTTTACTTACATTCGCAACTAGAAAAGGGTACTGATTATACAGGAAATTAAGTAGAAAATTGAGTACCTATCACGCGATATCTCCAAGGGTTGGAAAGAGATAGGTATTCACTATTTGTCGCCAGTGTATCTACGAGTACGTTGTCTACGTTGTAAAAAAAAAGGAAGAGGTTCTCAATTCAAATGTATTTTTTAGAATTATTAGAACTATTAACTCATTTCAAAGTCTTTTTTTTTTCATGAAACTACTGATATTGATTTTGGAAATATCGTAGTACATTATGCATATTATTATTAACAATATGAATGCCGCATGAAAATTTTCTACGTCATTGGTTGCACTATTTCAAAGCAGATGCATCGGCACGTTTTCGCTTTAAAGTATTTTACACTTTATACATATTGTTTGGATGCATTTATATTTCAGATTCACATAAAACGTTTAGCAGAAATGATGTCTAGACACTTCGCATTGATGTTATGACAAGCCTGTTGGCTTTTGTTGTGGTTTTGCCCTCTGATTCGGAGGTCTCGAGTTCGCTCGAATTACAATGTTTGGCGAAAATTTTCTCCAGCTCAGAACCATGTAACTTGGTATTGTATTGATTGTTTAAAAGACTTAATGTGTTGAAGCGCTCGTAGCCCTGCGGTTCCAATGTGTTTGTAACGATCGCGCTGGTTAAGCAAAGTTGAGTGCGGTTGGTTTTCGTTGTATTTACGCACAATGGAAGTCGTTAAGCTATGTCAGATACCCTTGGGTGGCTTGAAAAATTCTACTCTCCCAATCCGCGGTGGGCTCGCGTGGGAGATTAAAGCCCATACTTCCTCATGTGTGCTGTGATGCTTCAAAATATGTACAAAAGAGCACTGATAGCCCTGCGGTTAAAGAGCTCGCCTCTCATGTGTGAGGTCTCCGGTTCAAACCGAAGTAGTTTTCAAAAACTTATTTACATATTAATCACTAGCACGACGGTGAAGGAAATCGCGAGGAAACCCGCAGTTCCCAAAATTTATTCTGAGTCATGGTAACAGACCTGCGGTCATTTTCACGTAGATTCGAAATTAGATATTCGACTCGGAATCGGAAAATCTGTCGAAAGCTTTCGAGATAGGCTATTCACAGATTTCATATTTGACATAAGGATTCGACAGGTTTTCCGATTCAGAGTCGAATATCGAATCTCCGTGAATACGCCCGCTTATTCAGCAATTTTCTCATCATCTATTACGTTTAACACTTTAACGGGCAGACGGAAAATAGTTTCCACCAAATAATGAACTCTATGTCATCAAGTATAAGTCCACTTACTCAAAGTCATTACGACTCCACCGCTTCGGTATGTATAGTTGAGGAGAAGAAGCGGGGCAAGAAACTCCTCAACACATCATCATCAATCCGTAACAGCCCACTGCTGAGCTAAGGGTCTTTCTTTCCTCACACATGAGGAAGTATAGGCTATAAACTCCCAGGAGAGCCCACAGCGGATTGGGAGATGGTGTTATGCTAGTGGCCACTTAACAGTCAGAATTTTTAAAGCTACCCAAAGGTATCAGACATGGCTAAACGACTTCCATTGTGCGTAAATACAACGAAAACGATCTACCTAGTCCCAATTTTTCTGAAAAACCACTCTTATGTTACATTCAGTAAGAGGTTTAGGAGAATCGATTGATATGTCAAGACCACTAAAATAGAGTGCTCTTGAGCTCAAAACTCAAAATGAACGACCGAAATCGACGGCACGTGAAATGTTTACGATGACTAATGCTGAGAGCACGGACACTGCTCCCAACACTGCTGGTTTCTGCACAAACTTCTATACATTAAAAAAAAAAGAAAAATATCACGTCTGCTCTTAGATTTATTTTATTTCTGAACGAAACCAACTACTACATTGAAGCAATATTATATTTTTCAGACCGCTCAATGTGATGGGCGGTGCACTTATCGCCTTCTTAGGTGTTTCTAATAAATATTTTCTTTTTCTTTCTTTCTTTCTTTCTCAAAAACATTCTGGCTACTACGGCTTTGTGTGCACTGGTAGCCCTATGGTTATGGCAATGAGTTTTTCAAAAACTTACGTATGTAGCCACACCTTGCGGTACTACATAGAACTGTTCTAAACCGCGCTATCGAAGTTTTCTAATAAGTTGTGTGTTGTTTGTTGTAATACAAAAAAAACGTGAGGACAATGGAATGGATTGTCCTCAAGTTTTTTTTGTATGCAGTCTTAGTGGATTGTCTTAGTGGATTGCCCTCGTGTAAATGGCTCGTTAAGGAAGATCTTCCCTTTTCACGTTCCCTGTGAAAGCGCGGAACAAGCGATAGAGGCACGATCAGCCTAAGCGCATCTATCTCTATTTCACTCCAGTTATGCAATTTTTCATCAATGTTTTTGTAACTGTCTGCATACCGGCTCGGAGATAAGAGACGTAAGCTTATTTTTTATTTTACATTACATACATACATAATCTCACGCCTATTTCCCATTGTGGTAGGCAGAGATAATATACTGTCACTTGCTACGAACCTGGCAGATCACTCCTCCTTCATTCACATCCATCAAACGTTTCATGCATACTCGTCGGTTTCGGGTAGGTACTCTTTATCTGGCTTTTCTTCAATACATCGCCGATCTGGTCGATGGAGGTCGTCCTCTACAGACTCGCCCTTTCACAACACCTTGTAAATTTGTCTCGCTAAGCGCCTTTCATTCATCCTCTCAATATGACCAAACCATCTCAGCATTCCTTTTTCAATCCACGTCACTATATCGTCTTACAAACCGCAACGCTTTCGAATCACACTATTCTTCGCTCTTATATGTATTACATATTTTTGGGAAACTCTGCCCTGTACATGCCCTGACCGGAAATTGCATGAGAAGCGAACTTCCTTTCAAGATTCTAGCATATCGACGAACAAAACATCCACAAACCCTATAGAGACATGAGGTTACAGCGACAAAAAAATGAAAATGTATTTTATTTCCGTAGGTAATTGATAATTACACTTAGAAAAGTCAACACTCTAATAATAAGACACTTTGAACTTGTCCATGAAGATTCTACTGAAAAGAACTTAGATACAATACACATGCATGGCACATTGCTCTTACCACTTTGACAGGAAACTTTAATACGACTGAACACAAGATCCCGCATAGTGTTTCAAGAGAGCTAATTTTCGGAAAACTTTTATTCAAAAACTCGATAAATGTTATGATTTTGAAGACTACACTAGAGGAGCCAGGTTTTCCAAAAGGTAAATGTTTGATCTAAAAGTCTGCTAATTTTATTTAGTTTGTAAAATTAGCTGACTTTTAAATCTGATCTTAACTGTTCTGAGTGGTTGTTCAAAATGGGATTTTATTCAACCAATGAGAAGTGCTAACATAAGATTTAACAGTCTGTCAGTTTTAATAGTTTTTAATAGTGATTTGCCTTTTAGTAACCGGGGTAACTCCGCAAGATATCGAAATGGAATTTACAAGAAAATTTAATTTAAAATCTTGGTTTATTCCCTAAAATTTAATTTGAAAACCATTTAGCAACGCAGCATTGAAATAATCTTTCAGACCAAAGAGATTCAAATATAATAGGGCATAGAGGGGACAAAGCGAGGGAAATTTGAAGCCAAAAGTTATTCCAAGTGGAATAAGTCTAGTACAATTTCGAAGGAATGACAGCTCTCCTTCATACTAACTGACATGACGCTTGAGCTTCGAACATGCTTCAAAGTTTTGTATGAAAATATTCCCAATGCCCCCTCTATGTCCTATTATATTTTAATCTCTTTGTTTCAGATAGACCAAACTTCAAGAAACGAATATTTTCACATTCGTTTGTTTCCCTTGACACTACCACATGGCACTACCCGTAGTGCTGTGTTTATTTTGAAATCACAGACAAACTCTTAAATGTTATTAAATTAGTATAGGTACCTACCTACTTATAAGAAGATGCCTAGATAATGGAAAAGACAAATATTTCTAAAACTCTAGGTATATTGACAGATTTACCTATTGGTACATTTTGTGTAAAGACTTTAATTGAATAGAAGCCGTAAAAAAGTTACACAAATCAAAGAAACATTTAATTATGTTTCTTTGGAGGCCATTTTTGTTTGTAAATATTGCATGAAATAAATGTACTGCATATTATGTTAATTAAAATTATGGAAGAGTATTTTATTTCAAAAAAAGAGGAACTAACATCTACCTAATTGCAAAGGAACAAAACAAATTATTTGAATATAAACGTGAAAGTAATAATAATCAATTGTGGGACACAATTCACACACGGTTATTTTGTACTTGCAAGTATTTATTACCAAGGCCAAGATTGAGGTACATTAACTGAGAAGGATATTTCGTTGATTGACTAAAATTACGTTGGATTCGTACGAGTACGTTTGTATTTGACATCAAGTAGACATCCAACAGATATATATCATTCTAAAACCAAAATATACGTAAGCTTCAGGACCCCTGTACCGAGTGCGATATTTTATGTGTGGGGACTATCAAGTTTCGATGCCTTATAGTGACATAATGTGTGAAAATAAATAAAAAATTAAAACTGGCCAAGTGCGAGTCGGTCTCGCGCATTTAAGGTAATTACACAATAAAGTTTTTTATTTTGAATCGCCTTAATTCGATATTCTAAGAAACGATGCTCTGTAACTAAGTATATACGTATTTTATCATTCCTGTAATATTTCGCAATAACGATCAATAATAATTATATTAGATTCGTTTTTTTTTCCGAAAGTGGTTAGTTCGAGAAATGGAATACCTCTGCCTAACCCCTTGGAGATCATAGACGTAAACCCTGGAACTATTATTTATTCGACATGTCTTCATCATAACTCGAATAATTAAAAATATGTCTTGTTGTGTGCAAAATGAGTCAAAATAGGGGGGCGCCTATTTTGACTCATTTTGCCCAAAAGCAAAAACTTTAAAAAAAAATATTTATCTATATCTATCTATACATAATAAGACTCTACTAGGGTCGTGTCTGTACATGAAATATTTTTTGAAAATTTTAGCAGTAGTGTATATAGTTTTCGGTGTTGTCTGTCTGGTTGTGCACGCATCACGTAAAAACTACTAGACGGATTTTGATGAAATTTAGTGTGGTTACAGCTGAGTAGCCGGGTCAACATCTAGGGTACTTTTTACAGCGGAAAAAGGCCTCACTCGCACGGGAAAATTAAAAAACTGAGTAAAAAGACTACTTAATTCATTTTTCGGAAATTTACACATTATAATATTAAAATTGCTTAAATCGATTAAGTAGTCAATACTTAACAAACTAATTTTAGGAATTGGGCTCATTCTGTTACATATTGTATATCCTAAAGAATGAAAATATATATTTTTTATGAAAGCTACGGAACACTCGGTGCGTGAGTCCAACTCGAACTTATGTGTTTTATAACAATGACAAATGCTTTTTCTCTCAACATTGATAACCCTCTGATAACCGGTAGCCTTGACATTTGGAGTATTTTAATACTCGTAGTATGGAACAATCAGGGATATGTATTCACTTTTGCCGGCTTACGTCTATATAAAAAGATTTTTTTCCCCGAGGGGGTAGGCAGAGCTTTACCTTTCTGGAAATACCCACTTTTCACGAGAATGTTCGACCCCTTAACGTGATAGGTGGTGAGCCCATCGCCGGACCGGGTCTGTTACACATGCCTCAGAATAATTCTGAGACCTGCGGGTTTCCTCACGATGTTTTCCTTCACCGTCGAGCTAGTGATAAATATGTACGTGAGTTTTTGAAAAACTCATTGGTACATGCCAGGATTCGAACCCCGAGCCTCACTGATTTTCGTCATGTGAAGCAGGCTCTTTAACCGTAAGGCTATCACTGCTCTTTATATATAAAATGATAAACTGACTGACTGAGTGGTGATATATCAACGCACAGCCTAAACCGCTGGGTCTAGAAACTTCAAATTTTGTCTTATGTATAGCTTATACAGTGTAGGCATCCACAAGAAAAGATTTTGCAAAATTCAACCCCTAAGGCGGTGAAATCAACGTGCGCGAGCGAAGCGTAAAAGATCAAACCGGAACCTCGATCATGCTCACTTCCAAGTGACAGACTTCTTTTTTTAAACGATTTCAAAAAAGGATGAGGCACCGACACAAAAAAGACTAATTATAATGGGGTAGTGTCCTGCCTAGTCAAATCAGTTACTTTTTTTGTACTCTCAAAACGAAATTTTACTATGGAAAATGTACTGAAATAGCACGGTGTGACGTCATAGTTTCTAATACTCAATTGCAACCCTTTTTTTATTGTTTTATTATTTTTAAATTTTCTAGAATTGTAAATTAAAAACCGAAATACATGTTTAAAGGTGTAGATAATCTTTTTAATGAATGACTACTCGCAATTTAATTTCGATGCTGTCAACTACCCAATTTTATTTTATTTGAACCATATGTAATTAAATAAATTTATTATTTTTAGTACTTTTCTTGAAGTAGGTTTTATTTGTAATAATAATTACAAATGGTAATTAACTTTGCGTTGCGAATTTGACAATGGCGGAACAAATCCCTCAATCCCTGTCCGAAATTATTAATTGATGGTATAATTAAAATTATAATCGTAACATTTCTTGAGCCCTATCTAATCTTCACGAGTTATCATAAGTTGAGATACTGGTGCGACAACAAATGACAAGTGCTCGTATACTTAACCTACCGTGCACTACGTGGTAAATTCACGATGACAGCAAAAAGTCGTCTATGAACTATTTTAATTAGTAGGTAACGTACGTAATATTCTGTCCTGTACTCTGTGGTAATACTAAAGCTACATACAAATGAAATCACTTCGGTGTTTGTCTGTGACAGCCTTTTCTTTGCGAAGTCTTGAGATCTTTTTGAGATCTTTTTCGAAAAATAAAATGAAAGTGCTTACGCTTTTATACTTTTTTCACCAGCATACTTTAGTTTAGAGCAGTGATAGCCCGGACGGTTAAAGAGCCGGCCGAAAATCAGTGAGGCTCGGGTTCGAATCCTGGCATGTACCAATGAGTTTTTCAAAACTTACGTACATATTTATCACGAGCTCGACGGTGAAGGAAAAACATCGTGAGGAAACCCGCAGATCTCAGAATTAATTCTGAGGCATGTGTAAATAGACCCGGTCCGGCGATGGGCTCACCACCTATCACGTTTAGGGGTCCAATGTATCTCGTGAAATGTGGGTATATCCAGTAATGGAATACCTCTGCCTACCCCCTCGGGGATGAAAGGCGTGAGATTATATATATATATATACTTTAGTTTAGATCTCGTAAGTTTCCTCACAATGTTTTCTTTTAATGTCAAGCTATAGATATAAATATGCACCTAGCCTATCAAGCAGCGAGTACGGACCTTTTTGTCGACTTTCCCATTTTGCCGATTTTTTTGTAAAGTCATACATCTTTTACTGATATGCCGAGTTTTCGTGTTTTATTTACTTTTGTGCTTTAGCAGCCTGCCATGGGCGATCTGTTACAGTATAATAGGTACCTAATATTTTTTCATGACTCATTCTTACTCTCATTTTTACAAGCCCTCATCGAAATGGGAAGCTTCCTTATTTTTAAAAGTACCGCTCAGAAACTAGTACGGAACACTCATTACGTGACACACTCGCACTTGGCCGGTTCTATTTTAAAGCTTATCAGTAACAAGATATCGTTGACCTCAGAACCTCAAGTCCAAGTACTGAGGGAACTGATTTTATTTACTGTAATATATATACCTATACCCAACCTATACCTATACATACGTAAAAAATTAAATAATGATGTCAGTAATAATTTGAATTAGGTAACACTTGGTTCTAAGTGTTTTTATTATCATAGTTGACGACGAACGAGTCCATGTACAGACTTAGGAAGTCTAGCAGAAACTCGGAAAGTTGCTCGACCGATTTTGATAGCTTTTTTTGTGTAGTTTGGTCCGTGGATCGTTTAGAACAATTGGACCTGGTGGGTGGCTCTACGTTCGGGAAGGACGTCTGTTCAGTCAACTAATAATAAAATACTACCTGTTTCACCCGCGTAGATACCATTCCTGAGAGAACAAAACACTTATATATACTTCCTGATAATTTAGCTTTACATTTATAAAAGAACTAGCGAGCCGCCCCGGCTTCGCACGGGTGCAATGCTGAATTTTCTTTGCTATAAACCTTGCGGAGCCCGAGACCTTTCCAACGAATGCAAAACCATGGAAATCGGTTCGTCAGTTCTGGAGTTAAATCGTCAGGAAGGAAAACCCGACTTATTTTTATATAGTAGATTTTTGAAATCGATCCATTAGTTTTTAAGTTATTCGTTACAAAAATGAAAAAATACCAATATTTCCTCTAAGGCCTACCTATAGGCTTTGTAAAACGTAAATATTAGTAGAATAGAATGCCAAGTGTGTGGGATGTATCTACATTAGCACGTGACCTTTCATGAGCGCGGCATTACAGCTCGACAAAGTGGAATTGACGGTACACTCTAAAAAATTGTAGTCAATAACACGTAGATCTTAATAGTACATACTATGTACTAATACTTAGTACTAGCCGGTGCCCAGCGGCGTTGCCCGCGCGGATTCCATTTATTCCCGTTCCCGTGGGAATTTCCGAAAATCCCTTCATAGTGGTTGCCTACGACATATTTAAGACACCTACATACCATATTTCAAATAGCGGGTGCCCAGCGGTGTTTTCCTGCGTGGATTCAGTTTATTCCCGTTCCCGTGGGAATTTCCAAAAATCCTTTCATACTGGTTTCCTACGACATATAAGACACCTACATACCATTTTTCAAGTTTCTAGGTGTTTTCGTTTCAGAGTAATACGTATTTCTCTTTTTAACCAGTTTTTATATTTTCCAGTGGGAATGAGACATTTTCCTGGAATAAAAAGTACCCTAGATGTTGACCCGGGTACTCAGTTATCTCCATACCAAATTTCATCAAAATCCGTCCAGTAGTTATTGAGTGATGCGTGCACAACCAGACAGACAGACAGACAGACAGACAGACAGACAGACAGACAGACAAAAATTCCAAAAATTGGTGTTTCGGTATCTATGTCGATAACTATATACACTACCGTTAAAATTTTCAAAAAATATTTAATGTACAGACACGGCCCCGTTAGAGTTTTATTATATGTATAGATATAGATAGATTACAATAAACATCAACTAAGTGAATGAAACCTTCTTTCGCAACTTGGCTAGGGAGCAGAGCTATCAGAGGTGCTTGTAAAGTTATACGGACAAGGCCTGTTGGCTCAGTTGGTTGTGACCCTGCCTTCTGAGTCGGAGGTCGCGGGTTCGATCCCCGCTCGGAGCCAGCATTTGTGTGCAAGAACTATGTTGGCTTCGTGTCTGGTCGTTTAATATTAATTTAAGTACGTTTATCAGTTGTTTAATACCCGTAGCCCTGCCCAGTTTGGGACTAAATTTATTATTAATATGCCAGTGTTCCTGTTACTCAATTGTTTTACAAGTGGTCAGTACTTCCATTAGTGAGTTTCATTATTATCCTTTGATATTAATACTGGCCGTATCAGCGCCCTCTACAGTTGAAATGTCAAAGCTGTCTTCTCTCTACACTCTAAAAACGATGGGGTTCTAAATACATAATATACTAGCGGTTCTGCGCGGTTTCACCCCGCAGTTCCCGTTCCACTGGGAATACGGGAATAAAACATAGCCTATGTTACTCACGGATCTTCTAGCTTTAAATTAGTGAAAGAATTTTTTAAATCGGTCGAGTAGTTTTTGAGTTTATTCGTAACAAACATACAAAAATACAAATCTTTCCTCTTTATAATATTAGTATGGATTATTTCCGTGTTCGCTTACTTTTTTCTCAACCTTCGCTTTCAACAGTTGTTATTGTAATGTTTCATTCGTAGCTAACACCACATTGCAATGACAATAGGACTCAAATTATAAAGTGACGTAGAGCGTGCGTGCGGCAGCGTGGTCTCTCGCGACCTCTGCGCCCGCGCATCATCTCGCAGCCGGTTCCTCAATGTCACACACACAGAGGCATCAGTCCAAATAAGCGAGGTGTCGCTACAACACATGTGTAAATATTGTACGATGGTTTCGTAGTCATGATAAATAAATTAGTTTGAAGAATAAAAGAAAATGATCAATGGAATTTAAAGTATTGTAAGTTCGTATGTCTTATTTATATAAGTTACTAGTGTGTGTGTAATTAATTATGTTTGTTTAATCATAAGAGTCTCTGAGGCTCTTCATACGAGTACACATTTATTTTGAGACCTATTGATCACTAGCTTGGTGAAGGAAAACATCGTGAGGACACCTGCAGGTCCCAGGATTAATTCTGAGACATGTGTTAAAGACAAGGTCCGGCGATGGGCTCATCATCCAAACTCGTGAAAAGTGCGTATTTCCAGAAATGGAATACCTCTGCCTACCCCCTCGGGTACTTACTTATTTTATTAATTTCTTCACCGATGCTCTTATAGATCTCTACTTGAGGGCAGTTCTTTGCCACTCTTATAGTGGAATTTCTCTCTAATTGTGATCAAATCTAGCTGCGTATTTAATATTGTCACATTTTTTAATAATTGCCTGATTCTTGAGTAGAGTTTAGAATTTCACTCGAAACTTGTTGTTAATTGTGACCTATTTTGCTGGCTCAATTACGACAAGTCAGTGGTCCCGGGTTCGATGAACGAACATTTGAGTGCATGTTTGTTAATTATTGTGTAAAACTATATATGTCTATACAAATAAATACTACAATACTATTGTACATTAATACTATTGAAATTAGAGAAATTATTTCGACATGTTTCTCATTTTAGGTAAATAATTTCAAGTTTGCTATGTAGAAATAGATCATTTACTTTTTAAATATTCCCTCGGGACTCCGGACATTTTACAAAAAAAAAATAGTATCATTTACTAAGTGGCTCATTAACGAATTAAGTTACTTAGTTAATTAAACAAAACATTAAATACGAAGCTAATGATTCTAATTATCGAAGAATCAGTCAAGGGGAACCGGGCGTAGTGCTAGTAACCGGCAAAACAACTTTGGTAACCGACATCATTTATTGCAACTTATGTACAAACAGACCGGTACAAAAACCTTACAAAATACATAACTGCACACACTCGAGGCCCTCTTGTATCACTGAATTCACACAGGTGTCATAGTCAATGCAATACAATGTAACAAAAAGGTTCCAATAATATCTTGTTATTGTCCAAACAAAGATAAAGAAGTGATTGCTTTGCGCATTTACACAAACGTCATGTAGATTATTTATAGATACCAGTCTCTTAATCAATCTAAAGACAGAAATTTACTACTTAACCAACTTACAAAAGATTTAACAAAAGCCTTGGATAATAACTTAATCACACTGACACTTAATTACGCTTAAAACATTTCTACGCTTCCTGCTACACGATGTTTAAGATAACAGCGCGTTGCGTAAGCGCTGCCTCACTAGCCAAACAAGTAGGAATACAGCACCGTGGCCACTACGCCCAGAAGAAGAGGGAACTTCCAAGAGCTGAAGAAACTGCCGTCGGAGTCAGAGTTCGAGATGTCCCAGGTAACATGCCGCCTCTTCACCTCCACCCTGTCTTCATCCACCACCTCCCCAATCTTGAACTTCTTCATCAACTCCTTCGCGTCGAGGCTGTGGCCGATGTCAGCGAAATCCTCCGAAGCGTCCTGGCCAGCTACATTTAGGAGCACCTCGTGCCCTCCAGGATGCTCATCCTGGAACGACGTGACGTCATAAACATCATTGTCTATGATGAAAACTGCGTCGCGCTTGTTATTGCGCGCCTCGATTTCTTTTCGCGTGAATTTTTTCTCCATGATTGCGAGGACGGTGAGTAGCGGACTCCCCTCGGGCACGCGGCTCTCTGACTAGTATAGTGGCAGTAGCTGCGCGCGCGCCGCTCCCCCCTCTTGATAACGAGCGATCTGAATGACTTTGGCTGTACAATACTTGTGGACTTTATCCGCGAATGACCGCCATTTCTGTGATCACAGCTGATCGTAGTAATGATTAAGCTAGTAAGATTCGTGTGACTATTGAGAATGTGTAGAATCCGGATTCAGTGTTATATAGCCCTAAGCCTTATTTGTGCGGAGCTGTGTTAGCTCGTTTCATTTTAATTGTAACTCAATCATATCTCAGTGGAATCACAGACGACCAATATGCCTAGTAAATTATGTACAATCACATGAGGTCATAATTGAAGGTTGGATACTAAATAACCAATAAAAAAAACATACAATTAACTAGACATAAAACCACAGAAGTCATGGCCGCTATAAGCCAATCAGAAATAGAGCTACATTTTATTCCGATCTAGTTCTCAGTAATACCTAAACGTGATGTAAAAATATTTTTTGCAAAATTTAATGGAACAGCTGTAACCACGAGAAATCCTACTATGTTTATGTTTGTTCCTCTTTCACGCAAAAACTATTCAACGAATTTTGATGAAACTTTACAGCTATTAAGCTTATACATCAGAATAACACGTAGGCTATATTTTATCCCCGTATTCCCACGGGAACGGGAACTACGCGGGTGAAACCGCGAGGCGCTGCTAGTTGAAAATAGAGGCAGGTAAGTGATGACGAGAAGTACTTATTATAGAGAATATTACAAAGTTGATAATAATTACAAAGTATTACATCAACACTTTGTAGAATATCCTTGATATTACAATAGCGTTGTGTACCTACTTTAGTTATCATACTGATTAATAATGCACATGGATACACACCTACTTAGTGATTAGCTAAAATAGTTTACACAGTTTTATATAGGTATACATAAATCATCACCGTCATTCTCCAGTTATTTTACATTTTTAGCGTCGAGATAATGTTGTCATTATTACAAGATTCGATTACCGGTTTAACGGACTCTCTCGTCGCCACTTATTTCACTCGGCTAAACACTAGCGGATCCAAGGAGGGGCCTAAAAGGGCCGCACATACTTAGCCGAAGTCTAGTCAGGACAGGACAGTGGATTAGAAAATTAAATCTCAATTAAAATGACTGTATATGGTCGTATTATGTGTGTCTTTTGCGTTGATCAGTAGTTTACTTAAAACCAGGGGCCTTATTGACTATTTATAATCGTAATCGTCTTTGTTTGACATTTGTTACGCGATCAGTGCTTGCTCTTCTTTCACTGGCTATATTGACAGATGTACGGAAGGAGCAACGTATGTCAAAATAAAGACGATTGCGATTACAATTATAAATAGACAATAAGGCCTCATTTCAGGGTTGTGTAATGACCTTTCACCTAATCCTAAAACCTATGATGAAATTGGAATTCATATCTTTCTGTAGGTAAACACAATTACAGTTCAAAACGCCTTGCCTGGGAAGGGGCTCCATTAAGATGCCTCGTGGCATATACTGGGGTTTCTACTTCTGGGAGTCCTACATTTTTGACGTGATTAACATCTTATAATCTATATATATAAAAATGAATCCCTTTTTCCCTTGGTCACGGCATCACGCGTTAATGGCTGAACCGATTTGGCTGAAAGTTGGTGGAGAGGTAGCTTAAAACCAGGAGACGGACATAGGATACTTTTTATTCCGATATTCCCACGGGAACGGGAACTACGCGGGTGAAACCGCGGGGCGCTGCTAGTATTAGTATAGAAGTAACGGAAAGTAAGATAATCACTTAAAATTATCTTCCATAAACCGACTTTACAGACAACCAATTCTTTTTTGGATAGACTCGAAGAGGGGCCCCGTCAAGACGCCCAAACTGGAATCCTGAATCCGCCACTGTGGCATGTATATTAGGTCTAATGATATTATCATTCTTATCTTATAATGTACCTATTTGTTTGCTTGTTGACCATGAAACTTTAACATAGAGAGGAATAGACTTAAGTCAAGTTCACAAATTAGAATATTATAGATTCCTATCTAATATTTTTAGCTCGTTTGATTAATTTAATTATCTATTATGATAAAAACGACTAAGACACGGACACCACTAGAAAATACTGGTGTATATAAAAAGAGGCTGAGTACGAATCAGACACACGGAAGATTTCGTCTGTCTGTTCTAAGATAACCCTAAAAATGGTTCTCGCAAGTCGTAAGTTGCACTTTTGAGGTTATATTCGGTAACCACGTTTCAGTAGGTATGTCTCAAATTAATGTAACATGTAAAGGAAAACAGAATACGCAACGATCAGACTTTAATGACGACTCAACGACAATTCCATGACTCGGCAAAAAAGGAAATACCTATTTAAGTAAGTAATTCGCTTTAAATTACAACCTGAGGCCGTATCTTTGCATTTCAATAATCACTGACATTGGCATGAGGCAAGGCAAGGGTAAAATTACACATAATATTATGTACCTACTGATATTTTTTTATTAGTTTTCCGCAAAGATATTAAAGTAAGGATGAGTTATATTCATACTGCTTGCGTTTGAAAATTGATCCCCTACGAGTGTGCTACAACATGTACATACTTACTTCTTAGCGTATTTATAAGGATACAACAATGACGGGGAAAGATGATACGGAACGAATAATAAAGAAAAAGAGAGCTATGTGTTAAGAGTTGCGCTTAAAATACGACTTGAAATACAATGCGACTAAATAAAATGTGGTTAATTAGCCACATTTGTCGGCCTCATTTTCCGTGCTCTAGTAACATATCTACGTCTTTCTATATATAATATCTTTGAGTTTTCCGATATAAGATAATATTTTCGGACCGATCGATGTCAAAAAGTGGTACGCACCATATTGACAGTGACACCGAGCAAGGTGTTTAGTTATGAAATTCATAAATCGGTACGAGACCTCCCCCTGGTTTGATTCCTGGAGAGGGCATATATCTACCAATGAGCTTTTCAACAACATACAAGTACTATATTTATCACTTAGCTCGACAGTGAAGGAAAACATTGTGAGGAAAGCCGTAGGACCCAGAATTGATATTCTTTTCTGAGGACGTGAGTGACGCGATTTTGAACCGACTTCAAAAAAAGAGGAGGTTACCACTTTGACTGTACTGTTTTTTTATGTTTGTTACCTCAGAACTTTCGACTAGGTGAACCTATTTTGATGATTATCTTTTTATTTGAAAGCTGGTGCTTTCCGAGTGGTCACATTTCAATTGGTCCAGTTGTGACAATGGCGTCCTTGAAAAAACCATATAAGTTGAAATTGTTTTTTTACTCTTTATAGTTCATGTTATTATTGTGAAACGCGTTTAGGCAAAAGACATTGGAATATACTCAATAATTTAAAAGTATTCATTATTTTTTACTATATTCCAATGTCTTTATCCAGGAATTGGAATATAGTAAAAGCCTAGAATTATATGAAAACAACCTTTATTCCGTAACACTAAGTAACAACATATTTTGCACCAACAAGCGCCAAGCTCTACATAATGTCACACCGTTTGCCGAATAAGCACAATGCGATAAATAAGTAAGTACAATTTTGAGTTTGTGATCAGTCTATTTTTTCTGTTCTTCTATAAAAATTTACGTTTTCCAATTGATACTCTACCATAGATATTTATTATTAGATTATGATAATATATCCATAGTAGGTATAGACAGATATTATTCGAACCGAAAAATAAACTTGAAATTTTTAAATTACTGATTATATATTTTTTCTGCATCCAATCTCAACAAACAATATTATATATACAACAGTAATATTTATACATAGTAGGTACATAATACATACTGGTGATTTTTTTTACCGTCTTGAAAAAAATATGACGTATAAGGTATCTAGAGACGAAGTTATACACGAGATTAATTGTTAAATATAGTCATGTTTAGTGCAATTTACAAAATCTAGAAAATTACCGCACAGTACTACGCGCAGCTGGCGGTTGTAGATAGATTGCGCATAAATGGAAGCTACGGGCATGTTTCTTTTTAAAATATTATTTCAAATATCTCAGTGTGTATTATTGACTACAACTGAGTATTGTATATTAGTTAAAGCAAGAAAAAAAAATTTTAAGAAAAAAATTTTTTTTTAAGTAACATTGCCAAATGAATCTATTACACTTAGCTATCACACCACATTTTTTTCCAGACGGTAAAAAAAGTCACCTTGTATATACATGACTTTTGTACGCTGTACGGCTGACGGTGCGAGAACATTGAGCATTCTTGCATAATCGAATTCCAGTGGATTAATGAGAATGTAAATTACAGAAATATTGTACAAAATTGCTTGTCATTCGTTGGGTTCATCGATTACCATTGGTAGCACCGCCTCCGAACACATTTGTGCCGATTTGCTTATTCGAGAAAATATTAATTGGAAGCCATATTTAGTCGCTATATTTGCACGCCAATTAATCTTTTGTTCTACCACTTAAAGCTTTTAACGTGAAACTATATTTAAACTAAAGAGAGTACAGTCAAGAGCACATGAAGGTTCACACTTGTAGTGCGAGTCTGACGTCTGAGGCGATTGGAATAAGAACGTTACAAAGTCCAATGTGTCTCCACAGTCCACACGCTCTTGACTGTACAACAACTGTCCGCCAATGACGATAACAAATGCACATATATCCACCACATACAACTAAGTTCCTATAGATATAACGGTCATGATAGGAACTGCACGTAGATGTAGACCGCGATGGCGGCAAAAGTCAAGGGTGGGACCCAAACGCTGATCAACCCGGAGAGGGTCAGCGGCTCAGTGCCCGTCGACCACCCTTGGTCTTTCGGCTTAACCACATCCCAGCGCTCATCGTCGACCACCTCGCCAATCGCGAACCGTTTTCTGTACTCCCGTGCGTCCTCCGTGTGGCCGACATCATGGAAGCATTGTGATGCGTCGCGGCCAGCGTTGTCGATCAACACTTCGGCACCGCCTGGGTGGTCGTCCAAGAACTGCGTCACGTCGTACACGACGTTGTCGATGATGATGACGGCGTCGTCCTTGTGGTTCCTGGCTTCTATCTCGGCCCGCGTGAACTTTCTGGTGGCCATTTTGAGCGCGCGCGCGTCTCGGCGACCCGGTTTGGACTGGCGCATGCGGCGATTTGCACGTCAGCGACCCTGTGACACCTGTTTGACGCTCTAGTGGCACACTTCCTTTCAATGCTAATCGTTGAACCCTTTACACTGTGCCCCGATTTGCCTCACTAATCCTAAAATAGATGAATATTCCATTGACGTAGGAATATGTTTAAATAGTTTTAGTTTACATGACTTTCAGTCGTGACGAAGACCAAACATGAAACCACTCGCGGAAAATGTGTTGATGTTGTTGTTTGATTCGTCCACATAGTTTGGTATTTTCATGTTTAAGAGTCTTGAAATATGGCCAATTAAATAAAGAATAGTTGTTATTGCTTAAAAGTAGCTATCTCAGTTGGGCTTTTATACATTTAATTGGTGTTCTGCGTACCCACGGAGAGAACAAAAAGTTTTAATAAAATTAATCTAACCCGTAGCTCTTGTTTAAAAGTCTGCTGCCCTCATCTATACCCTATACCTACCTAAGTATCTATGAATAAAAACTACCGACTCACAAAATCTCCTTACTAGTAAGTAGGTATTTCTGATACAAATGAAATACAATAGGCACCCATTTAAAAACGGTTTTCAAAAATGTCGCTGGAACCGTTAAAATGGGTTCCGCACGAGCAACGCTTAGGCGACAACTCGTTGAAGACCGATATAAAGAATGAATCGTTAAAATATAATTAAGTACCATTCCTTAGGTACTAGAGCTGTATGAAATATATAAATTATGTATGTACTTACATAAAATGTATCTAGAAGAAGTTTATGACTCTCTTTGACCTTTAGAAACCGGTCAGAATAGCTTTGAACACGCAATAGTTTTTTTTATCATAATTTCTTCATTAACCTCTATCTAGTCATGAACGTAACGTAATGATCGAGGAGCCATTCCCGGTATTAAAAGAAAACTGATAATTTGAATTAATTAGCACATCAATTTCAATTATTAGTAGCATAATAATAATTCAAAAGAAAGTTTTAGCTGTAAAGAACAGTTGATTGTGCGCCTACGCCCGCGCATTCGAATCCTGGCGAGGGCGTGTACCAATGAGTTTTTAAAAACTTACGTACCTAAGTATAAGATCACTAGCCCGACGCTCTGAAGGAAAATATCGTGAGGTAACCGGTCCCAGAATTGATGCAGACTACCGACTAATCCACTGATACGTTTTTACAGATATTTTAAAAATCTTAGTTGTGGTCCCATTTCTCCGTTCATATTGGGCATTATTTCAAGTTTCTTAAATCGAAATCTTGGGTCCCACGTGTCTTCTTGAGCCTTCTTGCAGTGTACAGTCAAGAGCACATGGAGCTTTACACACTTGTAGTTCTAGTCTGACCTCTAAGCCGATTGTAATAAGAACGTTCACAAGTCACAATTTTATGCAGATTGTTTGTTTGTATCTGTTGATCGCAGGTTGGCGAGCGAGATAGACACAAGTGATGAGTGGGTAATTATTTTAGCTTTTGAAGACGGTTTTCGGTTTCGGTATTTGAGGATGAAGTTATTTTATGTAAGAGAAAGGCTATTTTTCTAGGGTTGGCCAACAGCTTTCTAGGGTGGGCCCGGGCCACCCTGCTCCCCCCCCTAGCTACGCCCATGTGTTCTTCCTCCCCCCCCCCCTTAACTAATTAATTATGTTAGTGTAATAACGACTTCCGAATTAATTGGCGTGATAGATGGTGGACGCGGACCTTACATTATTATACTAACGTTATTTCGGGATTTATACATCATGAGCCTATATTTGGCCACCGCTGGACATAGGCCTCCCCTTATTAGCGTTACAGAGCGCCCTGTCTTCAGCCTGCTGCATCCAGCATCTGCCTGCAGCCTTTCTCAAATCGTTATTAAATCTGACCGGGATTTATCAAACTTAACAAATGCATATAAATCAATTAGCGGGAGTTAAGCCGTTCCGTGTTCCATTATAGTGCGGAGAGTAAAGCCAGGAATAGGGTGGGTCAATAACGGAATTATTTAATAGGTACCTAGTCCATTAGGTAATGTTCAAACAATAGTTCGCTGGAGGTGACCAAAAACTGTACAACTGGTACCTAGTTAAAAGTAATAATTACCATTGAAAATGAAAATGTATTTTATTCTGTAGGTAATAAGAATTACTCTTAGAATTTTCAACTACCTTCAAAAATGGAGGAGGTTCTCAATTCGACTATATTTTTTGTAATTTCCGCGATTATTCCGCCAATTATGAATCGATTTTGATGATTCTTTTTTTGTTTAATAGATCATACTTCAGAGGTCCCATTTAAATGTTATGGAAATTGGTAGAGCGGTAAAAATCTACAAAAGACTAAAAAATATATACATCGATTATATTTTAGTGCAATAGCACTAAACCAATAGGTTGAAGTGGGTTCTTGAGAGTTCTTTGTTATTTACTTACAGAAAAGTTATGTACAATATGTGGCAAAAAGTAACTTTGACAGAGATAACTGCATCTCTCTGGTCACCTGAATATGAAGGCTCGACAAAACGCACTGCCGGCTCTTATACTCGTATAGGCATTTTTTTTAAATCATCGTTCCTCCTAAACATATTATTGTACCTATTCATCGTCATCATTAACCTGTTACAGCCCACTACTAGGCTAGGTCTTTCTCCAGATTGTGAATATATAAGTATGTATCTATGGGTAGGGTTTAATACTCAATGACGGACTCAATGTAGCACCGAAGTCCTTTTCACTCCTTTCAGTCCTCGGCAGACGTATTCACAGAGACTCGATACCGTTTCCGTTCGATTCGAGTCGAATCTATCGACATCGGAAACGAATCTATCGACATCGGAAACGAATCTATCGAGATGGGCTGATGTTGATATGACAGTTGGTGTCACGACATTAGTTTTCGATACCAACATCAGCCCATCTCGATAGATTCGTTTCCGATGTCGATAGATTCGACTCGAATCGAACGGAAACGGTAGTCTCTGTGAATACGTCTGCTGGTCTCTTTTTTCTTATTCGATTTTCTTTTTATGTATTGCAAGCAGCTGTTCAGTTTAACATGTGTAAGTTCAGAAATTAAAAAAATATTTAACTTTTTTAGCACTCGTTTAATTATTATGAAATTTCTAACACATGCTACTGAATTTTCTACACAATACCTACACATGAAACACAACTACTGTGAAACCTCTTAAACACAGTTGTTCAGTACGAATATATTGCACTAGCAAAACTACCGAGTTTCGCTCATACTCACTTCAGATAGGTGTTCAGTTTCATGACAAAAGTTCATACTTGTGGTTCGACTCCTTTTGTTTTATACAGGCATACACAAATTTTACGGTACCATATAACCACCAAAAGAATACCAACTTAGTTATCTATTGAATAGCCAATAAAACCTCAGAACCAAACCAATGCAGTAAGCTATGATGTAACTTCGGCACTACTTAAAATTTTAAGACTAAGTAAATTCAGTTTAGATTGCTCAAAGCGCATTATGAAGCAACCGACACCGAACGTAACAGGTAAATGAATGTAGAGCGTGAAAGAAAGATAAGATAAAGATCTAAACTTATAAATTCCAAAGTCAAAGTCATTTTTACTATGCTAAATAGTACAATGTAAGGAGTGCAGGCATCCAAGCAAAATATTTATGCATGTGAAAAGTAATTTAACTTATTATAATTAAAAGAAGATAATATATAGTTACAAGAATAGAAATGGTTATGTTACGCTGGTTTGGCTATTTAATCATAGTCATATAATTTATTGGGGCACGTGATTACAATAGATGGTGAAAACAATATTATTTAGAACGTATGTATGAAAGAAGAGTAACGAATGAGATTTATGGTGCGAATGTTAAAGGATGCAAGGAAAGAGGACACCCCAAAAGGACGATCACGGATCAAATAAGTGACGTCCTTCAAAAAGCTGGGGTCTGGAGTGCGTAGAATAAAAGAGCGTGCATGAAAAATGATGTGAAGTTAGCGAAAGAAATACCTACCTATGCAGAGATCGAGCAAAGTGGCGATCCATCGTCTCTGCCTACCCCTTGTGGGACAATGGCATGAGCTTTATGTATGTATGTATGTTATTTTAATAGTAAGAAAAGAGCGTACTCCCACCTCAAAGGCCGGCAACGCAGTTGTGACTCTTGAGCTGCAGGTGTCCATGGGCGACGGTAGTCACTTACCATCAGGTGACCCGTCCGCTCGTTTGCCCCCTTTTTTTTATAAAAAAAAAACCTACCTAGTAAAAAGAGCAGCCCTTATGTTTCTTTATGGTTCGTCTCGGGGTAATGGATTTCGAACCAGCAACTCTTCGGTAGAGATGGGCTGCTGTTTACATTTAGCCAATCTCCATGAACGAGTTTAGAGTGTCTTGTAAAAAGCTAATAGTCTCATAGACTATTAGCTTTTTCAAGTGTATTTTTTTACCTACAGAAAATAAATTATTTAAAATTTCAGTATTTATGCGTAATTTTGAGTTGATAAGTATTTATGCATAGTTACAACCAGATGGCGCTCTGCCGGCAGCGGAATTACGTAAAGATTACTGATCACTCGTAATAATACAAATCTCGTTACAGATGAGAGCGATCAATCGTCAGGATTGATGTCGGCCCGAGGCGACATCCTCTCCCAGAACGCGCTGGCTTGACACTCGTCAATTTATAGGCTCTCCCGAAACAGTGCCTCCAGGGCTACTGAAGGCCAAGGAGGCAAATTCATTGTTAAATTTAGTATGTAAAATGGAAACCATTTCAAGATATTACAATTTCTGAACTAAATTGGTATAAGTACTTCTTATTTTTAAGAAAATCTATGTTACCCGTGACCGCTAAATGACGTCACAGCGCCGGCTGATTTGGCCAAAGAGATTTAAATACTAATTTAAATCTCTCTGGATTTGGCGGAAGTGGGTAATTAGCTAGGTACCTACTGACTTACTGATTGTAGAAATAGAATTAAAGAAATAGTTGCTAAAATTTTATTTATCATTGTATTTGAGGACCTATCTGTGTGCTTAAAATGCCTTATTTTTTTCTTTCGGGATGGGTGGGTGTTTATATTAGTGTATTTGGTATAGATGCATATAGGTATTATGTAGGTACCTACTTTAGTACAGGCTTAAGTGTTCTGTGCTTTAACTTGTTTGGGACAGGGTCTATATGCCTACCTAGATAACTCAGGTATTTTCTAAGTGACTTTTGCTCAGAAGTGCGTCCGCGTTCCTAAAATGAAGATTTAGTTAGTAAAAGGCAAAGAGATTTAAATACTAGGGCATAGAAGGGACAAAGCCCAAAAAATTTGAAGTCAAAACTTATTCCACAGTGGAATAACTTGAATAAGTCGTCCGAATAACAACTCTCGTTCGTATCTCGCCAAAATAAATAAATATGCCGAGATGCGCCTTGCTAGGTTGCAAATCACGCTACGGCAAAACGCCTGGAAGAGATTTTAGTTTATTTTCGTAAGTATTTTTCATATTTACTCAGAAAAAAGAACAAAATTAATAATTTTCTTATATTCGTTCTAGAACATTCTGCTGATATCGTAAATTAACGCCCTCTTCTGTTGAGTAGCTTATACCACTACTTCACTACTAATTAGTGATGTGGTGGTGTTTATCGACTTTTGTTATCGATATTTATTTATTAGGTAGAAAATATAGGCATACTGTTTTTAAGAATACAAACAGTTAATTAAATAATTTAATATCAATATAGGACCATATATTTTTTGGTTCAAAAATGTTATAGATTTCCTGCAGTAATTAATGAAGCTGATTTATTGGTCAACCTTTTGGTATGTTTTTTTTTATTTCGAATACAGAATTGTGAAAAAAAATAAGAAAATTCGAGTCTGTTCATTGTTTTCAATGATGCAAGGGAGGATAAAACTTTTTTAATTTTGCGAAAGTTGGATTTTTTTATTTATGTTTCTGATTATTGGTTCAATAATATGGCTACTGCAAACTTTGAGAAAGTTTTGACCAAAAAAATATGGATACTCGGCCTGAAATTGCCGCCAAAGCTGTGGCACTTCTGCAGGCCGGGCATAGCCAAAGAAATGTGAGTGCACGACTAAATTTAAGCCGTACTACTGTCCGAAGAGTTTATTAAAGGTACTTAGAGACTGGCGGCTTCGTTTGTTGTCAAGGAAGACCGCGATCTCGTGTGACAACGTTTTTAGCTAGGGACCATCAAAACTTAAAAAACACTAGGTGGCCCGATAGATGTGTCCGGGAGTGTAGTAGGTATAATTGAAATTGATTTTGTTGTATATTCCTATACTTTGTCAATAAACTGATATTATCGATACCTTGGTATGAAATAGTAACATCCCTTTTAATCAGCGTGACCTCTACCGGTCGATAGCTGAAACAACTTCTAATTGTTTGAATACTTGTTTCAACTATTGAAATCTAGATACCAGCACTGACGCTTAGGCTTCAAAGTTTTGTATGAAAATATTCCCAATGCCCCCTCTATGCCCTAGTATTTAAATCTCTCTGGTAAAAGGTATTTATTTATTAGGTAAGTGTACCTATGTAGACAAGTAATTTATAGGATTTTATTATTAAGTAGTTACCTAATAACTATGTTAAATGCACACACAGAGCACATAAAACACCGTTATGCAGATTTATGTCTTGCTTGCCACAAAAATCCTCTAATCACCAAAAGGAACAAGGGTTGTTATTTTTGACAAAAAAAAAAACAATGAGTGTTTCGTTTTCACAAAACTTTTTAGTAATAAGCACCTACATAGAATAGGCCTGAGTTAAACCTAGGTATTTAAATGCATAAGACAGAGGTTGAACGGTGGAAGAGGCCCGTTTCCGGCGACGCAATCCGTCCGCAGCGCCGGCACCGCTGTAATCGAGTTTTTCAAATTCACAACTCGAATCAATTTACATTTTCATCTGAAAACCTTGTAATGATCACGTACACAAAATCCTCTTAGAAAGTAGGAACGATTTTTTTAAAGTATTGTAGGGACGCGAGGACGTGAAATGCAATGATAACGGTGTAGGAATAAGTAAGTAGGTAGGTATAATAAGTTCCTCAGGAAATATCATATAATAATATGTAAGGTACAATAGGTACCATAAATAAATAAATATAAATAAAAAACTACTTAGGTAGATTTTTTTTATTTATTTGATTGCTCACAGATAACACCACGATAACACACTTGTACATTCATTATCACGGCCACATAAGTACATGAGTATATTAAATAACTAAATAAAACAAAAACTTATCTTACGTTGCGGTTCGTTACCCGTTTATCATGATAGGATTCTACAGGCGCGCGTTGCCGCGTTGTTAAGCCTATACATACATATAAATAAATTCTATGTAGGTATCTTGAATGTTGAGAAAGACCACGGGCTACTTTTTATCTCTGAATTCTATTTGCATCATGTGCAAAGCTTTTTTTAATCAAAATTTATAAAAAAGAAAAATATGTTAATTCAACGTAAAAAAAAAATAATTTTCTTCCAACCTCTTTGTAGGTAAGTTATACTTTTATTCAAAAGTGGAAAGGAAACCAGTGGGTGGAAACCTGTGGTGGAAACACTGCAAAGAACTGTCAATGTCAAAATTACCAACAACACAACAGTCTCCTAGCCGGTTTGTAGTGAATTTTATTTGTATCTCGTTAATGTGCATAAATTAGAAGTATTTTATAAGTGACCAAGGTGCTAGTGAGCTAAAAGATGTACATGAAATATTAAACAAAATATTCGGAACCATTACGGACGCCACCAAAAGTTAGGTTAGAAGCTTCGGGAAGAAAACGACATGAAATTGGTGAGTTTCGCAGCATGATAATCTACTTTGACTACCTACTTTACTAGACTTCTTCTTTACTACATTCCTGTTTTCAAAAACTTACGTACATATTTATCACTAGTTCGACGATGAAGGAAAACATCGTGAAACCCGCAGGTCCCAGAATTAATTCTGAGACATGTGTAAATAGACCCAGTCTAGCGATGGGCTCACCACCTATCACGTTTAGGAGTCCAATATATCTCATGAAATGTGGGTACCTATATCCAGAAATGGAAGACCTCTGCCTACCCCCTCGGGGATAAAAGGCGTGAGATTATTTATTTTATTCCTGTTTTTCTTAAGTGCATATTGGCAATACTTGTTTCGGTTACAGTACTGCTTGAGCAGTGACGCGGCGAAGCCATGCTTCGTACTGTCGTTCAAGGAGCTGATGATAATGTTGGACTGCGGGCTGTCGGCGCATTCGGTGCTGAACTTCCTGCCGCTTCCGCCTGTGCCCAGCCCACGGCTCGCCTCGCTGCCTAACTACACGCCTCCGCACATTAGTGACCCATTACTTGAAGGGGTAATTATGTGTTCAAACTACTAGCTGTTCCACACGGTTTCGTAGTTGGTGGGCTAAATATAAACAGCAGCCCATCTCCACCTACAAGTTGCTAGTTCTAATTGCAAGCCTATTCAATATAATTATTCATATAATAATATTAGTATAGACTAGATGATCTCAGCGATTTCATCCGGGTACCTAAGTCCTGTTCTCTGGGAAAATTATAGACCATGTTATTTCCAGAAAAGTTAACTTTCCATTGGTGAAAGAGTTTTGTTAAATCGGTCCAGTAGTTTTTGAGTTTATTCATTACAAACATATAATTTTTTATAATGTTAGTGTTGATATAGAATAGTGTAGATGTACCTACTTAGTACAAAACAAAAGTCAAGTTCATGAGCAGTAATGTGGTTAGTGAAACCACCTCATGGATGAACCATTGGTATGAATCCTGGTGGGAGCATTTACAAATGAGTTTCCAAAAGTTTAAGTACATATTTGTCACAGCCGGTGGTGAAAAATGACATTGCGAGGACACTCGCAGGTCCCAGAATTATGGCCTGTGTAACAATATCACACATGGGCTTTTAGGGATCTAAAAAATATGGATTAGGCTCACAATGCCACATTCGATTTTCGCAAAATGTCACATTCTCAAAACGCCACATTCTCAAAACGCAAAGGGAGTTGAACAAGTATGGCACTTTGTTAGTGTGGCATTTTGAGAATGTGGCATTGTGCGCCTAATCCAAAAATATGCTATTGAAAAGTAGGTACAAGGAATAATTTTGAGAGTGTAATTAGGAGTTTTCTATTGAAATCTTTTGAATTTCTAATTACAAAACCCTATATTTAATTACCTCTGGTGATTCCTAAAAGTAAATTTTGAGTTAAGATATACTCCTAGATCTTTTATACTTTAATTTTTTTGCAAGATGTGGTTGTTTATTTTATAGTTAAAATTTAATTATATATATAATGCTTCCACCTTGGTGGGGGGATAAGTAATATGAATGATTGTATCATTTACCCCACCTATGAACCTAACGAATATATAATTAATAATATAATAATATATAGTTAATGCTCCTATTTAATTTGGATTGTCAATGCTCTTTATTCTTTAGTTATTATAAGTTCTATTGCTTCAATCAAAACTTGATCACTTTCAGGAGTTGAAGGAATGTTGCGGCCGCGTGTTCGTGGACAGCGTGCCCGAGTTCTGCCCTCCGCTGGACAAGGTGGTGGACTTCTCTCAGCTGGACGTGATCCTCATCTCCAACTACACGTGCATGCTCGCTCTGCCGTTCATCACCGAGGACACGGGCTTCAAGGGGCAGGTGCAACACTTAAAATATCACCACCAACAAGAGTTTAACTCGCCAAAATGTTGCCACATACAGTTATAATCGCTTGTACTTACTGTTGCTAACTCCTCCTAAGGGGTCATTTACATAAGGCAATTCCACTAAGACAATCCACTAAGCCCATACAAAAAAAACTTGAGGACAATCCATTGCAGTGGACTCTCCATTTACACGAAGCCATTAGTGGATTGGCTTAGCGGAATGGCCTCGTATAATTGGTCCATAATGACGGGCCCGTTGGCTCAGTTGGTAATGACTCTGCCTTCTGAGTCAGAGGTCGTGGGTTCGATTCCCGCTCGGGGCCAACATTTGTGTGTATGAACATGTCTGTTGGTTTCGTGTCTGGGTATTTAATATTTATCTAAGTATGTGTATCAGTTGTTTAGTACCCATAGTACAGGCTCTGCCTAGTTTAGGACTGAATAACCGTGTGTAACTTGTGTCCCACAATTTATTATTTATTATCAGCTCGAATAAACAACCGAGAACTTA
Organism: Ethmia dodecea; assembly: GCA_963855545.1. NCBI lineage: Eukaryota > Metazoa > Arthropoda > Insecta > Lepidoptera > Depressariidae > Ethmia > Ethmia dodecea. Next base: position 18,830,302 of record OY979438.1, on the reverse strand, counting down.
GTAATTTACCCTCACATAATTGTTAATATTGTTTGTCATTTCGACGCCTTATAAATATGTAATAGGTATTATCATTTCTCATGTAAGTGAATTTATATTCTTAACCAAAAAAAAGGTGCTGGCTACGGAGCCGACGCTGCAGATCGGCCGATTCTACCTGGAAGAGTTGGCCGAGTGGCTGGCGGCCGCGGGGCAGGGCTCGGCCGCGAGGCGATGGAAGGAACTACTGCACGTGTTGCCCGCGCCCTTGGCCCATGCCGTGAGGCCAAGGGCCTGGCGTAGGCTACTGGCCCCGGGCGCAGTAGGCCGTGCCTTGGCCAGGGTGCGCCGAGTAGGCTACGACGAACGCGTAGACATCTACGGCGCTCTCGATGCCACCGCCGTCAGCTCCGGCTTCTGCCTCGGCTCGGCCAACTGGGTGCTACGGTCGGCGCACGAGAAGGTCAATTTCAATTTCATTTATTTGCTTATCACATGGTACTTAAAAGATATTACAAATAATTTAGATCAATGACTTGTGACCCTGTAAGGGCATTGCAAAACTGATGGAGAGATTGGCTATGAGGTATAATAATTATAATATAATATAATCTCACGCCTTTTTTATCCCCGAGGGGGTAGGCAGAGGTATTCCATTACTGGATATACCCACATTTTACGAGATATATTGGACCCCTAAACGTAATAGGTGGTGAGCCCATCGCCGGACCGGGTCTGTTTACACATGTCTCAGAATTAATTCTGAGACCTGCGGGTTTCCTCACGATGTTTTCCTTCATCGTCGAGCTGGTGATAAATATGTGTTTTTGAAAAACTCATTGGTACATGCCAGGATTCGAACCCGAGCCTTACTGATTTTCGGCCGGCTCTTTAACCGTCCGGGCTATCACTGCTACTATAATGATAATTATAAATAGGAATTATAAATTTCTAACTTAAAAATTAACAAGACAGCCTATAAAATCATAAAACTAACAACATTATAAGTAAACCGCTACAGAGCAGGGCTTAATAAATATGTAAATTTTATCCATTTATATGCATTTTATTATTTATTATTATTAATGTTATCCTATTATTATTTCATTATTATTATTATATTAATTTTTTCAACAATTACTCGGAATTATTACTGAAAAAATTCATTTATTGCTTTATTATGTAAATAATTATTATAAAGATATTTTATTTTTCATGGTTTTTAATAGAATCAAAGATGTGGTTATAATACGAATCGCCATTGAATGTGGACCCGATCGACCTTATAGGTTCAGCATATTAGGTGGTAGTTTTAATTGATTTATATTCCGATTGTTTCTTTTAACCACCTATCACGTTCAGGGGTCCAATAAATCTCGTGAAATGTGGGTATAGTAACTATATTCAGTAACGGAACACCTCTGCCTACCCCCTCGGGGATAAAAGGCGTGAGATTTTTTTTAAATTTCTTTTAACGTTTTTAATGAAGGTGGCCTACGTGAGCGGCTCCTCGACGCTGACCACGCACCCGCGGCCCATCAACCAGGCGGCCTTACGGGGCGCTGACCTCCTCATCCTGGCCGCGCTCACTCAGACTCCTGCGCACAACCCCGACCACATGCTCGGCGACCTGTGCGTGCACGCCTGCGTGACTCTGCGTGCGGGAGGGTCTGTGCTCTGCCCGGTGTACCCGAGCGGCGTGCTGTACGACCTGCTGGAGTGCCTCAGCCAGCACCTAGACGGCGCGGGGCTGGCTCAGGTGGGTTACGATAGTAATAAGATAACATAGATTATGCCACAATAGCAAAATGACATAATAGCAAAATGACACACAGCAAAATGCCACATTAACAAAGTGCCATATTATCAAAATAACAAGATTGTTCAACTCCCTTCCTTGAAGTAGGCCGATGATTCATGAATTAGAAAATAAAACGTTATTTAATTATTTTAGTATTTAATTACCTACATTCTTTATTAATTTCAAATTATTTTAACATAAAATAAATTAAAAAAAAAATATGAATGCCGCTGAGAATCATTATAACTTAATACTATTTTTTTTTATTTATTTTATTTATTTAGAAACAAACAGTCATATATTGTTATAAATAATATTGTAAATAAATTACACAAGATCCAGACTTACAGTTTCCTCACTATGTATAAAAACTCAAAGATAGAACTGTAATAAAGTAAAGATGAATATTATATAAAAGATCAATAAGATATCTTAGTTAATTTAAGTGATACACTGCAGGGATAATTTTTAAAACTGTTTAAGGTCTCACTAAAAATATCGACATCTACTAACTTATCGTTATAAAGCCTGCTAGCCCGCTTTATGAAACTGTTGCTTGCATAAGACGTTCGACTACGAGCTATATTAAATAGAGGCTTTTTTCTACATGCTCGCTCACGTCTACGAGGTACTCTAAATGACAATAAGTGCAGTAACGCAGGTGCATCAATATGATGGTTTAATAATTTAAAAAGTAATAACGCATCAGTACGTTCACGGCGATAGCAAAGGGATGTAATTTTTAAACTAGAAAGAGCAGCCGCATAATCTGACTTATTATTACCCAAGATACGGTACTCAATTGCCTTCACGAACTTTTTTTGAACTCGCTCTATCCTGTCACTATGAATTCTATAGTGCGGATTCCAAACAGAACTTGCGAATTCTAATCGACTTCGCACATAACTGTTAAACAGCACTTTATATGTTAAGTTTCTTAAACGGTTTTCCTACGCGCAAGATAAAACCTAACTGTTTGTAGCCACAAAACTGAGTTTTGAGTCAAGAATGACGCCAAGATGACGAATCTGATTCACACGGGTAAGGTCATTATTACAAAGTCTATATGGAAAATTAATATTCGTCCTTTTTCTGCTAAAACTGATAACGTAACATTTGTCAGTGTTTAAAAATAAATTATTTAGGTTACAAAATGTCTGGAAGTTATTCAAATCATTTTGCAATGCCATACTATCTTAAAATAAACTTAAAAAAAAGACATTCGAGAATGTGACATTATGCGAAAATGGCATTTTGCTAGTGTGTCATTTTGCGAATCCGCCCAGGTCCCGCTGTACGTGGTCTCGCCGGTGGCCGACGCCTCGCTGGCCTACAGCAACATCCTGGCCGAGTGGGTCTCGGTGGGCAAGCAGGCCAGGGTCTACTTGCCCGAGGAGCCTTTTCCTCATGCAGCTCTTGCAAGGGGAGGCCGCCTCAGGCACGCCAAAGAGCTGCACGACGACGCCTTTAGTGCTGACTTCCGACAGGTGAGGATACAAATTTATCTTAAGCTATCACACCGAGAATGGCAAAGAAGTTTTAGTGTAATATAATTTTGAACTTTATCTTCATTGCTATAATACACAGTATCGCTTGATAGTAGTCGTCGGACTGCTAGCGCCACGGCCGTGCGAGCTTGTCAAGTTTCTCAAGCGATATTAAAATAAATAATCTCACATCTTTTATCCCCGAGGGGGTAGGCAGAGGTATTCCATTTCAGGAAATAGGTACCCACTTTCCAACGATAATATTCGACCCCTAAACGTGATAGATGGTGAGCTCATCGCCGGACCGGGTCTTTTCTGTTACATATACCTCAGAATTTATTATGGGACCTGCAGGTTTACTCATGATGTTATCTTTCATCGCCAAGCTAATGACAAATATGTACGTAAGTTTTGGTAAATGCCAGGATTCGAACCCGAGCCTCACTGATTATCATCATGTGAAGCACGACATCTTGACGAGTTGTAAAGAATATGAGGTAGTATTACAAAAAAAATTAAAACCAACTAACACGCTGCTGAAGAATACACGTACTACACTACCCAATCAAAAATTGCTTGAAAATATCTCAATAAATATAAAAGCCGACAACAGTGGCGTTTTAGTGCGGTAGAAAGGGTTTTTTAAAAGCATGTTTTCACAAATTTAATTTTTTTTTTTGTTAAAAAGTACAAGAAAAAGTAATATCATTTTTTCCATTTTTATGGGACATATTACACTATCATTTATCTTGGATCATAGATCTAGGAGTCAATGTTATTGGATAATTTAATATACACATATGATTCATTTTCATAGTCAATTAACTATATTGGATCAAATATATGATCAGATATATTTGACAATGTAATATCACTACATAGTATAAAACAAAGTCGCTTTCTCTGTCCCTATATCACTATGTCCCTTTGTATGCTTAAATCTTTAAAACTACGCAACGGATTTTGATGCGGTTTTTTTTAATAGATATAGTGATTCAAGATGAAGGTTTTAGTATTAGCATTGCACCCGTGCGAAGCCGGGGCGGGTCGCTAGTCCCCCTATATGTTAATTCTATTTCTCTTACATATTCTTACCTACCCTTAAAATATTGCAGGTGATTTAAAATGGCGTTATAGTAATGAATGAATGAATGAACGAATCCCGGCATGTACCAATGAGTTTTTCAAAAACTTACGTACATATTTATCACTAGCTCGACGGTGAAGGAAAACATCGTGAGGAAACCCGCAGGTCTCAGAATTAATTCTGAGACATGTGTAAACAGACCCGGTCCGGCGATGGGCTCACCACCTATCACGTTTAGGGGTCCAATATATCTCGTGAAATGTGGGTATATCCAGTAATGGAATACTTCGGCCAACAAAAGGCGTGAGATTATTACTATTATTATTATTATTTTCTTAAATATTTGCACTTGATAGATGACGTTATAGTAATGAATGAATGCGTTCCTGTAGCCGTGCGTAGTGTTCTGCGGGCACCCGTCTTTGCGGTTCGGTGCGGCCGTGCACCTGCTGGAGCTGTGGGGCTCCAGCTCCAACCACGCCGTCATCTTCACGGAGCCCGACTTCCCCCACCAGGAGGCTTTGGCGCCCTTCCAGCCGCTCAACATCAAGGCCTTCCACTGCCCCATAGACACGTCCCTCAACTACTCACAGGCACGAGACATTCACATATTTATATTCACCCTCGTAGTTCCCGTTCCCGTGGGAATACGGGTTAAAATATAGCCTATGTTACTCAGGGATATTCTAGCTTTCTATTGGTGAAAGAATTTTTGAAAAGTGAACCCGTAGTTTTGTTATTAATTGCAAAAGAATTACCCATTAATAACTGCAGATTATAATGCTGTTGGTATTCCAAATAAAACAAAATTATGACAGTACATAACAAATGTGTACTTAATGATGTCAGTATTTATGTATTGTATTCAAGTCTTATTAGTAAAAACTTTATATATTATTGATGTAGTATGTACGCCTATTGGGTAAAAGCTTTCTCTATTTTCTTTCATCTCCCTATTTTGTCCAAATTTTTCCAGCTATTGTGACTATGTCATCAGCCCAACATTTCTTTTTTCTCTTTGACCCCGTCCATTTCGTTTGTATTACGGATAGAGATTACGATATAAAGTAGCAATGATTTTTTTTGAGAGAACAACTCTGTCTTTGAACGGCTCGAAACTTTTCCGAACTGGGGGCCAATTCTAGTAAATGTCAACGGTTATAGTTGGATGACAATGACATGGTCAGTCGATAGTTTTATTTGCTCTGAAAAGTGTCAAAATAACACCATTGACTGACCATTGACATCTCATTGTCATCCAACTATGACCGTTGACATTTAGTGGAACTGTCCTAATAAATAGGTATGTATCATCCTAGCAGCGCCACGGCTTCTGATTATATTTATTCCTCATGGCAATCACGAGCAGTGGCGCTGCTAGGATGATACATACTCCTAACAGACATTATCCTCAGGCCAACAAGCTGATCCGCGAGCTGAGACCTCGCGAGCTGGCGTTGCCCGACCAGTACGCCCCGGCTGCACCAGGGGCGCCCGCGCAGCCCCCCAGGTATGGCCGAAATAAAACCACAGAGTGACCTAGACCTAGTTCGAAAGAGTGCTCTTTTAGATAGTTCACCTAAGTTAAATAAAAAACTAACTAAATGAATGAATGAAGCAGATCGCGGTAGGACTGCAAACTAAATTGAGCGCCAATGGCGAAACGACTATGGGCAAGACTAAGGAAAAGGGGTTTTTTGGACCTCATTTTGCATTTAGCCATTTATTTTCTCTGCTCTGCTTGACCGTGCACAAAAATTCAATGTCTTCAACACTTTCTACATCCCTCCCTTGGTTATCAACAGAGAAATGATAGCACTTTTCCTAAAGACTTAATTGTGACTTGTTGAGGCAATCCAAAAATGTCCATCCCTCATTTTATCAATATGACCCAAAAACCCGAAATATACAGCAAAATGAAAATTATACAAAAAGCATGACTTCCAAAAATCTGGGGGCCAATTCCACTAAATGTGAATGGTTACAGTTGGATGACAATGACATCTCAATGGTCAGTTATTTGTTCTGAAAAGTGCCAAAATAACACCATTGACTGACCATTGATATCTCATTGGGTTCAATTCTACGCGTCCACTGCCTAAATAGCTTAAAACTAAATTTCTTAAAATATAATTAGTTTTACGCAGCCGCTAAGCCAAATGCAATTCTAAAACGCATGTTTACTAAATTTAGATAGTTTTAGCCACAGCGTAAAATGCCTAAGTTGAATAGTGTTGCAATTACAAATAAAAAAAGAGCTGAGTGAACGAATGAATGAAATCTTAAAAAAATACAATAATAAATGTGTATATATTTATTAATATGTAAATAAAGTTCTCAACGATTACTTTCGATGCCATTTTTATCATTTTAACATAGGTTTAATTTATATTTTCTTGTTTTACTTCAAATACTAAAGTCACTATTATTCGGGCAACACTGAAAAGGTATTATCAAATAGATTTTTTTTCTTTGGACAGACTAGAGTCATAGACCGTACTGCCTCGTCTTCAGATAAGTTTATCTTTAAATGGATATGTGCCTCGTCCTCAGTCTTTCTTTTCTTCTTAATTCAATAACATCTCCAGCAATCTTCAAATTTCTGCTCTGCTTTGGAGTCCATGTACAAAAATACTGAGTCATCAACACCCCTTTTTGGATTATCGACAGTAAAATTATAGTACTTTTACTAAAGACTTTATTAAATGACTTCGGCAATCTAACAACGTCGATCCCATGCATTTTATCGAACTTTCCATTCACTGCACACCTTAACAGACACCTGCCACACAAAATATTATTAGTCAAAACCCAAAATATACAGCAAAATATAAATTTTACAAAAAAAACATGATCCCCCTTTTCGTATTTCCACCAAAAACCCTCTTGACTATTTCTAAAAATATGGAACATATCTTGAAAAATAACACAAACACAAATATGTCGGGATTTTTCCTATAATCTAATTTAAGCGACACCATTTTAATCGCCGCTAAATTTAGGAGGTTTAGTCGTGATGACATTTCTAAAATGCTTAAAATGGCGTCCACAGAATAGCCATAAGGTCGCTAAACCTAAATTGAATTGGCCAGATAAATTAGGAACGTCAGATTCATTTTTAGTCCTGTCATTTGATTTTGACAGTACTGCCTAGAATAGCAAAATGCTTTAGCAGCTGTCAAATAAAATTAAGAGGTTTAGACGGTGTTGTAGAATTGAACCCAATGTCATCCAACTATAACCGTTGACATTTAGGCACCTTACACACTGCGACTTTTAGCAGCGATGCAGTCGCGATGCTGTGACGATGCAGCATTTGCAGTCGCAAATGGTCCACCTTTACACGTGATTTTGTCGCGATGCTGTCGCGCGTTTTAAAAACGCGCGACTGCATCGCTGCTAAAAGTCGCAGTGTGTAAGGCGTCTTAATAGAATTGGGCCTCTGGTATCTGTCGCAGGCCGCACATAAGCGCGGATGTCCCAACTGTGGTGGTCCGTCGAGGTGCGGCCAAGCGATGCGGAGTGAGGCGGAGAGTGGCAAGAGGCACGCTTTGCGCCTCACTGGCCAAAGGGGCGCACCCCAGGGACCTCGGCGCTGGTACGGGAGGCCTTCGAGCCGCCCCATTGTCCGCCGCCCTCCAGCTGCGAGACGCGAGGCTGCAATTGCTCCCACCAGAACCTCTGCCTCAAACAGGGACCCCCGAAGGACCTCGCCTCGAGTGGGGCGCCGTCGAGGTATTTTTACGAAAACATTGTATGTTATTATTAGTATGTAGTTATTGTTGCATTTGGAATGATGGGCTGCTGTTTACGTTTAGCCAATCTTCATGGACGAGTTTAGTACATACATTTAATCACGCCTCTTTCCCGTAGGGGTAGGCAGAGACAACTTCTTTCCACTTGCTACGATCCTTACATACTTGTTTCGCTTCGTTCACTTTCATTATTCTTTTCATACATGCTCTTGGGTTTAGGGTACTCTTGACCTGGCCTTTTTTCAAGACGTCCCCAATTTGGTCTTACGAGTTTAGGGTGCCTTGTTATTGACGTTTTTAAGTGTATTTTTAATACAGTTGCTCAAAAAGTGGCGTATTGCAGGGACTTATAGCGTTCGGAATGTGGGCTATTACACACTCGAGCTTTTTCCTAACCTTTTCCGAACTCGTGCGTTCTCTTTCCCAACTGTCAAAATAATGTCAATTAAAAAGAAAAAAACAACCACAAAGTTTTTACTTCATAAAAGTTACTTCGTAAAACTATAATTCATAAAAGTTTTTTATGATTCTGAATGCAAATATTTCTAAAAAGAAGCTACTTATTTGTTTCAATATCAGATTTAATGATTTGATTCAATGACAGGTTAGGTTTCATTTCATTTCATCTTATCTCATTAAATTTCATTTTCATTTCATGTCATTTTTCATTCATTTTTTTTTTTTTTTTTTATATCATTAAAAAAAATCTACCGAAGACTTGGCTGTATGGGCATTGGGCATAGTTCCCTTTGCCTACCCAGAATGGGTGAAGTAAAAAAAAAATTCTTTGCTTAAATTTTTTTACGGTTGGCGCCATTTTCCAAAAATGATTGAGTTTATTGTTTTTATAATTTTATTAAATTGCTTAATTTTTTCGCAACTATATTAAAAATAGTTGTTCAGTACACGTGCGGAACCGTCATTGCAACTTTTTCCGACTATCAACCCTCACCTTCGGCTGCGCATCGGCTCGGGAGACATTTGTCGGAACTCGTTACAATGACAGGCTTTCCGCACTTGTAATGAAATCAGCGCTGCCAGATTTTTTTAGCCAAGTCGGGACTTTGGAACTTTTTGAGTTAAAAAAGCGGGACATACCTAGTAAAAAAAAAGATTATAGTCAGAAGTTTTTAAATATTTATCTTCCTTCGAAACAGGAGTGAGTGTTACAAATTGCAACTTACAATAAGATAATAATTATTTATAAGAATTACTTATTGGCCCTAGTCAAATACTTTTTCCGTTTGTTCCGTGGCTCTTTAGTAAACTCCTCACTTCTACCTTTCATATGTCTGAAAATTCCATCATGTGTAAGTAAATCTCTCCGCCCCCGTCATCGACCGCTATTTGATGTACCTAATATAAAGACAATCTCCCTTTATAATAGTCCTTTATACTTGGCACTCACACAACAACATCTTACAGCACGATCAATATCTTGATATATGTGATATTTTTTCACACCGAACCGAGATTCCTATCTACAGCATGTCGCTACCTAGAGTCGACTGCCACTCGCAGCACTCTCACTGAATAATGTATATTACATTGCCTGTAACTTACATGTGTGGTTTGTCTACTGTTTAGAGTAAGTTGGTAAAGGGTGTTATTTAAATGGTTAGCAGAGTATTCGTATTTTTGTGAGCAGAAAAATATAATCTGTAAGCAGAAATAGCTAATTGGTCAGCAACTCATGGCCAGTGGGGGTGGGGGTGGGAGTGGTTATAGTATAATTTTTTACGACATGTTTTCTCTGCTGTTCAATCATGAAGTTTTGCTGGCCAAGTAGTTATTTTGCGGACTGAATGTTTACTATGCAAACCCATGTTATTGTAAGCTGCCTATTTCTGATTTAATTTTTGACCATAACAAAATTATTTGCCGAACAAGGATTGCTGCCTGATTTTTTTATTTGCGAACAAAATCTTTGTATGCCGACCAAATGATTTAAATGCTGATTTTTTGTGGCCAAATTTTATAATTGCTGCCCATTTAATTACTTCTCGTTGGTAAATAAATGAATGTATTTTGTATTTGAGGTGGAGGCCCTCGTCCGGGAACTGTCCCGCGAGGGTCTCGGCGAGGCGCGCGTCGAGGCCGGCGCCGACGGGTGCATCGTGCACCTCCCGCGCCACGACACGCTGCTGCACCTCGAGCGCCACGCCACGCACGTCTTCTGCGAGCCCAGTGCGGATCTGAGGGCCGCCTTGCGACGAGCCATCCACGCCTGCCTGCCGCACGTCTAGGGCCGGGACCGGGGCCTGATTAAAGGCTGATTCATGTTACAGCGGGACGTCCCCGTCCGGGGCACGGTTAAATACTTTTTCTATGAAGCGCTGGCCCGGACGGGGCCCATCCCGTTGTAACATGAATCAGCCTTAACCCGAGCGTTTTCACATTATCGTTTTCATATTATATACTGAATGATTTATTTTACCGTCTGGAAAAAAATATGACGTATAAGATATCTAGAGCCAAAGTTATACACGAGAGTAATTGTTAATTATAGTCATGTTTAATGCAATTTACAAAATCTAGAAAACTACGCACAGTACTATGCGCAGCTGGCGGTTGTAGGTAGATTGGGCATAAATGGAAGCTACGAAGTAACATTGCCAAATGAATCTATTACACTTACCTATCACACCACATTTTTTTCCAGACGGTAAAAAAAGTCACCCTGTATATGGTATGAAATATAACCGATATCGGAGCAGACAATGTGAAAGGTACATATTTAATACATTTTACTTCCTCCGATATCGGATGGATCAAACCGCTCTTAGGCTAATTAGGCTGCAGCCTAGGGCGCGAGGATTTGGCACTAATCTAGCATCATTGCATCTATCTTACATATTTAACTAGACCGACACAAAACACTAAAACTAAATGCGCTTGTGCGTCCCTGATTTTAACAATAACTTCTGAAATGAAAGCGCGCGTAAAATAGACACTGACTTGTTACTTGAATCTATCGATGGTCGAGCGAATGGGTTAGCTGGCAACAGTTTTGTTTAATCCGCCTCGCAATAATGGGCGTAAAGGAGACGTTTCATGAATGTATGGAGACTGGGCCTGCACCATGTTTTTTAGATAAATAAAATAACTATAGTTTTATTCATGATTTTGCTCATATTTGTCTAGTTTAGTTGTACAATAAACTTTAATTTTTATTGAACTAGCATAGCGGCGATCGAAAAAAAAATTGTGTCCTGACCGGTAAATGACAATTGACATTATTTTGATGTTTGTCGGACTAATTTATAATAACATGGAAATCGGGCTTAAAAAATTAGAAATAGTATTATTTCAATATGATTTAATGCGGATCCCTTGAAGTTTAATTACTTTTATGCAAGTTAAATAGATGGAAATGTTTTTTTTAAATATTTTTCTCATAATCACTAGATTTTTCTCTATATTTCACGCTGGTGTACAATGTGCAGGCCCAAGATGAAACATCTCCTTTTAACAACTTTTAACTTTTAGCCTAGGTTGGTCAGAACTCTTGACTCGCTGGATGGGACGGGAACAATGACAGCCTGCTCCTAATTCAGCTTTTATTTAATAAATATAACACTTATATGGTATGATGTTAGTCTACGCGTTGAGGTCCATATCGGCGAAGAGGTCCCCGCGGGTTGCGACCGTGATGGCGTAGTGCACGTGCAGCTGTTGCAGCAGTTCGCGCTCGTCTAGCATCTCGAGGGCCTCGACACGTGCTCGGTCGTCCTCTGGCAACGCTCGCCATACCGCGTCCATGTCCCAGCCTCGGGCGTGGTCGTAGCCCAACGCGCGTAGCCTTTCGGCCTGTTGGGCGGGCGAGCCGGCCGCCCCGCCCAAGGCCGCTGGGCCCCCGCCCGCCCCAAGGTCCGCGAGACCGGCCAGCATGCAGCCGCGAGCGCTCAGGTTGCGGACCATCACCTGGGGACGATAGTCGATAAAATACAGTCAAGAGCCACATCGAGCCAAGGATACATTAGGGGACAAATGTCCTCCAGCGACGTCGGGTGAAGCAGCGACGTTGCCGGACTTCGCTCGACGGATTAGGCGCACAATGCCACATTCGCAAAATGTTACATTGACGCAAAATGCCACAATAACAAAGTGCCATACTTGAACTCCCTTTCTTGCAATGTGTTCGAGAGGCATTATGCGATTGTGACATTTTGCGAAAATCGAATGTGTCATTTTGCGAATCTGGCATTGTGCGCCTAATCCTAAGAGATTAAAATATAATAGGGCATAGAGGGGACAAAGCAAGGAAAATTTGAAGCCAAAGGTTATTCCAAGTGGAATAAGTCTAGTACGATTTCGACCGAATGACAGCTCGCGTTCATACTAACTGACATGACGCTTGAGCTTCAAACATGCTTCAAAGTTTTGTATGAAAATATTCCCAATGCCCCCTCTATGTCCTATTATATTTTAATCTCTTTGGCCTAATCCCACTCGACATGTCTGGTCTCCCTGGTTTTACACTTATAGTGCGAGTCCGACCTCTAAGGCGATTGTAATTAGAATGTTACAAAGTCCAATGTGTCGAGCTCCACATGCTCTTGACTGTACAAAGCTACCTCAGTTGCCTTGCGGTTCCTAGAGCTACAATAGCATTGCAAGATTGAAAGGCACTTCGAATTCAAACGATCAATTGTAAAAATCTAAGTAATCTCACTTTGTTACGATCAATTGTATTGCACATTAATACTGGCAATGTTTTCGAGTTCAGTCTGAGAATAGTATTGATTCCATATGCACCGTGTAAACATGTCCGAAAATATTTCAATAGATAGTTGTAGAGATAACCGAGTAACTGGGTACTCGACCTCGAGAAAATGTCTTTTTCCACAGAAAAATTAAAAATGTTAAAATATTGTATTTAAGTGTCTTAGATGTCATAGGCAAACGCTATGAAATGATTATTAGAAATTCCCATCGGAAAGGGGACCTATAGATGCACAATATAATTGATCGTCTAGGGTCTCTAGAACCTTACCTCTCCGAACTTGTCGCCGAGGTTGCACTGCTCGTAGACCAGCAGCACGAGCCTCGGGTAGGTGGCGGAGAGGTGCTCGAGCAGGGCTCTCGCCGCGTCCGGCCTCAGGTAGACCAGCACGCACTCGGCGATGGCCAGTGTGGGCGCGTCGGGGGTCACCCCAGCGGCCGTTAGCTGGCGACGCACTTCGGCCACGCAGCGCAGGTCGCAGCCCAGCAGGTGGTAGCCGTCGGCGTGGAGCTCGCCCGCGCGGACCATCACCTCGCCGTCTGCGGTTAACATTGGGCCGTTGGGACGCGATGGTGACACCGAGAACTAGCGGTTCTGTGCGGTTTCATGGGGTTGGGGGAATAGGGGAATACAATATAGTCTATGTTACTCAGCGATATTGTAGACAGAATGGTAAAAGAATGTTTGAAATTGGTCCAGTAGCTTTTGAGTTTATTCGTTACAAACATACAAAAATACAAATCTTTCCTCTTACTCTTGACTAACTAGTAATAGTGTAGAAGTGTAGATTGCTACCCGAGTGGATGCTCCAAGTGATGATAGTAAAACAGAATTCTCAATAACTAGTTTCATAAGATTTGTATAGAAACATTTTGTAAATATTATAAAACATTGATAAGATAGTGATGAATGACATCAGTAAGAGAAATATTTCTGCTGTTTACATTATCAAGACTGCATTATGAAATTTCTCAACTGAAATTGCAATTTCATATTCAAATTGGGTTTTTACCCTGACTCCCTGACTGAACAGTTGTAAATAATTTACTATTTGCCAACAGGAAAGAAAAATTGTATGTAAAAATTTGACAATTCCTATGTTTTTATTTACCTATTAAGCATCAATGGATATACATCTCAGATTTATGAACTAATTTACTACCTATTCAGGAGATTTAAGATTGGTTATTACATAAAATTAAAAACTCCAAGGCCCTAAATGTATTATTGATATCCTAGCTATAAGATAAAATATAGTTGTAAGTGAAATTATGTCTTTCATTTGACTCCTTTACATTGAGCTTTATTTTCTACTTCACCATCCATCACGGTCTGTTCCATTTCATAATTTCAAATAATGGTCTAGAAGTTTCTACTATGAACAAGTATGTTTATTAACTAGCTGTTCTGCATGATATCACCTGCTGTGCATAAGTCCCGTTCCCGTAGGAATATTATATTATGTTACTTCCAGAAAAGGGGCTTTCCATTGGTAAACAAATTCTTAAAATTGGTGCATCAGTTTTTGAGCTTATTTGTTACGAACATACAAATCCTTTCACATTATAATATGTGTAGATAACTGTTCCCTATTAATACAAGTAAGAAATAAGTACTTTCTTAAAAGTAAGTTCCCTGTGCCCATGGAAAAACAATAGTCCATGTTACCCCCAGAAAAGTAAGCTTTTCATTTGGTGATCTTTCATCATCCATTTTTAAAATCAGTAGCAGTTTTGGAGCTTCTTCATTACAAACAAACCTACAAATCTTTTATCTATGTTAGCGTAAATTAAGATTAATATTGTTTTCTCAGGAACTTCAGATCAATATAAAAAACATAGCTATTTTATTTTTTTAGTTTTGTATGTGGTAAGAGGAATAAAAGAGCAAAATTATGCTATAAAATGCAAACTTATCACCTTCGCTGGTAATTTTTTGTAGCAGCTGCTTGTTGCGCTTTATGATATGGCATTTCTTGGCTGTGACGGTCGGAAAGTCCAGCTCCACGAAGTTGACGTGGGCCCGCGTGGAGTCCTCCATCCGCCAGTACATGGTGTCGAAGCCGCAACCCAAGTTGATAATCTGACACTTAGTGCCGCAACGCTGCACAATACAACAAGTGTCAGTACGGCATCACAAATCAAGAATTTCTGCTAAAGCAAACTGTTAATCTCACCTCTAGAAACTGATGGATAAACATTTCCATACCCTTGACGCGCGCGTAGTAGCCGCGGTTGATTTCAGGTGCCTTCCGCTCCGCCCTTTTAGCGAAATACCCTATGTAATCATCCTTCCAGTAGCCGAGTTCTACGGCGCAGCGCTTGCATTCTGTCGCATCTGTGTTGGTGGCAATGATAGCCTCGTCTTCTGCGGACCACGACTTAATATTTTCCATAGCTTTCAGCTCGCAGACCACGGACGGAGTTAGGAGCGATGGGATCGCACTATTCGCTTTAATCAACGGACCATATATAGCATCACTGGTCTACTAATTCAGTATTGAGTATATCACAATTTTATTTCTGAATGTCGTCGATCTCGTTTTCAGTTTTATTTCCAAAATAAAGGCGAATCCATGAAAGTTCACTGCAAATGTCAAGGATGTCAAACAAACTGTCAAAACAATAAAAAACTTTTATTTGATTTTTTGCAATGACCACAAGATGCATAAATCCGGGATTTCCCTGTTGAACTGTCTCAAATACCAATAATAAAAAAGGATCTGAGATTCTGATTTGATATTTAGTTGATTTTGGCGGGAATCTGGAGATATAAGTCATTTTATTATTATTCAAATATCCTAGAATCTCCAGTGAATGAAAGTATGAAATTCAATGAAAACCTATGAGTACTGAATTCAGTACTCAGAGATGAAAACATAATATACCAGAGCTCTTACTATGCAACAGTATAATAAATAGTATTTGACATGTTGAATAAACTATAACCAAGAACTTCTTTATATTCGTGTCATATGTAGGCTGACGTCTAGATTGCAGTTGTCTATTGATGTTGATTGTTGACTTACTTTACTTTGACAGATGACATCTTTCTGAAGTCGTGGTAACGTAGTGGTTATATTCTCTTTGGTCGTGGTGAAGTCGTGTTCGTTCGTTCATGAAACTAAAAGTTTTTGAAAATTTCGTGCATTGAACGAACTCTGGAATCTTAAAAAAAGAAAACCATGTCAAAAGATTCGCTGCCATATATTTTGGTAAGCGCGGCCGATACCAACGCGGCGGCCACAATAATATCTGGTATGTGTTTGCACATAATTGAAATTCTTCTTTAGGCTTAGTGTTCCGGTCTTTTGTGATTACAACCGTATAAATAATAATAAATTGTGGGACAAAATTCACACACGGTTATTTATTCCCAAACTAGGCAGAGCCTGTGCTATCTGTACTAAACAACTAATAAACATAGGTACATACACAAAGCCAACAGATATTTTCATGTACACAAATGTTGGCCTCGAGCAAGGATCGAACCTGCGACCTCCGACTCAGAAGGGCAGGGGACTACCAACTGAGCTAACAGACACACCGCAAATAACAGTAAACAATTTTCATCTTGGGAGAGCCATGCTTCGGCACGCTTGGGCCGGCTTGACCGGAGTGATACCACGGCCTCACAGAAAACCAGCGTAAAGCAATGCATTGCGTTTTGTTGAGTGAGTGAGTTCTCACCTAAGGCCGGCAATGCAGTTGTGACTCTTGAGTTGCAGGTGTCAATGGGCGATGGTAGTCACTTACCATCACATACCTTTTTCTTATAAATAATCCATTCAAACTTACCTGCGTTGGTTTTGACGTGGAAGCCGAATTTTGGATTTAGGCAGGCACCAAGGAACTCCCCCCTTCTAGGTTTAAGAGTTAATTTTGCCCCGCCCCTAAAATATCTTTTCGCCATTAAGGAAAAAAATTATGAAGAGCTGTTGCCTGCTACAACTTTAACTTATCACGTCCCATAGTAAGTATGTGTATTTCAGAATTGAATAATAGTCTATGATCTTATTCAAGATATAAACTATTGTCCTACTGAATATCATCAAGATTGGTCTACCAGTTTAGCTGTAAAAAAGGTGATAAACACACACAAAGTTACATAATTAAAACAGTCAATTATACAGATGCAGACAAAAGGGGAATGCCCACGGGCATCTGATTCTTTACTGGAGAATGTAGGCATTAGGTAATCATAATAAAAGAACAATATTAATAATGTAATTTATTTGAAAAAACTAACAGCAACAGCTTATCTATATTTGTATACTTAACTAAATTAACGCTGATAAAATTGCAAAATACAATATCACAGTGCCGTTGCAGAATCATTTGATGCGTACCCTAAATGTCTATAAAGCGAGGGCTGGAGCTTCACTATTATTATTAGAGAAAGTTTTAGTGGAATGTGAGACACTACTTTGTAGCAAAACATGTGGTTGGTCAACCAACTATTTAAAATTTGTTAGTGCTTTTCCTAAAACTTAAATATTATTGTAGTTGTAAAGTGAAAACCTTGTTTTAGTTCCTAATACGTAGCATTTAGTATAGTGTTAGAAGACAAGAAATACGTTAGAAAGTTTTTAAAATAGGTAAAAATATAGAAACAAAAACAAAACCAATGCTTTTTAAAAAGGAGATATTTCAAAATTGAAAGGAGCTTGGGCTAGTAATGTAAAATTCAATAAAATGAAGCTTACTTTTACACTATTAATTATGTACACTTTTACACTATTACTCAGTTTCCGTGGAGAAAAATATTTTATGGTTTGGAAATTCTATTGAAATTCAAATGTACTTACATATTAATTTTTTTATAAATTTTCCATGGGGATAGAGAATACTTTCAGAATGTTCTAAACACTGTTAAATTCCCCGGTCCATTTTGAAATGTCTCCTTTCTTATTATATTTTTTGTCTGAAAAAACCTAGAAAAAACAACAATTAGTATAAAAACTAATCTATCTCCAAAATAGCTTCTAAACGCCATAATTATTTCTACAAATTAATGGTGGTTGGTGTTTCAGAATTGATTGACAATGAAGTGGAAACGGAAGATGATAGTGAGGGGCGCGTCTGGCGACTAGTGAACAAGTACTACAGTGCAGATGTCCGTGTCTGCCCATACCCACTAGCCGCCGGCTTAGAGCCGCTCGTCGAGGCACACGTCGTCTACCTTGCCGAAAATGAGGTATAGTTGCTATGCTAACTATTACAAATATTACATAAATTCTGAATTGAATACTGGAAGTGATCCTGGTCCGAAGTTGGATAAGGCCACATAATTAATACATGTGAGAGGAAAATGTGATGACTTGTAGCAATAGATCAGGCAAAAATTTTACAGTTCATATAAAATATATCTCTGAAGCCAAGCTACGGCTTCTACAGATAGAACGGTTGCTCAATTTGATCCGGCATACCAAACTAGGTCTGATAAATATTCCAATGTCACAGTGGCGTGATCTAGGAGGCCTATGCCAAGAAACATCCTGACCAAATTGTTCATACTACAACCGGTTGATTGCATAGGTATAAGTAATATTATTCAAGTCAAAGAGTAGAAGCTATTTTTATTTATTTAATTATATCACCAGTGCAACGAGACAACGCTAGAAACACGCATTACGCAAGGTCGAGACACGAGCGCAGATATACGTCTGGTGATAGCGCGCTGTGGCGAGGAGATAGCAGCGGCCTTGACAGAGGCAGCCGGCTGCTATGAAGTGGTCCCTCTACCTTCGCTGCCCTACATACCCCCGCCTCCCATTCCAAGCGGGCCCTTCCCCGAAGAGGAGGGAATGCAACGCGTTAGGGCAACGCTCCACGCCCACGCCTGGAGCGGTCTGAGACGTCTCGACCGACCACAAGTACCTTTTGCCCCGGCTTTTGGTGAGTTTTGTTTGATTTCTTATAGAGCTAGTCTCAGGGTAGAGTACTATGTGAAAAGACCATGACCATGGACACAAGTCCTGTGACAGGTGATTTTTTGCTACTCATGAAATCACCTCTATTTCCAGGAGATACATTGCAAATATATTAGAAAAAGGTTCTATTACCTCTGACATTATTTTTTACAAGAGAAATATGTTATTGGTTACTGTATACATGCAAGCTTCACTTATACTTATTTGACAAAGTGTAGTGTATATTGCCTGATAGACTGTCTCACTTGATGTCTGTTTGTACGGAGAAAATAGTATATCTCTCTATATTTGTGTGTGTATGCAGTTATAAGGCAAAATGGTTGGCTATAAATCACTAATTAATCAATATAATTTCAACATAAACCCTAACAAAAAAGCAAATGCGTAAAATCTATCCTACAATAAACTTTTAACATTTTAGTTTAACTATAATAATATTAATAATGTAAATAATTTAATATTAAGTTAATATGAATATTATTAACAAACAACACTCAAGCTCCGAGTACCGAGCACAATATTTTGTTCAAATTCCACATGGAAATTATCAACTGAGTAGGATCATAAGTATACAGCTGTAGTGAAAATTGTGCTTTTTCTCACCACTCAATTCCATGAAAATGTGCCATATGAAAGAAAGAATATAAGTTGATATGTATCATTCATACAGTACAATTAATACCGCAAACATACCTGTACGGTTTACAAACTTGTCAAATAGTGTGCGTTTGAATAGCCAAAAGCTATGACATGGACCCGTTTAGTACTAGGTGATCATTTTAAGGTTCCGTTAAGGGTGCCAAGTATATACTCTAGTGTGTGTCCGTCCGTCTGTCACAGAGGTATATCTATGAACCGTAAAAGGTATATATGAAATTTTCACTGCGTTCAACAAAATAATAAAAGTTAAAAGGTTTTTTTACAGTAGTACGGAATCCTATTTTATTTGTTCACAACGCCTTCAAAACTAAACACCTGCATTTCTACTTCATACAGAGAACGGTGACCATCAGGACTCATGTGGTTCATCAGACGAAGACGAGGGCCTATCGCGCGTGGAGCAGTTCGCGGAGGCCTTAGAGGCCTTGACGGGAGCCCGGGACGCCGCTCGGGCCTCCTGGGACGCAGAGGCCGGAGACGCCTCCAGGGAAGACCGCCTGGCGAGGGCAGAGGCCCTAGTGGCCGCTTTCTGCCACGCGCTGGGCCCTAATGCCGACGATTGCTGATCGCCCAATACGGGCCATATTTAAAAGCTGCTTTTTTATGGTACGAGTCAATGATACACGGACCGACAACCTAA
The DNA here is from genome assembly GCA_963855545.1 of Ethmia dodecea. Lineage (NCBI taxonomy): Eukaryota > Metazoa > Arthropoda > Insecta > Lepidoptera > Depressariidae > Ethmia > Ethmia dodecea. The sequence goes on along the minus strand of OY979438.1, from coordinate 18,810,235 downwards.
AGAAAGTGCATGGTAGTGGATGGATGCAGGTTGCCCAAGACCGGAATGGACAGCAATTAGCTGAATGATTGACAATCAAACACCGTCTGTTCCACTGATTAGAGTCCGAGTACACTCGGATCACGAGTTTAAAAATAAGTAATTTTTTGCACTAATTAGATGAACATGGACGCGTAGATAGCAGAGCAAACTCGGTCCGAGCATGATCGTATCGTAAAAATGCGGCTTTATACTCGTTTTATGTATATAATGTCCACAGCTTTGTATATATTAGTCATAATTATAATTTATAAATAACAGCAAATAAAAATGCCTACTCCTAATCGGCTTGTGATTTCGTGTCGGTCAAACTCGGACGGTAAACTATCTAGCTGATAAAATGCATTAGTCACTTAGTTCACTCGCAATTAAATATCACAACTCAGGAGCTAGTACTCTCAAAGGCACTTAATCGTTCTGAATGGGACGAGGCTCCGGGCAACTCAGAACACTGAATCTTTAAGATCGAATAAGAACTTTCCAAGGAAACCGTTCCAATGGCCCCGGAGCCTCCCCCAGAACCTCAATAATCTAGCGAACGAGAAAACCGGAGCATCTCCTAAGGCACCTGAAGTAGTCTTGGGTAGTTCGCGAACGACCTAGCTCGATAGAGCGCTCTTTTATGTAATGCGAACTAGTTCGTCCATAATTTCGCTCTTAGTTCTTTAAATATTTCTTTTTTGGCCTCCGCTATTATGGGTTTAACGACTTTATTTTTACTCTTGCCGCTCTTAAAAGAGTTTCTTATTAAAGCATTCAAATTTATAGTTGTCAAGTCTATGGTTAAAGTTTTTCACAATAACAATATGAAAAACATTTTCTTTTTTAATTATACCGACTGAAAATGAGCGAACTAGTTCGCTGTAGGACTGCGAACTAAATAGAGCTCTCCCAAGACTGTGCCCAAGACTAACCTAGCCCCACTAGCAGACGATGGTGTCGTGGGCGAGGGGATCGCTGGCCAGCGGCTTGGGGGGCGGGGGTGGGGTGTGGAGCAGATCAGGCCGCCTCAGCAAAGCGGCGAAGTACTGGTAGGTGATCCGTGCCATGTACTGGTCGGATGCGCGCCTCGCTGGCCACCAGCCCTCCAGGAAGCCGATGTGGCCTCCTCGAGCCGTCACCGCCAGGGCCACGCGTTCTGAGGCGATCGCCTCTCGCGTCGGTAGCACTGTTCGCGATCGTTCAGATTTTATTGCGGGGAGAAGTGTGACTTATAGGAATAGGTGGGGTAACTCGTCACTCTACTTTAGACGGGTGGGGTAACTCATCATTACTTTACAAGGGGTGGGGTAATTCATTACACCTGTCTAGAAGTGGTGGGGTAATACATTACTCCTGTCTAGAAGTGGTGGGGTAATACATTACTCCTGTCCTATTTAGAAATGGCGGGATAAATCCACACTCCAGTTCTAAACTCGCGGGGTATCTAACTAAAGTCAGTATTACAGAACGATCCGCAAGCATGAAAACTTTTTCAAGGACAGCTTTATGCTACTCATATAGCGGCATATCTTTCTGACATACTTCCATTCTATTTATTTATATAAAAAATGTGGATGCGGTGGGTTTTCATCCACTAGTCGACAGCAATTGGATGAATGAAAAAAAAAAAAGAAATAAACTGGCTGGGTTGACTGACTGATCGATCAACGAACAGCCGTTGTGAAAGTAATTTTTCTAAATAAAGTGACAACCACACCCACTATTCGTCTCATAAACAAAACTCACCGCTCTCCGGCTGGAAGGGATCGTCGCCGGCGCAGAGGCAGAGCAGCGGGACGCTCACCTGCGCCAGCTTGTCTCTGAGAGTGGCGGCTCGGTAGTAGGCGTCCACCGAGTCGAAGCCGAAGTGCCTCGCCGTGAAGGCGGCGTCGAACTGCCTCACGGACCGCGAGGCAGCCACGCCTCGCCAGTCGCACGCCACGCTCGACAGCAGCGCGTGCGCCAGCACAGTGCGACGCAGGTTGCGCGCCATGTGCCACGAGAACAGCGCGTTCAGGGGCGGACGCTCGATGCACTCCGTGCCTGAGACAAATGTTCAGTTATACGACTTGACAAAACGTCATGGGCTGAGTAGGTAGGGCAAAATACCCAAATGTATAAAAACTGTGGTTTTATCTTATTATTCTGTGTATCGTAATTTCGTTAATTTTGAAAAAGCATGTTGGGATGTCAATTAATAGGTAGGGTAAACTAGGCTGTCAAAAATTGGGTGTTTTATCCTACTTACTTTTCACTAGTTTATTTTTGGGACCCCTAAACCTGACAGGCAGACAGTCCGTACGATATGCCCGGTTGACATTCATTCAAAAGTTGCCTTTCCCCCAAGGACGCGACATAGGAATTAATACACTTTCTACCAGTATATATTTTTGGGAGCCCTAAACCTCACAGGTAGACAACCTTTGGTCGGTTTGGGTGCTATTACATATGCCTCAGAACTAGGGATATAGGTATGAAACCTTTAAAAATATTTTTATTTGATAACTTTTTCAAATAATTTTATCTGATAAATTTTAGGAGCAATTATTTTTAGCTACGATAGAAAACCACACTTACTACTGAAAATTAACTATAAAAAGTGAAATGAAATCTAAAGAAACGAGATACGTAAGCTTATATCAAGTTTCAAACTAAATATCTTTTTGCCAAACTTCTCCAAGATCGTTCAGCATCGAACCCTGAAAATCTAACGGCCAGTTAAAAATACAAGAATCCAGCTGACCTTGCACGACGTCGAGCGGCGAGGAGATGACGAGCGCGGCGTGCAGCCTGGCCTGGGCCTTGTGGTGCGCCAGGTACTGGCCCAGGATCAGCCCGCCCAGGGACACGCCCACGCCCAGCAGTGGGGCTCCTCCCGCTCTGCCCGCCACCACGTCCACCACCTCGGCCAGGTCGGCGTGGCTCACCGCGCAGTACAGCCGCGGCGTCTAAGCGATAGTACCGTTCTCATAGGGCATCACACAACCCCAAATTAAAATTAGGTGTCGGCCGAGGAAATACTTAGCCACTTTTCATTAGACTTTAAAAAAGGCGATGTTGTCACTTTGACTGTTTTTTTGCATGTATATTACGCGATTACTCCGCCAATTATGAATAGATTTTGATGATTATATTTTTGTTTGGTAAAAAACGTTTGGTTTAAAAAATCAACAAAAGTCTAAAAAATTTACACATCGATGATATTGTCGATGTTTTACTCTGTCGAGTTTTTTATTATCACCAGTATCCTGTTTATTCCCATTCCCGTGGGAATTTCAATCCCCTCTTAATGACCACTTACGTAATTTAAGAAACTTGTGGTGGATTATTTGAGGACTATAAATAAAAAGTATCGACCGACCGTGAGCGGGACCCCGCCGAGCCCTCGGTTGCTGAAGACCACGATGCGCGCTCGCAGCTGCCCCGCGGCTGCGCACACGCAGCGCACGTAGTCCGCATGCGCTCCGCCCGTCAGCCCCGGCAGCACCAGCAGCACGGGGCTGTTCTCGTCAGCTGACTCCTCGGCCTCTGCCAGCCAGTCCAGCGCCACCTGGCCCCCATCCGACAGCCTCAGGATCTCCCTGTGACGACCAGATACCCCGTTTAGGTATCGTGATATCTTATTTTGTGACAGAAATCACTGTAGGAGGCATAGGTCACTAATATTTAAACATCCCATTGTTGACACCCCAACAGTTTTATTCAAAATTAACGAAATTACGATACCTACATAATCATATTTAGAATAATGAAATAGACATGGTGGTTTTATCTAATTTTTCTACATATAATTATGTATCGAAATTTCTTTAATTTTGTATAAATCTGTTGGGGTGTCAATTAATTGGTACGGTGAACTAGAGTGTCAATAATTGGGTGTTTTACCATATATGAAAACTCAAAAATGGCACCTTCTGTTTTAGTAGGGTAAGTCCTGTTATGTTGAGAAAATTTATAGTCCATGTAACACGCAAGTGCCGTTCCCGTGGGAATACGGGGATAAAATATAGCCTATGTTACGTGTAGAAAAGTAAACTTTCCAATAGTGAAAGAATTTTTTAAATTAGTCCAGTAGTTTGAGTTTATTTTTTACAAGTCTACAAAAATACACATCTTTCCTCTTTATAATATTAGTATAGATAAAAAATAAAAGTCAAGTACACTAAGAAACGTCCCGTCCATAAACATTGGCTAAATGTAAACAGCAGTCCACCTCCACCGACAAGTTCCTGGTTCCAAATGCAGTACCAACAGAAGAGAGAAGAACAGTTAGCACAGTGTTTGTGTGTCATTAGATCTGAAATTTACCGGCGGAAGCGCAGCGGGGGCAGCCAGCGCGAACGCAGCACGGAGCCCAGTACGGTCTGCAGCCGTGCCTCCACGCACCACGGCGTCGGCCAGTACGGCTCGCGTAACAAAGGCACCTCCTGTAGGAGCCGCTTGAATTCTCCCTCGCCACATACCAGAGTTGGTTTCTGGGGAAAAACATACATGTACTATCAGTAAAAGTTCTGCCTAATACACCTAAGTGTCATTTTAGCGAGCACCTATCTTTTTCCATGTGGCAACAAAGTAACAATGACATTTACAAAAAAGTGTTTCTTTCGTGTTGATGAATGGATGGGAATGGAAAAAAAGATGATTACTGACTTTTTATTGTTTAACTCTAATTAGGGTCTAAAATTTGTATGTCAATTTAGAAGTAAGAAGAATGTCATTAATTTGTCTTGCTGCAACAAGTATCATAAAAATTCGTCCATCCATTGAGTAAGATCTTCCAACTGATCCACACTTCATGTGTGTGGTTTTCCAACACAAACTATGTTATCAAATAGTGTGTGCAACAAATTTATAAATTGGAGGACTGTTAAAACTAAGTAATAAAGGATATACAACATTCATTGAGTGGCTCCTGTGGATCTTTCCGATCTTTTAAGTGGGGATGAATTAATCTTGCTCCGTTATCATGTTGTTCAGGTGTAGATAACGGTCTGATAACTAGTACCACTGAGTTTCCTCCAATTTCTCATCATTTTAGTCACAGGATTACCATAATTATGATGAACATCTAATGTCTAGCGGCTTTCCACTCATTCTGTTTACCTTAAGGGTGGGTATTCTACACTGCTTACTATCATAATGTATTAGTCATGATGTATGTAGGAAATTCCTTTACACAATTTTAATTCCTCAAAAGTGACATCATTTTTAGGAAAATATAGTTCGTACATGTTGAGTATATTTTAAATACTCTATAAGAACAAGAAACAAAGTAAGCTGTATCTTGAATGTAGAAACGGATAACATGAATAAAACAAATATAAAAGAAAATGTGGCAGACATGGTACACATTATTTTATGACTCATCAGACATCAATAAATCAATATTTATCTTAGATAATAAGAATATTACTTATTTCATTGGGGCAAAGTCTAATGTTTCATAACTTTTTCATTTAAATACCTATAACATATTTCCACATCATAGTATTTACAGCGCTGGATAGACGAAGGGGTTTCCCACAAGTTTCCTGTTGGTACTACCTAGACTAGATACCAATTTAATAAAATAATGGATTTTACCTTGACTACTTCCACCAGGTAATAGGTTATGTATAGCACTGATAGTGAAAAACAAACCAAAAGTTCCTTCTTCACTTCAAAAATATACAACATAAAACTCAACATAACGAAAACTTCTCTTTGCTAATTTACTAGTAAAATTAAACAAATAAGTTACACACGCAAAACTTTTGAAAATAGGAAAAAAAATGTTTTTTTTTTTGTTGTTGTTTCACCCCTTACAGGGTAGGCAAAGGTATTACGCCATGCAGCCTCGTCATTAGTTAATGATATCCTTATGTAAATGGCTCTGCTTCAGAGTCCATGCACAAAAATACAGTGTCTTTAACACTTTCTACAACCCTAACGTGCCCTAACTTGGTTATCAGTAAAATGATAGCACTTTTACTGACGACTTTATTGTGACTTTTTGAGGCAATCCAAAAATGTCCATATCTCGCATTTTATCGCATTTCCCATTCACTGCACACTTTCACGGACACTTGCCACATAATAAACTATCACTATTATGAGTCAAAACCCGAAATACACAGCAAAATGAAAATTAAACAAAAAACATGACGTCCCTCTTCGGATTCCCGCCAAAAAGCATGGAAAAGAAATGTTTTTGAAATGAAAATTAAAAGTTTTTTGATCTAGCTGTCAACCGAATGCAAAGGTATTGTTGTTTATAGTGCCTGACAGACTTATAAGTGGCACTTCACTCTCGCTTGAGAACAATGTCACGCCAGAACATTACACATATTACCATCACGTCCATGCATGCTACAGAACTATTTGGTACAATATACTCTTTAGCAACTTCTCTTCTAGGTTATTGGTCTGTGTCATTCTTATTCGTTCTCCCGGGACTCCCGGCCAAAAGCGCGCCGCCCGCCGCATTCACGGAAGTACGCTACTTCCGTATTACACTCCTCGGTTATTCGGGGAATTTTTGTCTCGTGTGCGTTAGTCGATGCAGTATTAAGCGATTTATTTTGGCGGACAAGTCTCCTCTGCGCAGGCTATTAATATTTTTTAAGATTGTTGGCAAGCAAAATATTTTTGAAAAAAAAAAAAACGCATAGGTACACAGATAACAGGAGTAAAAGTGTTCTGTGCAGATAACTCGAAAAGATTTATTGAAAAATTAAATCACAGTACATAACTAAGCCTAAAAATCAGTCTGATGAAAAAAACTTATTGTTAAATATGCACAACGATATTTCAGTGTATTTAAAATATCATTGGATATTCACGAGGACTTTCCACTGTCCGATGACTTATCCTGGATGGGGATAGCCCTCTCCTCCACCGGTTCAGATCTAAAAGCTATCAGCTTCAGCTTTCCCTTGTCGAGGTGGCACTCTACACGTTCTGGAGGGAAGCCGTCAGGTAGAAGGAACCGCCTCTCGAAGTGACTCCTTGTCCAACCATCTTCTTTCTTTATTTCTTTCTTGCCCTCCACCATGATTTCATTCCCCACCGTTTTCACTTGAATCTGCTCTGGACTGAAGTTCTGAACATCCAAATGGACTTCCACCTTTTTTCCGTCGACTTTGACTTCGGAGTCGGAATACACACCTTCGATTCCTTCGAATGGTGCAGATATTTGCTTCACAAACTTCACAGGGTCACGAAAGAATGGATCCTTGGAGAAGACAGCGAAAGGATCCTCCAGCATCCTGACAACAGGGTCCCTGTATGCCAGATTCCTCAGATGACGGAACCAATACGGTACTAGTGACATTTTTCCAAATGTTTTCACGTTTTGAGTTATTTACTTCTCTTAGAGATTCTTCGTCGACTGACAATTTCAAACTATTACGTCCTTCGCGCACTCGCCTCTTTATATACTCTCGACGACAGCGCTATCTATTATCTAGAAGTGACCCGAATCTTCACGAAAATTCTAGTGCATTAAGTGTCAAAGATATTACAGAGACATCTATGGACGAATAGCAGAATTAAATTGTAAGCTTATAAACATCTTGTGAAGAGCCAACTATAATATAATATATAGAAGCACAATCAAGCGATAAAACTTTGGCTCTAGTCCTCAAAGATCCCAACTAAAAATAATAATATTGCATTACGAAATTCAATAAAACATAATATTCCATTCCATAAATTCCATGATTGGGGTTTCGTTTTTAAGCTACATTAACACCATCTGTGAAGACCGAGACAAACCTTCAAATAGTATACTTGTAAAAGTAAAACTTTTTAGCGCCCTCTAGTATCAAGTAGACATGCAAATAATTTTTTATTCCATTGAACCTAAATGTCTACGAAGTGTCCAGAAAGATATTTGTGTATAAAAATAGATCATTTTTTATTTACAGATAACACAGATATGGGTTTATTAGACAAAAATCCCCATCAATAGCCTGACCGACCGACACATACATATAAAAAAATAAAAGCCATAATTTCTCTAAAAAAATCATAGATTTGCCCAAAAACACATCGTTTCGGGCAAATATATTGTCGGGTCGTAGATATTGTGTGTTGGGCCAGGCAACTTACATTTGCAAGAGATGGTATATAGGTAACATAATAAAAAGCTTTATATATTTTCAACATTCCACTTTATTTCACCCTTAACTTACCAAGGAATACTTTATTATCACCAAAATATAAATGCATTTGAAAATCAACAAACAATACAATAAATAAACCATTTTATTTTACAATTCGGTCTTTATATTTTGGTTTCGAAATTCACATTTTAACTTAAACACTGTCACACGGAATAGGTAATAAAAATTGTTCTTTAGTGAAATTACTAAGATGTGTGAGCTACAAAGATGATGAACTTGATTAATTACGAACTTAATACATAAAAACAATTTACACATTGAATAAAAATACTTTTATTTGGAGAAAAACTACTCGTAGTAGTCTGTTTTCGAGGTTTGATCAGTTTCAAAAATGGATAAATAAATAGGTAATTTAAAACAAAGATTTGGCAAATATTATGTTTTAGTGTGTGTACAGACAGAGGCAGTCTACCTAACAATGATAAGACTAAAATATTTGGTAGACCTCAAAAAACAGGAATGTAGACATAATAGGACTGCAGACTGATGTCTGACTATACATAAATATTTCTCATCAGATTTTTTTTGCAAAAACTCAGCATACTCCTTAGTTCGATGGTTGACTGGTAGATGTATATATTAACACATCTTGGTACAGTCAAGAGCACACTAAGCTTGACACTTTGGACTTTGAACCGGCCCTGTATTCTATAGCGCGCAGTATAAATCAGAGCTCAGCTTAAACTGGTAGTGTAAAGCTTGACTTGCTCTTGACACATGAAGTTAAATAAAATAAATATTAACACTGTTGATCTTCATAAACCCCCACTCGTGCACCACTTCAGTTTTAAATCACTTCCACACCCCCACATCTTCACGAACCCCCACTGATAGTTCCCCCTTCTCCCCTAAACTCTTCACGAACCCCCCTGTTATTCACTGCTTCTTTTTGGAGACTCTTTTCCCGGCAGCATTGACAGTGGAAACTATATGGTCGATGCTCGCGGTATCGAGCAGAGGAGCGCGCTGTGCCCTTTGGGGGCGGGGCTGAGCCTTCGCCACCAGCCCCACCAGCTCCCCCAGGATACCAGCCAGCTGCTCGCGGTGCATGTACGCGAACACCACCATGCCCAGCAGTGGGACTACTAGCAGGGACGTCTGGCGCAGCTCCTGCTCAGACGATTTCGCCTGGAAGAAAACATTTTTGGGTGAACAATTGATGAATATAGAATAGCGACAGAGACATGCGAATGTCAATCTGTTAGATTTTGACGGCTAAACCGATCTTGATGAAATTTGGGAGGTTATCTTTCTTACCGGAACACGGACGAAATCGAGGGGAAAGGCTAGTATAAGATGCACGAACGATAAACAAACAACACAGTATCTGTGTTGTTTGTTTATCGTTTTTACAAGTCGCAATAGATTAACGAATAGAGGAGACTTTTTTGCAGAGATAGTTGGAGATTTGAGAAAATTACAGTGCATTTTATAAGCTATAAACAAAAAACATTCAATGGTTTGCAACATTTAAAGTGAAAATGTTTTATTCAAAGTAGGACTTACAAGTCCACTTATTGAATTTCAACTCCACCGCATCAGCATGTATGGTTGAGGAGAAGAAGCGAAGCAACAAACTCCTCAACACATTAATCTTTTCATCAATTCTTACATAATACTAAATTGGGTTACATGAAATAAAATTAAATATAAAATCACGCCTTTTAACCCTGAGGAGTAGGCAGAGGTATTCAATTTCTGGAAATACCCACTTTTCACCAGTATCGTGCCTCTCTAACGCTTGTTCCGTGCTCTCGCTTGCACGCTCGTCTCAGGAGGAACGTGATAATGAGTCATGCTTTTTCGTGAGTGCAGCCGGCGTTCATCACTACATAGTATAAAACAAACTCGCTCTCTCTCTATACATTTCCTATGTATGCTTAAATCTTTAAAACTACGCAACTGATTTTGATGCGGTTTTTTTAATAGATAGAGTGATTTAAGAGGAAGGTTTTAGTATAAGCATTGCACCCGTGCAGTCGGGGCGGGTCGCTAGTCGATTTATAAGACGTTATCACGTCAAAAAAATACATCCAGTGGCCACGAACTAACACAATCTCCCAATTCGGGGTGAGCTCGCGGAGCTTGGAGCCCACACTACCTCATATCTGAGTAAACACATAGCCCAGCAGTGGGCTATAACAGATTAACACACACAGCACTCACCTTCGGCAAGAAATCGATGGAGAAATGCTTGAACTGCCCATCAGAGTTGAAATAGTACACCTCCTCTCCGTAGACGTGAGTCGCTTTCGACAAAGTGGACTCTAACTGCAGTATATACGTCTTATTATCCGCTGGCAGTCTCGGTAGAACATACATGAGGCCTGGGTTGATCGTCTGGCTGTACCCTAAGGGGTCGAGTTTGGTGGAGTATATGGGAGTGTGCGGGGTCATTTCCGCGGCCAAAGTCAGGCGGAGAGTCTTGTAGTGGTCGATGTTCGGAGTGTAGACTAGGACGTTCGTGTCGGTGATTTGAGTGGGCTGGATCGCTATCAGACGCACGTTTTCGATGTCTTTGTTGTCTTTTACCTGGAAGGGGAAATTATTTATGGAAATTTTATATTAGGGGAAATATTTACCTTGAGATATAAGCGCGACAATCTGACATGGCCGTTTTTATTTGGGTTCCGTTCTCAAAGTGTACGGCTTAGAGGTTGAATTTTGCAAAATCCTTTCTTAGTGGATGCCTACACTGTATAAGCCATCTATGTGCAAAATTTCAAGTCCCTAGACCCAGCGGTTTAGGCTGTGAGTTGATATACATATCACCAATCAGTCAGTCAGTTTATCATCCTACTAATATTATAAATGTGAACGTTTGTATGTATGGATGGATGTTTGTTCCTCTTCCACGCAAAAAGTACTGAACAGATTTTGATGAAACTTTAGTTATATAGCTTATACATCAGAATAACACATAAACTATATTTTATCGCCGTATTCCTACGGAAACGGGAACTACGCGGGTGAAACCGCGGGGCGCTGCTATTTTTAAATATATAGAAGATTAGTCGAATCCACCGTCAGAGTAACTAGTATTTTTCTTATAAAGAGATATCATATGAAACCCTTCCATTTATCTTCATTATAGTTTTCAGTATCCCAAAAATCAAAGACAGCAACAGGATGATGTTGAAACAAAAATAGCTTACTTCAATTGTGGGCGGTGCTTTGGCCAACTTGAGTCCATGCAGCTCGGGACTTGACGACTCTTTCAACTGCAGAGTGTAGATGCACTTGGGAAGGAGGCCGCGGATCCTGAAAAAAAATATAAATTTCCAAATTAATCAAGCAGCCAGTGCATGCAAGTAATATTTAAATAGAAATATAGTTAAAGGAGACGTTTCAGGAATATATGGAGACTGGGCCTACACCATGTATACCAGTTTTTTATTTAAATATGAATAAAATAACTATAGTGTTATTCGTCATTTTGCTCATATTTGTCTAGTTTATTGCACAATAAATTTAAATTTACATTAAACTGGCAACGCGACGACCGAAAGAAAAAAATAACCGGTAAAATGAAAATTGACATTATGTTGATGTTTGTCGGACTAATTCATAATAACATTTAAATTGGGTTTAAAGAGTTAGAAATACTATTATTACAATATTATTCCATGGATCATCAATAATCATTATCGAAGTGGAATTACTTTTTTTTCGAAGTGGATTTAATATCGTAAATCATTGGTCAATCAGCACCATTTACTAACTCTAAATGCGAATAAAACAAATTATATTAAGTTCTCCATGCGCAAGTCAACCCCGGCCCCAAGTGACACGAAATTGTATGCCCACCATTGTTTATACCGTACGGATAATACATGTAACTGTCCCAATATAAAAATTGCATGTCAAATAAAATACCTGGGTATTATACTCGATGAAACTCTATCATTTAAGCATCATATTGAAGCCTTAAGCTGCAGACTCCGTAAGATAATATTTGCATTCAAAAAATTACGTTCCATTGCAGACGCAAATATAATTAGACAGGTCTACTTTGCCCTGTGCCAATCACTACTAACATATTGCATTACGTCATGGGGTGGCGTGGGTAGAACATTATTACTGACTATCGAGAGGGCCCAGAGAGCGATACTTAAGGTCTCCACTTTCCGCACTTTTCTCTATCCCACTGACCTCCTGTATAAATCCTGCAATGTACTAACAGTAAGACAACTTTTCATAATGAGAACAGTACTAAAACAACACGCAGCACTTCCTTACACTACTGAAATTACTAACAAAAGACGGAAAGATATAGTTTGCCCTCAAGGACCTGGAATAAAACATGCTTTCTCATCTAGATTTTACGTTTTCCTAGGACCTCTTCTTTACAACAGACTGAATGCAATATTATGTATGCATCCCCTCAGTTATTATAATTGTAAGAAAATTATCCATGATGCCCTCCAAACTATGTCCTACGAAGATACAGAGAACTTACTAGTAGTGTTAAAGTAAATTTTTTGTTAGATGTAATTCTTTTAGATGCTAATATTGTATACACATTTTTAAAATTATTTTTGTTTCTTATATTATACTTTGTAAGTGATTATTTGTAATTGTTTAAGAAAATATTTAAGGCCTTTTTCGCCTGAAAAACAGGGTTCCCTAGTTCAGGCACAGGTGATAATTTTGTACTGTAGTAAGTAAGTATTGGTGTATTTTATATTGTAACAATGTTCCAGAATAAAGTTATTATTATTATTATTACTTTTGTGCAAGTTAAATAGATAGAAATGATTTTTTTAAATATTTTTCTGATAATCACTACATTTTTCTCTATCTTTCACGCTGGTGTACAATGTCCAGGCCCAAAACGGAACGTCTCCTTTACAAACACTTGTAATACTTCTCATCTACAATATGTAACAGAATAAGCGCAATTCCTGAAATAAGTTTTTCAGTATCGACTACTTAATCGATTTCGGCTATTTTTAATATGTATTACATTTTTCAGAAAAATAATTAGCATAGCTGAATTCAGTGCTATGTATGGAAATCTTGCTATTATTGATCGATATTTAAGAAAATTGGTTAGACACAACTAAAGTTCGGTTGCATAATATTTTTTTTATATTAATATAGTAATTGGGGTGTATGAGGAATTGCGTTTTTTCTGTTACGCGTTGTATTTATGAGACGTGATCACGTCAATGCATAATCTCACCGGAAGGAGCCCGTGGTTTCCGTGGTCGCCTCCTCGGCGGCGCAGTGGGCGGGCTGGGCGTGGGCGGGAACGGCCACGAGCCCCGCCCCCGCCCAGCCGGCCCCGCCCAGAGACGCCACGCTGCCCACGCACGACCACGCCACGCGGACCCCCCTGAAACATACGTGTCAGGTTAGCAAGGCTGAAGGACAATAGTACCACCATAAATTGAACTCTATGTTATTGAAGTAAGATTCAAAACCGATACAAAATTTAACAAGCCTATGCCCGGTTAAGGGACAAATACAAATTGATTTATTTTCTGTAGGTATTTAAAATAGACACTAAGAAATGTCAATAGTCTAATATCAAGGCACTCTAAACTCGTCCATGGAGATTGGCTAAATGCAAACAGCAGCCCATCTCCACGGACGAGTTGCTGGTTCCGAATGCAGTACCCCGTGAAGAACCAGAGAAACTCAAGGACACAATTAAAAGAATAATATTTCTTAGTAACAACCACACCACAGACTTGGAACAACAATGACCATAATAATCTTATACTCAACTATATACAATATGTAACAGAATAAGCTCAATTCCTGAAATTAGTTTGTTTAGTATCGACTACATAATCGATTTCAGCTATTTTTAGTATGTGTTAAATTTTTCCGAAAAATTATTTAGCATAGCTGAATTTAGTGCTATCTATGGAAATCGTACAATTATCGTAAAATTGGTTAAACACAACTAAATTATTAAGGCATCATATTTTTTTTTAATTAATATACTAATTGGGGTGAGTGAGGAATTGCGCTTTTTCTGTTACGCGTTGTAGTTAAAGAGAGTTAGTATGTACAGAATATAGACATGATAAAAATTATATTAAGTATACAATACACCTATATTAAATCTTTAATTATTTCGCTAAAACCATTTTTATTTTAACTATTTTTTGTTAGAGCCCAAAGAATGATTATTATCATAGTTAAAGGGCTCTGATGAGCAGTGAAAGCCCTGTCTCCAGTGTGAATATTGGTGTAGGCATGTTCCACCAAGTTTTTCCAAAAAGGTTCGAACATTTATAACTAATATCAAAATATCGAAGGCCCTGCTTGTCTGGACTTATCAACAGTCTGAGGATTTTTTGAGAATCGTAGCATAGACGACTGAAATACACACACACCCTTACACACTTACACACCCCCCCACAGGCACTTTCACCTACGCATACACATACATGTTCTTTAGAATTATATCGAGTTATTTTCTTGCTGTACGTAATACTGACCAGTAAATTATGTAATTTTGTTATTGATGTACGGGCATCCACGATACAGGCCCAGCCTAGTGTGGATACCATTGATAAATAGTGTTCTGTATTGCTTTTCCTGAATAAAAATCTTTTATTTTTTATTTTTGTATGAAGCCTGGCATAACTAAGTACATAAAAATTCGCGTTTTGATATACAAGTGTAGATCGAATACTGGATACTCACTGCAGCTTGACTTGATGAGTTCGGCCTTCTTGCACGTGCAGGATCTCGTGCGGCGGAGCGAATCGGTACTCCTTATAAACAAACACAAATATTTATTACTACCTTCAGTCACATTAACTATTACACAGCAAAAAAAACAATAATATAGGAAAATGTATAAATAATCTCACGCCTTTTATCCCCGAGGGTAGGCCGAGGTATTCCATTTCTGAAAATACCCACTTTTCACAAGTACATTCGACCGTGATAGGTGGTGAGGCCATTGCCGGACCGGGTCTGTTGCACATGTCTCAGAATCAATTCTGGGGTCTGCAGTTTTCTTACGATATTTTTCTTCACCGTCGAGCTAGTGATAAATATGTACGTACGTTTTTAAAAACTCATTGGTACATGCCCTCGATACGAAAATATAATAATAACAAAGAACTCAAACAAGTAAAAAATCGACTTTAAAAATACCATCGATGTATATATATTTTTTCCTTTTGTCGATTTCTTAAAAACTGATATTGACTGATTTATTTAAATGTGACCACCTGATCAAAACAAACATGATATATCAATCAAAAAAAGAATCATCAAAACAAATTCATAATTGGCCGAAAAATCGCGTAACATACATAAAAAAATACAGTCGAATTGAGAACCTCCTCCTTCTTCGTCGGCTAAAAGTGAATAGTCTCCAGTAAAATACCTTCATGTTAGGCTTGATGTAGTACTGCGCCGGGGACAGAGCCGTGAAGCGAAGGACGCCAGTCGGCCCAGAGGCCACGTTGCGCCGGTACGAGCCCCCGGACACCGAAACCAGAGCACCCTGGGAGGTATTACTGGCCGTCAGTATCGTCCAACATAATCATCCAACACAATCGTCACCCCACATCGTCCAACATAATCACAGTCCAAGACAAATCGTCATCCCACATCGACCAACATAATCACAATCCAAAACAATAGTTCCCCCACATCGTCCAACATAATCCAAGATAGACGTTACTTCACATCGAACAACCCACTGATCGTTTAAGATCAAAACGTACAATGTCAAACATAATCATCATTCAACAAAAGATTAAAGCGCGTCACACACGGTGAAGATGCTATAATATTTTATCTTAAGATACGAAATATATATTTCCATATTTGCGTATAAACGTACTGAAGATAAAATATAAATTAACTTCGTCGTGTGTGATGGTTCATAGGATTTCTATGGTGAGCGATATTCTAAAATATGCTCTAAGATAATATATATTTTATATTATCTTCACTGTGTGTGACGCGCTTTACGAACGCAGTTGTTACCCTACATTAGTGACATTTATTATTTACTGAAAAGTATTTGGTATTTTACTACATAATATAAGGTTGTGGTTTGTATTTTTTATTATATGATACACCAAAATAATCGTTTTATATTAATATAGCCCGTTTACAGTCCAACATAATCATCATTCAACACAATCGTCACCCCACATCACCCCAACCGTTTCCCGTCCAACACAATCGTCACCCCACATCATCCCACCCATTTCTCGTCCAACACAATCGTCACTCCACATCTTCAAACTAATTACCCGTCCAACATAACCCTCACCCCACACCACCCCGCCCGTTTCTCGTCATACACAATCGTCACCCCACCCGATCCTCATCCAACATAACAACAAAATCGTCACTCCACCCATTTCTTGTCCAACACAATCGTCACCCCGCATCATCCCACCCGTTTCTCGTCCAACACAATCGTCACCCCACATCACCCCACCCATTTCTCGTCCAACACAATCGTCACCCCACATAATCCCACCCATTTCTCGTCCAACATAATCCTCACCCCACATCATCCCGTCCAACACAACCACCCACCAACACGCCCGTCCAACACCCCCGTCACCTGTAACGGAACCCCGCTGTCCTTGTCCGTGAGGTGAACAGTGATCTCGGCCAACTTGTGAGCTGCGATGTCCCCATTTTCCTCTCTTTCCCCAAACACGTAGGATTCCTTCTCTGCTGTCACTCGGTAGGTGTGAGCCGCGTCTAATGGCCCGAAGCTGTAGGACCCGTCTGGGCCCGTCGTTTGAGTCAGTTTCAGCTCGTCTGGGGGTAAAAGAGGCTTATAGTACAGTCAAGAGCACATTGAGCTTTACACTTGTAGTGCTAAACTCTAAGGCGATTGTAATAAGAGCGTTACATAGTCCAATGCGTCAAGCTCCGCATCGAAAGGAGTCAGATAAACATATTTTGTATATCCCAGAAAGTCACAACGAGGACGCCGGCGGCCCTATACAAAAATGTGACATTTCCAGTCAAGTGTCAACGAGGACGGCCTCGCGGCGTCTGGCAGTGCGCCTGTGGTGAAATGTCAAATGTAAAAAAAAATTTTTTTTGTTTCTGTCAAGTGTATGGGTAGGCTATTTTTTTTACTGCCCTGTCAAATGAGTTACTTTCTATGAGCTGTCGAAACGAAGATTTATAATGGAAAATATATTTATTTATTTATATAAGTAGGTAAATAATAAGAAAAACAAAGAAAATGTAACAAATACTGAGCTGTGACTTCATAACTCATAGTACTAAATTTCATTACTATTTCAATTATTTGCTATAATTGTAAAATGATAAATGAAATACATTTTTAGTGGTGTTTTCCTTAACTCAGCAACTGACCCTTAGCTCAGCAGTGGGCTGTTGATGATGATGACGTGAAGTTTAACCGACCTGAGGTAAGAGTAATGAGCACTCCGTCGACAGATGGCGTTGTTCGTCCGCCGATGGTGAGCCCCCTGCGCGCGCGCAGCGAGAGCGCGTCGAGGCGGCACTGGCTTCTCCCCACCACCTGCTGGGGCTCTCCAGGGGAGAACAGTAACGAACCCGACGAAGCGGAAACCACTGCTATCTCACCCTAAGAAAGAAAGAAAAAACAAAAAAATATATATCTAATTAAAAAAAAAAATCTCACGCCTTTTATCTCCGAAGGAGTAGCCAGAGGTATTCCATTACTGGATATACCCACTTTTCAAGATATATATTGGACCCCTAAGCTAGGTGACCCTAAGAAGGGAACAATTAAATAGAATAGAATAACATTTATTTGCTTGGGCAAAACACGTGCACGTACAATACAAACAAAATGAAATGATTTGCGCAACTTCAGAGCTGTAAAATTAAGACGGCCGTACTGTATTTCGGTTTCATTTTACAATTATAACAAATTTTTAAATAATAACACAATAAAAAAAATTATGCAATTGAGTACTAAAAATGATGATGTCACAACTCAATACATTTTCCATAGTAAATTATCGTCAAGGGGGTTATACCCACTTTTCACGAGATATTCTTTGGGGTCAACCCTTTGGACCTTTAAAATAAGAAGAAAAAAATACTCACATCAGCCATGTATAGCGTGTGCTCGTAGGCGTATCCCCCTCCGGGCTGGTCGAGGGCCGGCAGAGGGCCAACCGAGCGCACTGAGCCCTCGCCCGAGCCCCCGTCCGAGCTCACTCGTAAGGTCACGTCCGAGGCCGGTATAGGGGAGAACACTTTGATGGTCACCGCGTGAGCCACCGCCACGAATTCAGCTGTCTGGGTAACAAACCAGGGATGTGATGAAGTAATCGATATTTTTTTTTGTATAATCGATAATTAGTAATATAGATTTTTGTTTGATTTTTTTCACTAAATGTCATATTCTTATTACAAATTAGAGTCAATAACATACGTGAAAAGAAGATCTTCCTTTAGAGTGGTCGTACCTGACAGCGCTCCACAGTTGATGTTGGACAGTAAACCCACGAAAAAACTTTGATAGCGCGATTTACAACTTACTGTCTATGGCAAGAACCCATTTTTCAAATTATTGCGAAACGAATTGACACTTACAGGGTATGTAGCAAAAATTTGGTAAAACTCAAAGCAAAGATTCTTAAATTTATTAAACGTGAAACAAAATAATTATAGTCAAATAATTTGTGCCCCCAATCTTGACGCCTGAATAAAGCATAGCCTAATCTCAGAAAGTACTATGCCTGGGATAATATTTTCGTGAAAACTTAGCAATTGATTGAATAGCTTATAGGCTAATCCAGAATTATTAGAAGGGCCATAGTATAGCGAAGGTACTGACGGCAAGGGCGTCAGCAGAGACGTCGACGTGGATGCGTTGGGGCTTGAACCGATGGCAGCCCCTGGGCGTGAGCGAGTATCGCCCGGCGAGGGGCACGCAGTGGGCGCTCTGCCCCACCGGCACAGGAAGGACCCCAACGGACTTCGGCCCAGAGTATTCCACCTGAGGAGTAAAATAATAAATAATCTCACGCCTTACATCCCCGAGAAGTAGGCAGAGGTATTCTTTTTCTGGATACACCCACGTTTCACGAGATATATTGGACCCTGGTGGTGAGCCCATCGCCGGACCGGGTCTATTTGCACATGTCTCAGAATGAATTATGGGACCTGCGGGTTTCCTCACGATGTTTTCCTTCACCGTTAAGTAACAACTTTTCATTGTACCTGCACCAATCAAATCAAATAAAATAAAAAATCATTTATTTTCTATAGGTATTAAATATATACTTAGAAACGTCAATCTATATATATAAAAATGAATCCCTTTTTCCCTTGGTCACGGCATCACGCGTTAATGGCTGAACCAATTTGGCTGAAAGTTGGTGGGGAGGTAGCTTAGAACCAGGAGACGGACATAGAATACTTTTTATTCCGATATTCCCACGGGAACGGGAACTACGCGGGTGAAACCGCGGGGCACTGCTAGCATTTTATAATAACAAGGCACTCTAAACTCGTCCATGAAGATTGGCTAAATGCAAACAGCAGCCCATCTCCAATACAAACATACATACATATACATTATAATAAAATAAGTATTTCAGTCCATTTTACTCCAAATACACGAATATTATTGATAAATTGTTCTTAAAAATAAAAAAAATTACAAACATTATTTTAAATTTAGAGTCAACAGAATTCGAAATTAATTACATAATATAATGTTGATTAAAAGAATATTTATTAAAAAAAAAAAAAAAAAAAATATAATCTCACGCCTTTTTATCCCCGAGGGGGTAGGCAGAGGTATTCCATTACTGGATATACCCACATTTCACGAGATATATTGGACCCCTAAACGTGATAGGTGGTAAGCCTATCGCCGGACCGGGTCTGTTTACACATGTCTCAGAATTAATTCTGAGACCTGCGGGTTTCCTCACGATGTTTTCCTTCACCGTCGAGCTAGTGATAAATATGTACGTAAGTTTTTGAAAAACTCATTGGTACATGCCAGGATTCGAACCCGAGCCTCACTGATTTTCGGCCGGCTCTTTAACCGTCCGGGCTATCACTGCTCTATTATCTATTAAAAAAAAATATTTGCTAAAATAAGCAACTCTAACAAACGGACGGGAAGTTTCCTTTTTACCAAATTATTACTAAATTCTTTCACTCGAAAGTGAAAAACCTGAGAAAGATCCAACTGTGCATGAAGAGACGTACGATTTTTGTCGATATTTTAATAGTTATTCCGCTATTCGGGGCAGAGACAAATCTAACAAAACAATCATCATGATCTCAATCTCAAGTTAAAAATGGTGTAACTAGTTTGATTTCGTTTTAAACTACGGTTTTAAATAGATAAATAATATCATAAATAATGTCACTTCATTTATTCCCGAGGCAAAGGTATTTCATTTCTGAAAATACTTCACGAGAATATAATAATAATAAAAAAAACACGCCTTTTATCCCCGAGAATATTTGACCCATAAAACGTAATAGGGTCTGTTACACATATTTCAGAATATATCTGACACCTGCGGATTTCCTCACTACGTTTTCCTTCACCGTCGAGCTAGTGCTAAATAGTTAGATCTTATTATGTAAATTGAAATCTCGACTGTATATTGCATTGCATACCTCAATGGGGTGCGATGACACGATGTGCATAACGTATCCGGTGTGGTGGAAATCCGGTACTGCGGCTATTTCCTGTTGCACGGGCACGTTGTGGCGGCCCTCCGCCCAGCAGAGCCTCTCGGAGGGCACCGAGACCTCCACGCTGCCCGGGAGGACCTCCTCGAACGTGTACTCGCCCTCTGACGGACAATCGCATCAAAATTATAGAATACTAGCTTTTCCCCGCGGCCGCGTTCGCCCACGATTACTTCAGAATTTTACAAAAATCCTTTCTTATTGGATGCCTACACAGTATAAGCTATCTATGTGCAAAATTTCAAGTCTCTAGACCCAGCGGTTTAGGCTGTGCGTTGATACATCACCAATCAGTCAGTTTATCATTACTATCACTACATAGCTACATAGTATAAAACCAAGTCGCTTTCTCTGTCCCTATATCACTATGTATGCTTAAATCTTTAAAACTACTCAAAGGATTTTAATGCGTTTTTTTTTAATAGATAATGATTCAAGAGGAAGGTTTTAGTGTTAACATTACACCCGTGCGAAGCCGGGGCGGGTCGCAAGTAATAATAATAAAAACGTTTATTTGCATATTTTTGTTGGTTTCACAAACAATATTTGCGCCAAATGTAAATAACAGTATACTAAACTAAATAACTATAAATTAACTCTAAACAATGGCAGTAACAGAATACTAGCGGTTCTGAGCTGTTTCACCTGCGTAGTACCCGTTCCCGGATGAATACCGGGGGGGGGGGGGGGGGATATAGCCTATGTTACTCAGGGATATTATAGCTTGCGCTTGGTAAAAGAATTTCTAAAATCGATCTAGTAGTTTTTAAGTTTATTCGTAACAAAAATACACACATAAAAAATACAAATCTTTCCTCTTTGTAATATTAGTGTAGGTGTAGACTAGCGGGTGCCCAGCGGCGTTCCTCGCGCGGATCCTGTTTATTCCCGTTCCCTTGGGAATTTCAAAAAATCCCTTCATAGCGGTTGCCTACTACATACAAGACACCTACGTCCCATATATCAAGTTTCTAGGTGTAATCGTTTCGGAATAGTACGTATTTCTCTTTTTAACGAGTTTTTATATTTTTCTGGGGGAATGACATATTTTCCTGGAATAAAAAGTACATAAGGCAGTGATATCCCGAACGGTTAAAGAGCCGGCCGAAAATCAGTGAGGCTCGGGTTCGAATCCTGGCATGTACCAATGAGTTTTTCAAAAACTTACGTACATATTTATCACTATCTCATCATCGTGAGGAAACCCGCAGGTCTCAGAATTAATTCTGAGACATGTGTAAACAGACCCGGTCCGGCGATGGGCTCACCACCTATCACGTTTAGGGGTCCAATATATCTCGTGAAATGTGGGTATATCCAGTAATGGAATACCTCTGCCTACCCCCTCGGGAAAAAAAAAAGGCGTGAGATTATATTATATATTATAATAAAAAGTACCTTAGATCCGGGTACTCAGTTATACCAAATTTCATCAAAATTGTTTTTGCGTGATGCGTGCACAGACAGACAGACAAAATAAAACAAAAATTGGTGTTTTGGTATCTAAATCGATAACTATCAACACTACCATTATTAATTAGATAAAACCACCGTGTTTATTTGATTATTCAAAATAAAATTGAGTATCGTAATTTTGAATAAAGCTGTTGGTGAATTAATTGGTGGGGTGTCAACCAATTGGTGGGGTGTCAATTAATTGGTGGGGTGTCAATCAATTGGTGGGGTGTCAATTAATTGGTGCGGTGTCAATCAATTGGTGCGGTGTCGATAAATAGATAGGGTGTCAATTAATTGGTGGGGTGTCAACAACAGGGTGTTTCAACTTACCTTTGACATGCGCAGTGAGCGGCTGCCCGACGTAGCCCCCGTCGGGCGATAGAGGGCGCAGCGTGACGGGCAAAGCCTCGCAGGCGGATTGCGGCGAGCAGCGAACGGCGCCTCTGAGGCGAGCCTTCAGCTGCGAGAACGAAACGCCCAGCACGGGGGCTAGGCCCACGGACACTTTCTGCGACACCGGGTAGAACCTGAAGGCGATACGGTAGTAGAAGAGGTTTACGTAGCTGATGAATAGTGATTTTAAAAAAGAGAAAGGTCATATTTCGTATTATATTTTTAAAGTTTTTGGTGTAGACAAAACACGGTTTATAACTGGCCAAAAACTGCAAAAACCGTGATTTTATTTACATCAAAAACTTTAAGAAAAAATAAAGAAAACAATTTGACAAATTATAGTGATGTTTTATAGTTTTAGAATCAGCACGCGTTTTCGCATTCTTTTCTTGCACATAGTTATAATACCATACGTAAAACTAACGTATAGTATACTATTAAATAGGATATACCTAGCTTTCTTCTAACAATTATACAATATAGTATTCTTATCGGTTTTAGTGTTTTTCTTAATTTCTCATACTTTTTACTCTTTTTTTAATTAACACATTTTTACTGAACCGTCATATTATTTAAAGTTTTTTTTTCTTTGAAATAAAAGTACCATATTTCAGAAGAACAATATTAATAAACAGATATAGATATGTTATTATTATGAAATAGGTACAGCTAATAGTACTAACTGTAATCCGTCGCGTTGTTCCATCTCGCTGACTTCCACTTTAGCAGTGTATACGCCCGGAGGCAGGAATGTGCACCATTGGCCTAATAACAAAATTATTAATTAACTACTTACTAATAAAGGTAAAACACCCAATTATTGAAACTCTACTTCACCGTACCAATTAACTGACACCCCAAAAGTTTTATTCAAAATTGACGAAATTGTGACACACAATTATATTTAGAATAATGAAATAAATACTGTGGTTTTATCTAATTATTCTAAACTAGCAGCGCCCCGCGGTTTCACCCGCGTAGTTCCCGTCCCCGTGGTAATATGGGGATAAAATATAGCCTATGTGTTATTCTGATGTATAAGCTATATAACTGTTGTTTGATCAAAATCCGTTCGGTAGTTTTTGCGTGAAAGAGGAACAAACATCCATCCAGACATCCATACATCCATCCAAACAAACTTTCGCGTTTATAATATTAGTAGGATATAATTGTGAATCCTAATTTATGGGGTGTCAGCAGTTGGGTCTTTTACCATAATCCTTAAATTATGATAATTGCGACGTCAATCTCTTGGTTTATGTTTCGTTTTCAGGTTGAAACTGCTCACCCAACAATGATGAAATTTGACTGAAGACGCTCTTACCCAGATACTAGTGTTTGTAACGGTCGCACCGGTTCAGAAAAGTTGAGCAAGGAGTAAGTGAATAGGACGGCCTAGTAGCATTAGGTACAACAAGCAAGTGCCTCTGTGTTTCGGAGGGCACGTTAAACAGTTGGTCCCGGTTTTCGTTGTATTTGCGCACAATGGAAGTCATTTAGACATATCATATACTCTTGGGTGACTTGAAAAATTCTGACAGTTATGTGGCCACTAGCCTCCATCCATCCAGTCCAGTCCATTCCTCCATATGTATGAGGAAAAGACTATTAGTTCAGCAGTGGGCTATTACCAGTCGATGATGAGGTGGCCACTAGCCTAAAACCATCTCGCAATCCACGTGGGAGATTATGGTCCATACTTCATATGTGTTCCTTAGCTCAGCTACACACACGCTTAGCTGAGCTTACTTATTGCTCTTCTATTCATTTTTGTCTTACTAATACTCAGAGGAAAATACTTGAGTCACCCGTCTGTACGTTACTACTATTATATATTCTGTGCTAATGCTGCAGCACAAGCCGAGTGGTCCCATTAGGCACTATTTGTTAATATTTTATTTAATGTCCGTTTTCGTTTGTCTAATAAATTTATGTTTTATTAATTCGCCTTTACGGTTAGATGGTGATGCTGTTTCCTTCAACTGACCGTCGGAATCGGGCGTGACGTGCACGGTGGCGCCATCTTGCGATTGCAGCGCCACTGGCCTGGCGTCGGGTGGCGCAACGTTGCCGCACGTGCGCCAACGCGCCGCCACGCCAGAGGGCGCTCGGCTCGGACCAGTCGGGCTCACAGTCAGCTGGAAGTCCTCGAACTCGCATTGCTCTGAAACATTATTTATTTATTAATAGCCTTATATCAGAATTTCATAACATGCTCTGAAACAAATATTATAAAAAAAATTAAAATGTACATATTTATTTCTGTAGGTAATTGAATATTATACTTACAAAAGTCAATAGTCTAATAACAAGGCACTCGATAAACTCGTCGTCGAAGATTGGCTAAATGTAAACAGCAGCCCTTACATTCTTTGAGTATTAAACCAACCGGAGACGCCAATGACAGGCGTTCCCTTCTGCCAAAAAAAAGTGTCGATTAAGGATCATACCTGTTATATACTACTAGTTTTTTTGAGTTCAAGCTAGTGTTTGTTTGTTTGTTTTGTCAAAAAATGCGTTTGTACATGTGGCTAACATTATTTGTGTGCGTTTCCTCGTTCCTCTGAGCAGAAATTGGCAGACTTTTTTGGAAAAAAACTAGTGCGCGTGACGTCTCCTGTTGGTTTAATACTCAAAGCTTACATTGAATAAAAACATGTTGACTTTGACTTTCCTGATTGAAGTATGGTTGTTTTCTTCTGGCTGCATTAAAAACTAAGGTTAAAAATAAATACTGATTTAACGGGGATATCGAAACGTGAAATATATGTATTCCCGTTGTCCCCACTGCCGTATCCTTATACTGGGGACAATGGGAAGAATTTTTTTTTACTTTCCGTCCCCATCATGGGGATACGGCCAATGGGGACAACGGGAATACATTGATACTAATAGTAATCTACCAACGCATCAAAGTGTTCTGAGCCCTTACCATGCTTGAAACTAAGGGTGTATACGCCAGGCTGCAGGGAGGGCAGTGTGAACTTCCCTTTGGCGTCAGTGGTGCCGATGGGGCGGCCATCTTGAATCACGCGCGCACCCGAGATTCCCTCGCCACCCGTTTTGGTAAGCACTGATCCCACTACTGTGAATCCTGTTACCTAAATAATAAGGTATGTTTCACTTCAATTATAGAATGATTACTTTGTTTTAGTTTTCTTTAAAAATAAGTACTTAATGGGTTCAATTCTACGCGTCCACTGCCTAAATAGCTTAAAACTAAATTTCTTAAATTATATTTAGTTTTACGCAGCCGCTAAGCCAAATGCAATTCTAGAACGCCATGGTTACTAAATTTAGATAGTCTATAACCACAGCGTAAAATGTCTAAGTTGAATAGTGTTGCAATTACAAATAAAAAAAGAGCTGAGTGAACGAATGAATGAAATCTAAAAAAAATACAATAATAATAATAATAAAGTATTTATTTGCCACAGGAACAACAACAGTAGGTACAAAAACATAGGTAAAAACAGTAGGTGCTCGGTGACAAAAAGGTCTATGACTCAGCTTAATGGTCACTGGGGTCCAGCAACCGCTGTTATTCTGTCATAGCCTAGAAGATAACTTAATCTAAAACTTAACTTAACAATGCAATTCGAAACAATACACACGGAACATAAAATGTTTCCTAGAAAGCAATAGAAAAATAAAAAAGATAATAATTAATAGTGCCTAAGTATACCTACATACATAAGTAATACATAATATATTAAATGCCAAGACCGGCCGCCACCGACTGTTGTTTGGTTAACCACACAGAACATTTGCATCTAAAAGTTGGGAGAGTCATGCAAAGTGCTTCACGAATTGGTGGGGGCAGGTCATTCCAGATTTTTGATGCGGCGTACTTAAAACAACCTGAAGTGCTCGTAAGTGAGTGTACAGGTAAATCAAATAAGATTCCTCTGGGTCTTAATCTAGTCATTTGCGATTTACGGTTTAGCTTTTGATAAAGATAAATGTGTATATATTTATTAATATGTAAATAAAGTTCTCAACGATTACTTTCGATGCCATTTTTATCATTTTAACATAGGTTTAATTTATATTTTCTTGTTTTACTTCAAATATTAAAGTCACTATTATTCGGGCAACACTGAAGAGGTATTATCAAATAGTTTTTTTTTCTTTGGACAGGCTAGAGTCATAGACCGTACTGCCTCGTCTTCAGTTATAGGTTATATATAAGTTTATCTTTAAATGGATATGTGCCTCGTCCTCAGTCTTTGTTTTCTTGTTAATTCAATAACATCTCTAGCATTCTTCAAATTTCTTAGTTAAACGGCTCTGCTTTGGAGTCCATGTACAAAAATACTGAGTCATCAACACCCCTTTTTGGATCATCGACAGTAAAATTATAGTACTTTTACTGAAGACTTCATTAAATGACTTCGGCAATCTAACAACGTCGATCCCATGCATTTTATCGAACTTTCCATTCACTGCACACCTTCACAGACACCTGCCACACAAAATATTATTAGTCAAAACCCAAAATATACAGCAAAATATAAATTTTACAAAAAAACATGATCCCCCTTTTCGTATTTCCACCAAAAACCCTCTTGACTATTTCTAAAAATATGGAACATATCTTGAAAAATAACACAAACACAAATATGTCGGGATTTTTCCTATAATCTAACTTAAGCGACACCATTTTAATCGCCGCTAAGTTTAGGAGGTTTAGTCGTGATGACATTTCTAAAATGCTTAAAATGGCGTCCACAGAATAGCCATAAGGTCGCTAAACCTAAATTGAATTGGCCAGATAAATTAGGAACGTCAGATTCATTTTTAGTCCTGTCATTTGATTTTGACAGTACTGCCTAGAATAGCAAAATGCTTTAGCAGCTGTCAAATAAAATTAGGAGGTTTAGACGGTGTTGTAGAATTGAACCCATTGGTAGTGTAGGAAGGATAAGCTTTTATAAATAAAAAATTAATAAATAAATAATCTCACGCCTTTCATCCCCGAGGGGGTAGGCAGAGGTATTCCATTACTGGATATACCCACATTTCACGAGATACATTGGACCCCTAAACGTGATAGGTGGTGAGCCCATCGCCGGACCGGGATTCTGAGACATGTGTAAATTGAAGAGAGATAGATGCGTCACAAGCCCCATAAATGTTTCTGCAAAATCACACATCAACTGTACTAACCTCAAAAGCATTCTTTATGTACAGACTGTCATGCTTCACTTGGAACGGCACACTATCTGGCTTTATGTTGTAGCTGACAGATGGCTGGCCAGGGCTCTTAGCCAGCGCCAGAAGGCGGTAGTCCCCGGCCGGGACGAGGCCGAAAGTGAACTCTCCCGAGGCGTCTGTGGTGGTGTGGCAGATGGGGGTATCGGGTACGCCTTGAAGGAGCGAAGTTGTGCATCCTTCTACACGGAACTTTGGGCTTTCCTGGAATTTTGGTTGTATTTATCGCTTTTATTTAACTTGCAATGTATGTTTGTTAGGGTAGAATCTTGCAACTCAATTTTGAATCAGATATGTATACACGTTTAGTTTGGATGACAATGCATAGTTATCTGTGTGACCTCATTCTAAATCTAACATGGCAAGTACACCGGATAGCAGACTAGTTATTCTTTAATAATCCAAATTGAATTTTGCTTAAACACTACACAAAATCTTTGATCTAAAAATAAGTGCTTTCTTAAACATCAAGTAAGTTGTGACGTAACTTTATGTTACCTAAGCGACACTGATGTTTAACGAACATAGCATTTCGAAGGTACAGACATATCTTCTGTGCAATTTAAAAATATTTAACTTTTAAAATGAACAAATTACTAAAACTATATTATCTACATATCAACTTAGACAGTGAATTAAACAATATTATAGGTAATAAAAAAATAAGATTGTAGAGTAAGTTACTTTGTCACATTACCTACTTTTAAAATTAAGAATTACCTCTTTAGAATACAGCAGCACATACAAGCCACTGATAGGGTGGCCATATGAGGTGATAGAACCCTTCACATCATAGCCTTTCACAGCCAGAACTCCGACTGGGAGAGCTGTGTTGCCTTCCTTCACTTGTACCACAGCCTGGGAAGGATCTAGCTTCCATCTAAAATTGTAAAATCAATTTTATTAAGTACTAGCAGCGCCCCGCGGTTTCACCCGCGTAGTTCCCGTTCCTGTGGGAATATCGGAATAAAAAGTATCCTATGTCTGTCTCCTGGTTATAAGCTACCTCCCCACCAACTTTCAGCCAAATCGGTTCAGCCATTAACGCGTGATGCCGTGACCAAGGGAAAAAGAGATTCATTTTTATATATATATACATATATATATAAACTATATATAAGCTACTTTATATGACCCTTAATTATTATTTCACCTTTCTGATACATATTGTATATATATATATATATATATATATATATATATATATATATATATATATATATGTATATAATAATAATATATAATATAATCCCTACTAGCTTTTGCCCAAAACTCCAACCACTTTATGAGATGAAAAGTATCCTATAATTATGTTCTTTTATATACTTATATAAATTTAAAACCATAAGGAAAGCAATCCTACTGTGCCAAATTTTATGATTCCAGACCTACAGATTTAAGCTGTGTTGTCAATTAATCTGGTACTAAAAAAATTCAACATTTATTACATTTGTAATAGCTTACCTTGGATGGGAAGCCTTAATAGTATATTTCCCGGGAATTACGGGAGTAAAATGGAAATCCCCACCCGTGGTTGTTACAGTTTCCCTTTTTTCTCCCTTATCATTGACGAGCTGTATGGATATCCCACTCGGGCCTTGCGATTGGCCCGCCGTAACCACCTTCCCGGTTATACCAAACCCGTTGAAAGCAAAGTTGATATCCTGACCAGTGGAACATTTGTCAGTCACTCCGTCTACGAGTAGATCAACTTTGGAGGGTTCGAAACTCCACCCGGGTGGGGGGTGGACCTTCAGAACGTATTCCCCCTTCTCGTAGAGCGGCAAAAAGTAGTACCCGTTGGTAGGGGCGCATTCAGTGCGCTCTTTCAAACTACCTTGCTTGGTGTACCTAGAATTAAAACCAGGCGCATATAATAGCAATTTCTGAATTAACTGAAACTTCAATATTTAGAAAAATGACTCCGACATAGAATAAAGAGTTCATAAGTTAAGCTTTGAGCTAAAGTAAGTGTGAAATAAATAGGAAATCTAATTAGACTATACGTTATAGGTTAACTTACAAGCCAATCTCAATTTTGGAGAAATCCAAGTTGACATGACTTTTTACGAATCCACCGCATCCTAGAATGTCGTTTCCGTCACATTTTTCAAATATAAAAGCTACAAATAGTAAGAAAACTGATTTCCCAAACAAGTGATCGGCTGACGCCATGTTTGTAGTGCTGTGAAAACAATCGATTCAATATCTTCAAATCAACTAAAATGAATCGATCGATGTCCATCATAATCGATCAATTATGCTACATTTAGTTTATTTTTATTATTTCCATAGATCTAGAAAATTTACAATAATTACTACATTTTATTCCTAATATTATTGTATTGTGTTGCAATAAAATCATTTATCTATCTATCTATATATTTTTTAATACGACACAGTAGTACAGAATGATTTCATTCTGCAGTTATATCGATCATTATTCAATATTCATTTTACCAACCGGTTACTTATAAAAGTAGTTTTGTTATTATTTACTATAAGGTTTAACTATTCAATGAATTTACAAAGATGTATTAAGATTTTATTAATAATTAAAACAGGTAGCCCAATAGCATGGCACACACAATGCAAAAAGTTTGTAAAGAAGCACTTAGATTACATTTCAAAAACAGTCCCAATAAAAGTTATCATGTCCTTTTCATGGTCCACCAAGCAAGGCACATTAATGTTATAAAATAAATAAAAAAAGGCCTTTGTATTAGATATCAAATACCAGTAGTGTTGTATGCATATTTATTGTACTATATTTTGTTATTACAAACAAAGTTGTGTATCAAATAAGGGGTGTATAGCAAGTATATTTAATTATAAAAGAAAATAAAACTTAAAAATACTTTACTAGTAATGATAACTTCACATCTCGTAACTAAAGATTTTAAGTAGATACAGCGGCTTTTGCTTTATTCTGTATTGGCAGGAATAATTTGAACTCTGCAGGTAACTCGTCTTCTGAGTATAATCGATCGGAGAAGTACACTCTTCTAATTCGACAATTGGCATGAATTTGGACCCTCAGAGTTTCCACGTAATTTGTTCCGTAAGCTCGGCGAGTGAAGTCCGCAAGATTGAATTGAATTTGGTTCCAGCCCTCATCAAGCCTCATGGGCATCGTGCAGATGAACGGTTTTACTCTGGTAGTGGACTGGTAGTTACTCGCTCTAAACCGCCTCCGCACATTCTTATCATCCAGTACCTGCGAAGTTGTTTTTTTTTATTATTTGTTGATAGTGGTAACATTGAATAATGAATTGTAGTATGATAGTGCGTAGATTATATGTGATTTGAAATTGAGGTTACATTTTGAATTTTATAACCTTACTTATTTTTGAACTTCGATTTTTTTTCAGGTTACGAATGTCTAAAATATATAGATATGTGTATACTCACTTGGACTTCAAATGTGAAGTATTTCTTGAGGTTCTTAATGATCATAACCAGAAAGGGGAGTTTTATGCCGAGGGTTTTCTTCGGGTCGGCTGGGCACGTAATGTATGTGGTGCTGACATTCGTGCCCACAATCTCCAGCACCAAGCTTTGGATATCATTGTCAGTGATCCGCTTTATGTGCCCATTCCGAACTTTTTTATCCCATATCTGCAATGGTTTGCTGCCTATGCTGTAAAGAATTGACAGGAAACCGGACTGAAAAGTGTTCTTGAACATTTCTACTAGAAGCGTCCGTAACCACAATGTTTCCTTACATTTAACAGTTAATTAACTACACAAATGTTTAATCAATAAAAAGAAATGCTTTCGCGGTTGCATTAGAACTTGACAGATAGTAAACACAAGAATTTTGAAACCCGGCCATTGGCCACGGGATTTGTTTATCAAGTCATGTTGCCATGGTAATGTAACGAAGCGGATGCAATGCACCTTTTTATTTTTTACAGTACAGATTTGAGATATTTCATTCCCTTTCAAGAAGTTTTACTGTATTTGTGTTGAAATATATCAACATAAATAAAACAATCACAAGTTTTCTGCAATTTCCAGTAAACTGTGATATGATAACACATGTAAATTTAAATAAAATGATGCGTAGAAAGGAACATCAAGATGATATTGCGTTTTATTTCAATTTTTAGTAACATGCGCAAATAATGGAAAGAGATAGAAAATGTATTTTTTGTATAGCTCTATTTCTGTTTGAACTAACAATGAACACGCTTTAAATCAGCATTTGACAGCTGATTGTCTCATAATTTTTAATCTGTACTGCAGTGGTTCAAGCGCTGCATGTGCATTAGTGCATTTTTTTCATTTAATTTAGATTTCTCTAAGTTTAACACGAACTATGTTATTTATTTCATGAAAACAATTTAGTTTTGTCAGGGATAATGAACATTTGCTTATTTACGTTATAAGAATACTAAAATAAGTGATACGGCAAAATGACGGAGGAAATGTCATCAAAGAGGTAAGAATAATCCCGTCCTCATAAATAATTGTATAAATTTTGTGTGATACCTGGAGATTTTGATCGGCAAAATAATGGCGAGCGAAAAAACCGGCAACGGCAAGTAGGTACTGGCTAACTTCGCGACGCGGTTAAGCGCGAGATTATTTCAGTTTTCACCGCCGCCGTAGTTAGGTAATTCTTTCACAGGAAACACCAAGATTCTCAATGAGACTTTTTCATTGTCGTATAATAAATTAAAATTATTTCCTTCCAAAATTTTAAAGTAAATGGTATTTCCCTACATTACCCAAAATGTCATTACAAGTTACATTGATTGACATTGTTTCAAAAATAGAATATGCAATGATTACTTTATAAATTCTACTAGGAATAAAACAAGAAACATGTTTCATACAGCCGCATTGCAGTCTTTTAAAGGGAATAGTTTTATTTCTTTTAGATTTACTGTCTACTTTACCATATTACATAGGTTGTATCCCTGATATTGTTTACTTAAACTAGTTGGTTCGACACACAGATTAGCAAAATACATACTATAATATAAAATTATGATATGTATTATTCTACATTTATAAAATTAAATAAAAATATTTTGTTATTAAATTGACATCTATCCTAACAACATTTAGTTTGCGAGGCCAAAAGCTAAAAATTGTCCCTTCTAAGTGCTAACAGATTTCTAGTAAATATTTAATTCTGTGATTATTTTATTTTCATAGATTTACAATAAAACAAATCTGTTTCCTGTTAGAGGAAGTTTACAAACAAATATAAATAGGTACTTCTGTGAAACACATTCTAAGTCATGTTTGGTTATTTATAAAAATATTGAGTATTTTTTTAAACATGTTAGACTTTTATTTTTGTAATAAGAATTGGCTACACAATTGTCTTTCAAATAATTCTCGAATAGTGCATTGCTAACATAATAATATGGATTTTTTTAATTTGCATGATTTCCAATTAATTTTAAATTACATTCTAGCTGCTAAATTTAAACCAGTGATTGTCTTTGTCTACCCAGTTAGTAATTAATTCATGGTGGAAAATAATAGAATTTAAGTAAAAAAAAAAATTATCCATGAGGCAGCTTTTACCCCTGAGGTAGGCAGAGGTCTTCCATTTCTGGAAATACCTGCTTTTCACGAGAATATTCGAGGCCTGAATGTGTGAGCCCATCGCCGGACCGGGTCTGTTACACATTCCTCCAAATTAATTCTGCAACCTGCAGGTTTCCTCACGATGTTTTCCTTCACCTTCGAGCTATTACGTACATACATACAGCTCACGCCTTCTTCCCACAGGGGTAGGCAGAGACGATGGATCGCCACTTTGCCCGATCTTCGCACACTTCCCTCGCTTCCTTCACATTCATAAGTCTTTTCATACACGCTCTTTTATTCTTCGCACTCTTGACCCCAGCTTTTTGAAGGACGTCACTAATTTGATCCGTGAACGTCCTTCTGGGGCGTCCTCTTGCCTTGTATCCTTCAACATTCGCGCCATAAATCTCTTTCGTTACTCTTCTTTCATCCATTCGTTCTAAATGACCAAACCAGCTTAACATACCCTTTTCTATCCTTGTCACTACATCTTCTTTCAAACCACACTTCTCTCGTATATCCGCATTCCTCACTCTATCACACAATTTTACTCCACACATTTTCCTCAAAGACCTCATTTCCACTGCGTTCACCTTGCTTTCATGCTTCTTCTGCCACACCCAATTGCCATTTCAATTGCACCCATCTGCCCAACACACACCCAAGAGCTATTAAAAACTATAAAATGTGCTAAAATTTTTTGGCTTACGTAATTGTGACATAGGTACATTTCATGTTCACATTAGATGTGTTTGCAAATCTCATATTAAGCCGTATTGGTCAGAAATTAAATATACTCCAATATCAGAAGCATTTGTCAAAGGTTACTCCACAGACCATACTTCGATCGGAGCTTCGACCCTCGATAACGTTGCTCTGGTAACAGCCTGCACATCTGATAACGCACCGCCCGCGTCAACTGACAACTCGGGGAATGTTGTGGATGTTATCTCCGCCGACAAACTCACTTCCGTCGATATCAACCATTACCATTTACCATATTAACTATTTTCGCCATTTCATTCCTGATGCAAAGGCTGTCCGTTGCGTAATGGGCACCTTTGCACTACGGGGTGGGCTATTTGACTAGACATAAGTTTATCAATGTCTTTAAGTTATTTTTTTATATTGAAGTATTAAATCTTAGAATTAACTTTCAACTGGTTTTCGCCATTAACCAATAAAATAACATAATCCGACGCCTTTTTATCCCCGAGGGGGAAGGCAGAGGATATTCTTTGGACCTCTACGTGATAGGTGGTGAGCCCATCGCCGGACTGAGTCTGTTACACATGCCTCAGAATTAATTCTGGGACCTGCGGGTTTCCTCACGATGTTTTCCTTCACCGTCACTACCAATCTGTGGAACAAATTGTCGCCTGCGGTATTTCCCGACACGCGTACTCCCAATTAAAACGGTGGCAACACACTTGACTCTTGAGATGCAGGTGTCTATGGGCGACGGTAGTCACTTCTCCCACCCATCTGCATAAGCAGATGCTTATTTGCCCCCAAAACTTAAACAAACTTTCATTAATAGTGTATGCAAGATGGTTTACGCATTTTTTAAATGGGTATTTATTTAACTTGATCCTACAACAAGACATTACGTATCTATCTGTCAGTGAACTATAAAGCTAAACAGCAATATTTGTTTATTAAAATTTTCGCAAAAAGTCGAAAGCACTCTAGATGATAAACTTCCTAATTTGCAACCCAAGCCGTCAACTTCCTAGCTTCTGAATCGTCTAAGTAGTCTCCTTCCTAGGTGTACCAATGCCTAAGTCTGGTTACCTACTGTACCCTTAATTATAATAGAGCCTGTTACATACTGTACCGTACCGTTAGTAGGTAACCAAAGACAAGATTACTTAATTAAACCCTTTCGGTTTTACATCCTTTCACGTAACAGCTCGGCAAATGCCAGGCTTTATAGATTTATTTATGGTCTTGTTCGGTGACTCAGAAAGGCTTCAGACTGGATTTAGGGTCATTGAACTGGTGAAGGCTTATTCCGTAACATTTTTTTTCGACCACTATTTTTAATGCGAATTCCACAGTGGGAACAGACGTGGGCGCTATTGTTTCAATGTTTTTGAGAAATAAGTCGTAACTAAATTTAGTTTTTTTGTTGTTTTTGAATAATTGAATCAGACATTCTTTTGTTAATTAATGTTTCTCATGGTTTATTTATTGCGGTTATCATTGGCTGTATCTTTCAACACGGTCGAGGTCGAGGGTTCTGCGAATTGTTATTTATTCGTCGATGTTATACTGTATCTGTCGGCGTATTGGTACTCGTAAGTCGAAACAGTACAGAGCGTTTCGGGCACCTTTCTTCACTTTTGGGTTCCGTAGGTACCCACGGGACAGGGTGCCTACGGGATCCTATACCGTTACATGGCTGTAACAGTGGACATTCTACAGTTAAAAATCTAGGGGTACAAGAAACGAGTTTTTTATTGTACAGTCAAGAGCACATGAAGCTTGACACTTGTAGTGCGAGTATGACCTCTAAATCGATTGTAATAAGAACGTTACAAAGTCCAATGTGTCAAACTCCGCGTGCTCTTAAGTACTCTTAACTGTACCTACGGTGGTACAGAACCCGTTGCGAGTCCGACGCGCACTTGGC
Organism: Ethmia dodecea; assembly: GCA_963855545.1. Classification (NCBI taxonomy): domain Eukaryota; kingdom Metazoa; phylum Arthropoda; class Insecta; order Lepidoptera; family Depressariidae; genus Ethmia; species Ethmia dodecea. Next base: position 18,774,127 of record OY979438.1, on the reverse strand, counting down.
CGCTTTTAATTTTATTAATTAATATAATCAATGCGAAAGAGTTTTAGTTATTTTGTTGTTTTTAATGCTGTAACGAAGTAATGAACGCCTGGGTTTTTGTGGGTAACGATACTTAGATGACCGGAAAGGCTACATTTTTGTCCTGGAACGCGTATGAAGTCCTGGCAAGCTACTCTAGCTTTACCAACAACAAAAAATCAAAAGTTCCAATCTGTAATACCTACGTAAACAACTGTTACAGACTCAAAAATGAAACTTCCGATTCACAAACCGACATTCCAAACGGTTCGTCGAGTTCCAACTTCGACGCGACTCATTGATTGATTGTGCACGCGCTGGACTGCCCTTTATGGCATTCCTTAGTTATTGTTTATCGCCTAGAAGGGCTCTGAATACGGTGACTCAATGGTACGGGTGGCCACACAGCATGTGCTTTGCTCTTACGTAGAGGATGATCTAAGCGGGTCATGTGTGGTGAACTGTACGAATGTCTTCGCGACTACGACACGTTTGGTTACTGTTGTTTTTGTGTTCAAGATAGGTTAGTATTAGTTTACTCAACAAAGAGTTGTAGAGTGCGTGAGCGGGGACCTAAGCGATTTCTTCAGTAAGTTGTTCAGGGTGCTTAGGGAGTAAACATACTAAAAGTCCCGGCGTCTAGGAGGTCCGCCGGATTGAAGTTCCCACTTTTTAGTTTTTCGCTAATATATTTAAAACGGTTTATTGTAGATAAAAATGTATCATCTACGTTAAGAAAGCTCATAAAATATTCTGCAACTTTTATCTTATACACTTTTTCAGATTCCTACCCGTTTTCGAACTACACGTTCCGGATGAGTGAACATTTTCGAAAATAGTACTTTTATTAAACACTAGTTGTTGCCTGCTACTTCGTTCGCGTTATTTCGGAATAAAAAGTATTTGTTAATCCGGGTCCTAATCTATCTACCTACCAAATTTCATCCAAATCCGTGCAGCCGCTAAGTTATTATTGTCTCCTATCACATATATATCTGCACGAATCTGTCCTAATATTCTGAAGAGGAAAGATTTGTATTTTTGTACGTGTACGTGTTACTAATAAACTCAAAAACTACTGCACCGATTTTATAAATTATTTAACCAATGGAAAGTTAGAATATCCCTGAGTAACTTAGGCTATATTTTATTCCCGTATTCCCACGGGAACCGCTAACATAAGATTTAACAGTCAGCTAATTTTAGTTTCATTTGCCTTTCAAAACCCGGAGGTAAGTACTATTCTTTAGTACTAACACTACATAAATATTATCCAGTGATCCAATTCTAAATGAAGAGCACATAAAGTATTGGTGGTGTATGGAATAGCAAACTTACCGATTCATTGCGAGTCGGTTTCTGGGTCGACGCTCTTAGATGAACTGTCTGATCGCCCAGTTGCGTTAGTGCTTTACTTTTCTCAAGGGGAATTCGCTTAAACTTTAGCCTAACCGCTTTGCATATATTGAAACGGCACAGATTTGCCATCTATATCCGTGTCCCTTATAATTGAGAATCATTATCTTGTCTATGGTTCTGAAAACATGTTTATTTTGACCAAGCAGTTTAGGCTTTCTGGTCAAAAATTTCTAGAACTTTGCTACCTGTTCATAAATGCGGTACCTAAATAAACGATCTGTCATTTGTAAAATCGGTCAATAGAATTGGACATTTCAAGAGTCAATCATTTGTAGACTAAACCCTTTAAATATCTACTGTAGAAGGCACTGAAGAGATTTTAAAAATGTAGTATTCGTTACTATGGTGACGAAGACGAGTCCAGATACCTCGCACTTCAAAATCCATCAAACCGTTAAGGCTAGAGGTCACAGGGAAACATGTGGGGAAACAAGTGTGCCATTTTGTTTTCCTATCCAATGTGCCACAACTCAACAAATCTAACTTCATTTATATATTCGTTAAGGCTGCTGGCTGCGCCAAAAGAATAAGACACATTTTTTACTAATATACTTATACGTACGCATCCAAAAACATTGCCATCCTTCATGTAGTAAAAGGACGGTGTTGTCGCTTTTGAACATCAGCAACACAGGAGTTTGAAGATCTGCGTTAACTCTCTTTTGAAGAACTTCATATTACGGCGCAAATGGAAACACCTCAAGAGAGGACATTCTTCATTTCGCATCTGGCAAGAAACAAAGATTTGATTGAGAATGGGCTCCTTTTTATGCCAAATTTTGGTGCTGTAATAAAAGCGCAACTCCGCAAGCTGCAGAATATCCTTCTGCCTCTCTTCAAGTTCGGCTGAGCGATTTAGCCGTGAAAAGTTACTCACCACTCACCAGACAGTTGGCTTTTTGGCGGGAATCTGAAGAGGGACGTCATGCTTTTTGTATTTAATTCATTTTGCTGTATATTTTGGGTTTTGAGGTTTTGAATAATATTAGTGATAGTATATTATGTTCCAAGTGTCCGTGAAAGTGTGCAGCGAATGGGAAATTCGATAAAATGATCATTTTTCAATTGCTTCAAAGAGTCACAATTTAGTCTTCAGTAAAAGTGCTATCATTTTACTGTTGGCAACCAAGGGAGTGCGCCAAAGGAATAAGAAAAAAGGGATTTAAAAACTGTTGAAGACACTGAATTTTTGTGCATGTACTCTGAAGCAGCAAAAAATTACTTGACACTGGCAAAATGCAAAATGCGGTACCAAAAAAAAAAACAGCCAAGTTGCAATTATAATATTAAGATGGGGAAGCAGGCGATCGACACCTGACTGATGAATGCGATGATCTAACTCATTGTTCGATTATTGCGTACGCGCCATTACAAACGCGGTGCTAATTATTTTCATTCCAACGTGTCGGATGGTCTTAAATTGTTTTGCTTATTACCGAAGATTGTCTTGTGGCTCCGCCCACGCGGACTCAGTTTATTCAGACTTACCTCACAAAATCATTAGGTTTAGAATTTTGTGGTAAATTGTTGATGAACTGAAAATGTTATCACTTTTTAGACCGAAGTTTCCAGAAGCAGCAGTGTCCCACGGGAGGACGATTACAATAGATACTCTTAGTATATCGAAATTGTTTGCTTGACGGGCTGCAAGTTTAAAATATTTTTTTTCCAACATCGTCATTGAAACAGGTAGGATTTTAAATTCGACCATATTTATCAAAAATTTTGCAAATTCATTCAATTCCTTCAAAGCCTTCAGTCAACGTTCAGCGTGAGAAGAAACCAATTACTATTTTGTATAATCGCTATAGTTATTGTTTGTGCATGATCTCATGCGACTGGCGCGGTATCGGCAGACATTGTGTCTTCAGTTCATTGTACCGAGATGCGCCCGCGCAGAAATATCACAAGCGGAAACGCGCATAGCCTCTACCGGAATTCGTTGGCGATGTTTTAGAGGAAATGACCCTTCGTTTTGGGCTTCCTATTGTTTAGCATTGAAAGAGCGTTATGGTATGATACAGAGTAATAACAAAGGTTAGATGGAATTGTGATCTCATGTTTGCTAAGACAAGAAAAAAGTCTTGATAGTCTAAGAGATGATCTCAGGCCTAAGCTACTCCACGCAAAGATCAAATCGTACTTTCCTAAATGCAAGAGTAGGTAAACCACAGACCAATAATCTCTGTGAGGTAAACCTAGCAATGGGTAATAATAAGTCTAATAATAGAGATGAATCAATGATTATTTCAAAGAAATACTGACAGCATTACATTGTTATTGAAGGTGTCAATGACCTTAAGCCATTTGCTAAAAATGTTGTCGAAACAGTCTAAAAGTATAACGAGAAAAACAAAAACTTTCATGCCCACGCTCCCATGCTAAACGGCGAAGTTGTCAGCCGACAGTCACCGGCCCTTTACTTCTCTACACTAATATTATAAAGTCTTTCACAGATTTCAAGCTTCCTTTTCTGAGAATAACATGGACTATAACTTTTTCACGGAAACTGGACTTATGCGGGTGAAATTGCGAGACATCTAGCATGATATTATAACATAGAACTCTGGCTGAAAACTAACTTCAACTTGTACGGTTTTATCATGGAAGCCATTGTCAGAACTGGACTTAATTGGGACCACACAGGAAAAACCAGCTTTCAAAAAACAAAAAGAAAACTCGTTCACCCATTCGAAAGTTCTGAGGCAACAAACAAAAAAAAAAACAATAAAAACACACTCAAATTGAGAACGTCCTTCTTTTTTGAAGTCGGTTGAAAAGTTGATATCATTTGTAAACGTTACGAGAGAATAAAATATAGTACTACAAGTGAACAGGAAACATCAAGACCTCAATAGAGGAGGCATCAATAGGGACAAATTGCCAATGTATATAAATTTTGCGATCTTTTTATAGAAACTGTCGGCAAAACCATGGGAAGGTTTGTTTGTTTTATGCTCTATTGAATATCTTTCATTTGTTCCTTTTTGTATATGTATGTTTCTTTGATCTACTGTTCTACCTTCTCATATTTGTTTAGCTATTTTCGCGTCGGCTTCTTCTATCTTGGGTATTCAATTAGTAATGCGGTTGGTTCATCAATATCTACTGTTATTGTAAAGGTTTATTTCAGAGGCTTATGCTTTTGTAATCAATGGGCAGACAAAATGCCAAGCCTCTATTAATATGGATCACCTACGACGCCGAAAAAAGGGAAATGATGCTCTTTTTATCATGTTTCTTTATATTACTTCGGAAAATACAGGAGATAATTTTATGGAACCGTCTGGAAGTTGACGTTGTTTGACGTAGAAACTCTTCTAGGATGATGTCGTAGTCACACCTAATTACACGGCACATCCAGATATTTTGAGCATCTAAATAATATCAAGCGGTGACGGAAACACCTATTGGCATAGCAGAGAAACTAATCATAATAGCAGTAAAAAGGTCATCGCGTCGACACGACACGACTAGTGAGTATTAATAGACAGACCAACACGTGGGTTTATTTATCTAGAGCCGCCCCCCGGCGACGCCCGTCACGCGAGCAGTTGACGGGACCGAGAAATTAATGTTGCGTTTGATTTATGCAGTTTGTATGGATGTTTTGATGGCTATCTTTTATGTGAAGGTTTCTTTCGTTGACGGTTATTAAACTCTGTGAAAGTTACTTAATGTTTGTTGCCGTAACGGTGCTATTTCTGGAAAGTGATTTAGTTTTCCTTCCTCCTTTACGTTCATGACATGAATTATGTTAATAATTGAAATATGACATATATAGAACGAAACATTATGTAGCCCACCCACGCGATATATCAATTCGCGAAGCACGACAAAGGATGCATATTACAATTTGCGCGCGCGACTTCTTTCAATCTAAGCAAATTGTAATGACCTTAATCTGTGACCTGCCTGTGAACAAAAGAGATTCTCTCGTTTCTAGTGGACGCTATCGCTACCAGATCCTGGCAACTAATGGTTCCGCGTTTAAAATTCGAACACTGAAATCGTGGTTTCACTTTAAAGCTCCATCCAACCATCGGAGCCGGGATCAAAAGCAGTCTCGTGAGAGCTGTGGAAGCAGGCGGACGACTTGCCGCTCCCGTTACGGTTGTAATAACTTTGAAAGGATACTCGAGTTTATTTTCGGAGTGAGCTTTGATAATCGTTTTTGGATGAGGCGGCATTTGGTTATGTAAATTGTTGTTTAGTTTTAAGAGCAATTAACTTTATAATTTCCGTGACAAATTGACCCTTTACGGTGTTGCATTTGTGGTGTTTGTTTCACATCGATCACTGTGAATAGATAAGTTTATCTAGACACCACATGGGCCGTAATCGTAACCCAGATATTGGGATCCGAACGCAGGGACTGTTTACAGAGTAAACAAACTTTCCTCTTGTTTGTATATCAGTGTTGTTTGTTTAACAGACAGTCATCAGTCTATCAACTCTATGAACGTGGTGAATATATTTTTGGATTTCGGTGAAGCGTTCGGAACATTTTGCTTGCAGTTCTATGAATAGAAAACAACTAATAGTGTCACAATTCGCAAGCCACTTGTTGCTACTGTCTCTTTCAACTTGTTGATCTGACGGAAGCTTTGGATACTCTAGCTCTTGGTTATGATGATTGTTCCCGATGGATGGTGAGGGTCGGCTGGTGTTCTGGAAGGGCGGGGTGTGGGAGGGGGGCGCCCCTACCCTCAGCTGTAACACCTGCAAGAAGAGGCGGGCAGACAGAATGAGTGCTAATGAGCGTCCCCCAGGGTGAGTTCCTTGGCCTTCCTATCTTGATGACTTTGACTAGCTGTTTCACGGTCTTATCTGTATCTATGACTTGCTTTCTTAATTAGTAGAGTAAATTTATCACTCCGGGTACCAACTGTCTGCATTTTATAGCATATGTTGCAGGTGGCACGATTGACAAAATGTGCAAATTTCAAATAATCTAAAAACATTAAAGTGTTACAATGATCAAAAGCAGGAATTTAGTAATGCCAGGAATCGTAAGTGCCATCTAATATTATTTTTTTAATTAGATTTTCAAGAACTTTCTCTGAAATTATATCCATTTACTTAATCCTATATATACAGGATGTCCCAGAAGTCAACGATAAGCCGAAAACCAGCGATAAGCCTAGTCATGAGGGTAATCAGAAAAATATAAAAAAAAATCTATGTTCTTTTTTCAAAATGTTATGAAGGTTTAAAAAAAAACCTAAAAAACGGACACCCTGTAATGAACTTTCTTTTACCGTGACTCTAAAATATTTACAGTCACGGTAAAAAAAACTTTTTGAATATTTTTTTTCTGTAATGCTATAACGAATAGCCGTGCTACAATTTACAATACAAAAAAAATACATAACTGCCTCATTTTTAAGTAAAAAGTTAAATTTGTTTCCAACATTGAATTCCAAATAATTTCATCAACCAACTTAAACCAGCTGTACTGTAAAAAAAATGTATGGCTACTATTTTGGCAAGTATACTTAAAAGTTGACGCATTTAGTCTAAATTCTAAAATGGTATAACACATGCTAGGTTTTGTTATAGTTGAGGCATGAAAATTTTTTTTCTCGATGAATCCGGATTCTATGCCACACACATAACACAAACAGAAGACGATTCTTGTGATGTAATTCATAATTCCACTAGTGTGTCACCCATTCAGTGACTGGCTGACTCTAGCATTGCTTCCTGGGGTGATCGTTAAAAAAACACCGTCGTGGCCGGGCCCAGAAATATGAACTAGAGCAGATTTACGGTTCAACATTTTGAGAATTCAACATTTTGCAATTCAACATTTTGAGAATTCAACATCTTGAGAATTCAACATTTTGAGAATCCAACATTAAGTTCTAGAAGGTATGATTTGTATACCGTTGCGAAAGTAGATTCCGTGCTAACAAGCTAGTGGATTTTGGATGAATCATGAATATTTCTGTGTATCAGTGTTCACTGTATAGTTAGTGTCCGTTGTTTTCCTTAAACGACCTCGATTTGTTACACTTTTATAGTGTAGGCGTACAAATAATGATTTGCAATATTTCAACGCTTTAAAAGTACAACATTTTTAATAGACTGTTTGAGGTCACTGTGTGGTTAAACGACAACGCAACTAGCGAAAAATCACACCTCTTTTTGTACAAGATCATAAAAAATGCTCATAGCAAACATACAGTTTTTTTCAACCGACTTCAAAAAAGGAGGAGGTTATCAATTCGACTGTATATTTATTGTTACCTCAGAACTTTCGACTGTGTGAACTGATTCTTTTTTTATTTGAAAGCTGGTGCTTCCCGTCTGGTCCCATTTCAATTTCGTCCAGTTCTGACAATAGCATCCGTGAGAAAACCATAAACTTATATATGTTGAAGTCGGTTTTTTACTCTTTGATAACATGTTTCGGAAGGCACGTTATAGTTGTTCCCAGTTTTCGTTGTGTTTGCGCACAATGGAAGTAGTTAAGCCATGTCAGATAGGTACCCTTGGGTGGCTTGAAAAATTCTGATAGTAACGTGGCCACTAGCCTCAACATCTGTTAATCCGCGGTGGGCTTCAAAAATGAAGGGAAAGACGCCTATCTCAGCAGTGGACTATTTAGGGGTTGATGTGGTAGGTACATAACATTAAACTCGGTGTATTTTTTATTAAGTTATGCTGGCTTTGTGGTCAAATGAGCCCACAGACCACTTAGCCCGCGGGCTAAGTTGACCCCTTAGTTTTTTTTCGTAGGTGACTCGACCCACACGTACCGGATAACCCGCGGGCTTAGTCGACTACTATTTTGCCGATAAGGGTCCATTCAGCCCGCGGGTTCAGTTGACTACTATTTTCCCGGGAAGGGTCCACTCGGCCCGCGAGCTAAATCAACCACTAACATACTGCTTCAACTCAGCCCGGTGTAAACGCCCAAGCAGCAAAATTATCCTATAGTGCAGATGTTACAGGCCTACGGCACTTATAATGTTCTATTAAGGGTTCTAGTACTTACTGCCACGCTTATAATAGCCAGCATGGAGTAAGTTGAGCCTTGTAGTGTATTTGATCCTATACATTAACTTATAATTACTTATAAGTAGAAATTAAGGGTGCATTACAAGCTTGGGTGCCTATAAGAGTATCACGAGGGTGTAAATGCACTCAAGAGCAGATAAACTGGTAAGCTATACTTATTACTGCTAATAAGAAGCATTATAGAACTACTATAAGTAAAGCACGCCAATAAGAGTGATAAACAGAACTAAAAGTACTGGTAACTACTTGCATTTATTACTTGGTTTTATAAGAGTTTATAAATTTACTTTACAGAACAATTATAAGTAAAGTGGAGTGGTTTTGTAGTGGTATAAACCAATATTGTTATAATCTTAACACGATTATAATGGTTTAATACAATATACTTAGCATCCAAAACTATATCCGTGGTGTCCTGTTCAAGAATGCATTGTTTTATAATGGTTTTACAAATGCTGTTATAGTCACAGTACGGACATTTTGATTTTGTTTGGTCGTATTATTTGCCGACGTAGTGTTCTATTCCGGCTCAAAATAAGTAGTTGTCACAAACAAAAAGTTCAGAAAACCTATAAACAAATAATTCGGTTCGGTTCGGTTTGAGGTGACGGATTCTAGTTTTGTATCTGGCGAAGAACTAATCGTAAAAATAGGAGAAGGTTCCGTACAAAATAGTTACTTCTAATAAATAATTCTGCACAAAACAACGTTTCATCGATTTACGATATAAATTTAGACTTAGAAGATTGTATTAGTGAGGAACCTGCGCAAGAACATGGAAGCGATATTGAAGACTATTCCAATTTTCAACTACATAGTGATCTTAAAAAATGTCCTTTAGAATAAAATATACGACATGCGACATTAAATTCTTTATTAGGAATAAGATAGCAATTTATTAATATAAATTATGGTTTTTATTTAAGCCTTAGGTAATTTAAACACAAACTTGTTTTCTAACTTAATGTAAAAATCATTCTCTAACAATCCAGCGGTGCATTCATTATAAATATAATAATGCAAACTTTATGATATTTATGACCTCGATAAGTATAAGTGTATAATTGTACATAATGCATATTTTGAATGCTATAGGTATTTAATTTTTATAAATAAATTACTTATAATGACTTATAAGTACATATAGGTAAAGAGAAAACAGAGAAATTAAACCTAAACTGACAGAAATTAGGTACTATTTGAGTAAGTTACCAAGTTCACTTTCGTCAGTGTTGAAGTGGTCATAACCTGAGTAGAAGCAGCATTTTTCAAACCCAAAAATTATCTTCTTTTAACAGTATTCTTTATTTACAACGAAGTGTTGTAGTCGTCTTGTAGTGTGTTTTGTTCCAAGACCACATGAAGGTTTTTTAAGCCCGAAAATCCTCTTAGTCAAAAAACGATCGACTTCCAGAAACATTCAAATTTTCAATGCTGACACCTAAACAAAAACATTAAAATAAGACAATATAAAATAACAGTCCAGTTATAGAAATATTTGCGGAACTCTAATTCCAAACAATATGGCCAAGCAATGGTTCTGATATTTACCATTTTTAAACTAAGTGCGCCTATAAGGGTTTGTTAATGTATTTTGAAAACCAACTTTCTCAAAATGGCGACTTTTCGTTTTATGTCTTACTGAAACCAACATTATTTTAAAATTTAACTTAATAAAAACGCAAATTTCAAGGGGCCTGTAAAAATTTTGATAAGAAACTTCTTATACACACACCGGCACAATTAGCGGAACAGAAAAAAAAAGGAGAAAAAAGAGGGAATTTAGAACAATGAATGTAATTTTTAAACAATATATTATTTAAAATGAAACAACAATTAAATTAACATGTTTTGACATTCATTTGTAACACCATACTTAAAATTTTATAAAAATAAAAATTAAATTAAACAAAATGCATTTTTCTTCGATTTTTAATTATAGAGAAACAGCAGAAAATTCAAGATTTTCCAAAGTTTAACAACAATTTCAATGACTGTTCAATATCGAGTGTTTCCTCCTCGTGCTCTGATGAGGGTTTCCATCCGTCTGGGCATGCTGCGGATGATGTTATCAATGGTTTCTTGGGGCAACCTCTGCCATTCTTCAAGTAATGCGTTTCGCAACTCGTTGAGATTATTGGGAGGGGGCATTCTTGACTTTACACTCCTCTTTAGCAAGTCCCAGACGTGTTCTATAGGGTTCATATCGGGGGACCGTGCTGGCCACTCCATCACCGTTATACCAACATGGTTTAGGTATGTCTGTACTGTGCGAGCACTGTGAGCCCGAGCATTATCCTGCATTAGAATGAAGTTGTTACCAATAAAGGGGGCAAATGGCACAACATGTTCTTCTAAAATCTCCCTGATATACCGATCAGCATTCAGATTCCCGCCATCGACCACTACTAACTCCGTACGAGCTCCTAAACATATTCCTCCCCAGACCATAATTGAACCGCCGCCATATGCAACTGTATTTTCAAAATTAGACTGGATATACCGTTCTCCTTTGCGTCTCCATACTCGCTGCCTTCCATCAATTTGATTTAACATAACTCTGCATTCATCAGTAAAAAGAACCTGTCCCCAGTCGTCGAAGTCCCAATCACGATGTTCACGACCAAAGTGTAGACGGTTTGTGCGATGATGTCTCTCAAGTTTTGGGGCTTTGGCGGGCACATACGAGCCTATACCCACTTCTTCGAATCTTCTACGAACTGTCCGCTCACTCATCCTTACTGCTCGTACCTCTTCCAGTAAATTTCGAGCCTGCACCGCCGTTAGTCTCGTGTTCCGTCGGACTTGAAGTTGGAGAAAACGGTCATCCCTCCTTGAAGTACACCTTTTCCGGCCTTGTCCTCTCCTTCTCACTAGAGCATTCGTCAATCTGTATCGTTGGATGCTACGATAAATCGTTGATAACGATCGACGAAGGCTTCTGGCAATCGATCTGTAGGTTTGACCATTTCTCCTCATTTGATCTGCCCTAATGATTTCTGATGGCGTTAAATCAGGCATAATTAGATGCTCGTAAATTATCAATATGCGAAAAAACTCAAAAGCCTCAAAAACTGCAATTCAAAGCTTTTCAAATGGAATTCACGAACCTTCTAAAAACGGACAAGCGGTGGAAAAAATGAATCAATGAAAATTAAAACAAAAGAATGAAAAAAAGGGCAGTCGCTTAGTATTCCATTTTTAAATTAAAACCCAAATTTAAAAAAAGCTTGTTTAGCCGGCCAGTAACACGCAAAAATGCGTAAATACTCCCTTTTTTTTCTGTTCCGCTAATTGTGCCGGTGTGTGTAGTTCACCAAAAATATACTTGTGCCATGCACATTCAAACACATTATACATCTTGACTTATCATTTACTAACACTCTACTCACAATTAATATTCTATATAATATTTCTAATAAGAAATGGATACTTCCCTTTATCAATATTAATCTTTACAAAAGTGCGCAGCAACATTCACCAATTCACAACACTTTGTATGAGCTTGTAAGAGATTCACTGTGTACGTTATTGTCGTGTTTGGTTCCATTAGGCGCTGATAGTTAGCTTCGCAGGCGCAAATAGTTTTACGTAGTCCAAGTATAAGATCGTTATTGGTCAAAGTGGGTTCATCAAGTCTACTATAGGTATTTAATTAGCCAAGATACGCCTATAAATTGGGCCCTTTTCCGTGGTTATAATGGTTTACTATTCCGTTATAGTCCTAATAAAATGGTGGTTCCAGGACAATTACTAGACCACATTTTGCTGCTTGGGCGGCTACCCATTTATTTTGAATGGGTTCTTCCTAAGGGTTTGCCTATACTTATACGAGAATGAATGATCGATCTGAACAATGGGAAAAAGAATAAGTACGTTTGATAACATCATCTTATACAAGTCGTGTTTGTATAATATTATAATAAATTCTATGCTCCAAAGAGCATGATGATGTTAAATTGTACTAAAAGGCAGACATTACTCGTTACGCCAAATTACACGCTTGTTACTTCGTTAAAATACTGTGACTGAATCTCAGATAGGCAAAGAAAGATATCATGAAAGGAGAAATAGCGACGGGGTATGACGAAATTTAGGCAAAACATTGACTGGCTTTATGCTCCCCATTTTAATTTTTCCCATTATAATTCGTGTTCGAATCCTGGCGAGAGGGCATTCACCAGAGTTTTTTCAAAAATTACGTATAATATACGTAAGTAAAATTAAAAATATTATTGTTATCACTAGATCGATGGAGAATCGAATCCGAAAATCCGGGCGGAGAATAGAACCTATCTGATTGTAGTTGACTAGTAAGACATGAGATTAAAAAGAGCTGCCCTTGAGTTTCTTGCTGGTTCTTCTCGGGGACTGCATTTGGAACCAGCAACTCGTCGGGGAGATGGGCTGCTGTTTACATTTAGCCAATCTTCATGGACGAGTTCCAAGTGCCTTATTATTAGACGATTGACTTTTCTAAGTGTAATTAGCAATTACCTATGGAAATAAATACATTTTCATTTTCATGAGAAAGCAGGGCAGCTACGAACTGAGCCACAAGGTCAATAGGTCCTTATCCGGATGGAGAGTGACGGAGGCACATAAAAGTTATCATATAACTCTTTATTGGTATTGGCGCAGCTGGTTATGGTCAGTAACTCGATATTGAATAATAAAATTTTGTTTGCGCCGGCTGATGGCTCCGAGCCGCCTACCGTTATTTACTTTCTTTATATTTTTATACAAATCGTCTAAAAAAACTTCGTTTTTTATTTGTGACATAAATATGTTTGCATGTATAATAATAATTACCTTCATCATCAAACCTGTAACCGCCCATTGCTGCAGACCTAAGGGTATTTCCTCGCTCATGAGGAAGTATAGGCCATAATCTAATACTATAGCCCACCGCGGATTGGGAGTTAGCGTTAGGCTAGTGGCCACTTAATTATCAGAAGATAGTGTTAGTAGGTATAGTAACCACCTAACTGTCAGAATTTTCAAGTCACCGAATTGTATCTGTCATGGCTTAACGACTTCCATTGTGCGTTCACAACGAAAACAGAGACGAAGGTGATACAAACTGCAATAAAACTTGGCTGTCTCATAAAACCGTCTTCCACCAGTAAAAGTTATAATAAGTACATTAAATCAGGACTATAATTAGTCTCGCATTCCCAAGAAAGTTATTTGGAGTTCGGAATGACAATAAAATAATGATAGACGTTCGTCGAACGTTGGAGGGCTGGAAATGCCTGTTTGCACTTCTTTATACAATCCGGCTTTCGATAGCATCCACACAATTTAATAAAAGACTTGAAACAAGTTACTAGTGGATCTTAAGGGCACAGCTACCCCAAAACCCATTTATGTGGCGTATAATGATATTATTTTGGAAATGTCCACCCAAACCAAGGTCCTGGATCCGCCACTGGAACAAGCAATAGTTATCACAAGATTTTACGATTCTGTTTGTATACAGACCAGAGATACAATACAATACAATACAATAACTCTTTATTGTACATCAAAAACAACACAATATGGATACCAACATTAACTAAAGTACAATGGGCAGTCTTATCGCTTTTAGCGATCTCATGAATTAGGTACACCTCGTGTAAAGGTCAGTTGGTACGACAATGACGAAATTCTGGCAAAGTCGTCGACCTCTTATCATTTCAAAACAAAGTGTACGTAAGCAACAATAAAAACTAATAACATTATACGTCATTACGTAACGTGTCGATGACCTGCTATCGCGATCGAGTGGGGCACGTGCCCCATTACCCCACCACCCAGCGTGCCCCACTGCGGGGGTGCCCTAAATCCCGACTTGACTACAGTATTAGCAGGTTAAAAGTATGACTAATATTACATGTGGTGACTACGGTATGTTACGAAATCGGCTGCGTCTGTAAAGGAGCGGACTGCTCTGAGCTGGAGTTAAATATAAGATGAATGAAAGAAAGTAAAAATATCGAGACAACTGTTTAATGTGAAAAAACCAGAGATTAAAATATAATAGTACATAGAGGGGTGGTCGCCCGTGGGGTGTCCGGGCCAGAATAGCACCCACCCACATCATCCCGAGGGTGTCGTAGAAGGCGACTAAGGGAAAAATCCGGAAGTTGGGCAGCAGCAGCTTCCGTGTACTTAACAGTTATACTGCGATCCCCAAGACGCCTGCCAAGCGCGGGGATTATGGCAACCCCCCCCCCCCCCCCCACACACCATGACAGACAAAAACAGACCACGGCCCCCAGTCCTCGGCAGCTCCGCTATTCCTGACCTCGGTAGCGGGTCAGGTAACGGTGGAGCAGGGGGTGCGAAGAATCTCCGGCAGATACCCCGCTACTACCCCAAACGGACTTTGGCCCTGGCAACACACAACATTCGCACACTGAGGACTGACGAAAAGATTGTAGAGCTGGAGGAGGAATTGAGCAAGTTGCGATGGGACATACTGGGATTAAGCGAAATAAGACGAGAGGGACAGGACACGATAATCCTGGATTCTGGCCACATGCTCTTCTTCCGGGAAGGAGACCAAAAATCCCAGGGTGGTGTTGGGTTTCTCGTCCGTAAGCCCCTCGTTAACAACGTAGTAAAGGTCGATAGTGTGTCGAGCAGGGTAGCGTACATAATACTCAGAATCACCGATCGGTATTCGCTGAAGGTCATACAGGTATATGCGCCGACCTCGACACACCCTGACGAGGAAGTAGAGTCTATGTATGAGGATATATCGAAAGCCATGCATACCTCCAAATCATACTTCACCGTTGTAATGGGGGACTTCAACGCAAAGGTGGGCACACGGAATGGCGATGAGTTGAGAGTGGGGACATATGGATATGGACAGCGAAACCAGAGGGGCCAGAGGCTGGTTGACTTCATGGAAAAGGAAGGACTCTATTCGATGAACTCCTTTTTCCAGAAGCGCCCGACTAGAAAGTGGACCTGGATAAGCCCCGATGGTTCCATCAAAAATGAGATCGACTTCATCATGACGACCAAGAAGCGAATATTCAATGACGTCTCCGTGATCGGCAGGGTGAAAACCGGTAGCGATCACCGGATCATCAGAGGCACATTGAATATCGATGTTAAGCTTGAGAGGTCACGTCTGGTGAAGTCCACGCTCCGCCCTAATCCTGCCCAAATCCAAAATCCCGAAGACTTTCAACTCGAACTGCATAATCGCTTCCAGTGCCTAACAGAGTGCGAAACAGTGGATGAGATAAACAACGGGTTGGTGAAAACTGTCCATGCAGTGGGGTCTAAGTTTTTCAAAGCCCCACGCCGGAAAAGGCCTCAAAAGCTCTCGGAAACTACTATTAAGCTAATGAAAGACCGGTCTGAGATGAGATTGCAATCTTCAGTTGATATGTCAGAATACGGTAAACTCAATAGACGTATCTCAAAGTCCATGCGACACGACTTGCGGTCCTATAGTACACAATGTATTAAGACCGCAATTGAGCGAAACCAGGGCTCCAAAGTGTTCGCAAAAAATGCGTCTATTGGGCAAAGCCAAATGACGAAACTGAAGATCGAGGACGGCAGTATCATCTCATCGAAACCAGAGATCCTGAAAGAGCTCGAGAGGTTTTATGGGCACTTGTACACCTCAACACGACAACCCGTTGGCAGCTCCGCTCAGGACACTAGAGCGAGACTGACCCGACACTACACTGAGGATATCCCAGACATCAGCCTGTATGAGATTAGAATGGCCCTCCAACAGCTTAAGAATAACAAGGCGCCGGGAGATGACGGAATCACGACAGAACTCCTTCGAGCGGGTGGAAAACCAGTACTTTTAGTCCTCCAGAAGTTGTTTAATTCCGTCATACTCGAAGGTATAACGCCAGAAGCATGGCATAGGAGTGTGGTGGTGCTCTTCTTCAAAAAAGGTGACAATACCTTGTTGAAGAATTATAGACCCATCTCACTCCTGAGCCATGTGTACAAACTGTTCTCGAGGGTCATTACAAATCGTCTCGAACGTAGGTTTGATGACTTCCAGCCTCCCGAACAAGCCGGTTTCCGAAAAGGCTTTAGCACCATAGACCACATCCATACGCTCCGTCAGATTATACAGAAGACTAAGGAGTATAATCGGCCATTATGTTTAGCGTTTGTGGACTATGAAAAAGCCTTTGATTCCATCGAAACCTGGGCAGTGTTACAGTCCCTTCAGCGATGCCGTATCGACTATAGGTATATAGAAGTGTTGAAGTGTTTGTATAGAAACGCCACTATGTCTATCCGATTGCAGGACGAGAGCACGGAACCAATCCAATTGCAAAGAGGCGTGAGACAGGGAGACGTCATCTCTCCTAAACTGTTCGCGAACGCATTGGAGGACGTTTTCAAGCTCTTGGATTGGGACGGATTTGGCATCAACATCAATGGCGAATACATCACCCACCTTCGTTTCGCCGATGATATAGTCATCATGGCTGAATCGCTGGAGGATATGAACACTATGCTTGGAGACCTCAACAACGTTTCTCAACAGGTGGGTCTTAAAATGAATATGGACAAGACGAAAATTATGTCGAATGTACATGTTCCACCCATGCCGGTATTTGTTGGAAACGTTGCTATCGAAGTTGTCGACCAGTACGTTTACCTTGGACAAACTGTTCAACTAGGTAAGTCCAACTTCGACAAAGAGGTCGCCCGAAGAATCCAACTCGGATGGGCAGCGTTCGGGAAACTACGCGATATATTTTCGTCCAAAATTCCACAGTGCCTGAAGACGAGGGTTTATAACCAATGTGTGTTGCCAGTGATGACCTATGGCACAGAAACGTGGTCCCTAACTGCTGGCCTCCTAGATAAGCTCAGAGTCACCCAACGAGCTATGGAGAGAGCTATGCTCGGAGTTTCTTTGCGCGATAGAATCCGGAACGAGGAAATCCGCCGAAGAACTAAGGTCACCGACATAGCTCTCAGAATCTGCAAGCTTAAGTGGCAATGGGCAGGCCACATCGCTCGAAGAACCGATAACCGATGGGGAAGAAAGGTTCTCGAGTGGCGACCACGAACCGGAAGACGCAGCGTTGGTAGGCCTCCCACCAGGTGGACCGACGACATCGTCAAGGTCGCGGGTAACCGGTGGATGCAAGCGGCAAGTTGCCGTTCGTTATGGCGTTCTATGGGGGAGGCCTTTGTTCAACAGTGGACGTCTTCCGGCTGATGATGAAGACAACCGCTAAACAAAACCGCTATATAAAAACACTTGTAAAATTTAAAAAAAGGTAAAAAAGAAATAAACTATGTGGCTGGCCTAAGGCCAGTCATCAACAGCGTCATCATTCAATCATTTTAGATGTAACTTAAAGAGAGGTAGCCCCTTTTCACACGTACCGGTTGCCGGGTAGCCGGCGGGCGGCGAAGTATATGGCCATGTACGCATGCTTTCATACGTACCGGCGGGCAACCGGGCAATCAGCCATACATTTCGCCGCCGGCCCGGCGGAAACCGGTACGTGTGAAAAGGGGCTTACTGTTACTTGGGTTTTCAATAATTTAGAATTAATGTAATGTGTAAGAAAACTTCTTATGGTTGTTTATATTAGTTTTAATTACCAAACTTTTAATTTGCACAAAAACATTATATTTCTAACACCGATCGAGTGTGAGTGAATACAATGTTTTCTTGCTTGTGCAACAATGAATATAAAGTTTGGTATTTAAAACCGATTTACGAGTATAGGTACTACCAAAGAAAACTTCTTATTTTTACAAATGCCTTTGCAGTCTCAAACAAAAATTCCGAATAAAGTTATTACAGATGTTTTAAATTAACCTTGTAGATTTTTATAATATTTACCTATTACCTGTATCGCTCGGTTTTACCCGTAGTTCTCGTTTCCGTGTGAATACGGGATTTATACGGGGATAAAATGTAGCGCTCGTAGCCCTGCGGTGCCAGTGTGTTTGTAACGATCACACTGGTTAAGCAAAGTTGGGTGCGGTCAGTCAGTGGATGGGTGACCGCCTAGTGGCATTTATATTACGAGCGCTTCCGTGCTTCGGAAGGCACGTTAAATTGTTAGTGCCGGTTTTCGTTGTGTTACGCACAATGGAAGTCGTTAAGCCATGTCAGATACCCTTGGGTGGCTTGAAAAATTCTGACTGTTAAGTGGCCACTAGCTTAACACCATCTCCGAATCCGCAGTGGGCTCGCGTGGGAGATTATAGCCCATACTTCCTCATGTGTGAGGAAAGACCCTTAGCTCAGCAGTGGGCTGTTACGGGTTGATGATGATGATGATGATGATGAAAATGTAGCCTATGTTACTTCCTGATAATGTAGCTTTCCATTGGTAAAATAATTTTAAAAATCGCGCTGTCCAGTAGTTTTTCAGTTGATTTGGTTACAAACATACAAATCTTTCAAAATAAAGAGCCGCGATAGCCTTACCGTTCTTCTCATGATGATAATCAGTGAGGCTCGGATTCAAATCCTGGCATGTACCAATGAGTTTTTCAAAACTTACGTACATATTCATCACTAGCTAGACGGTGAAGGAAAACATCGTGAGGAAACCCGCAGGTCTTAGAATTAATTTTGAGGCATGCGTAACAGACCCGCAGGCGTATTCAGGGAGCTTCGATATTCGATATCGGAAAATCTGTCGAACACTTTCGAGATGGGCTGATGTTGGTATCGAAAACTATTGTCATATGTGACATAAGGATTCGGAAAATTTTCCGTGGCTGTCAGAAACGCCTAGAATAAAGTTTCCGAAGTCGATAGATTCGACTTCGGAAAATTTTTCACTCGATTTGAATCGAACGGAAACGGTATCGAGTCTCCGTGAATACGCCTGCCGGTCGGTTGGAAGATTTTTCGCCGACGTCAATGATTTGGGTTTTTTAGCGTAGCGTTGTGTTCCATAAACAAATTAATAAAGTTTATATTGTCGTATTCCAGTGAGCTGAAGAAGCTGTCAGAAGAGAGTCTGACGCGGCAGCCGGAGGAGGTGTTCGACATCATCTGCAAGCTCGGCGAGGGGTCCTATGGCAGCGTTTATAAGGTACTAGCTGTTCCGCGCGGTTTCACCCGTTTAGTTCCTGTTCCCGTGGGAATACGGGAATAAAATATAGCCTATGTTACTAAGGGATATTTTAGCGTTCCATTGGTAAAAGAATTTTTAAAATCGGTCTAATAGTTTCGGAGCCTATTCAATACAAATAATCTTTCCTCTTTATAATATTAGTATAGAGTATAGATAGCGGTTGACCAGCGGCGTTGCCTCATGAATCCCAATCATGATACCTTTTTTCCGTTCTCGTGCGAATTTCCAATAATACCTTCTTTATACTTACTTACGTTACGTTACTTACTGTTGTTTTTATTTTTCTTGTACGTGCAATTAAAGCAAATTCTTTCGTTGTTTAAGTACCTATAGCTACGATTAACCTTGCTAAGACCTGCGAATAAATAGCAACTTGCTTATGATTGCGCCGTGCCAACGGCATCCTGGGCATGATAGCGAACAGGGGTCTTATTGTCTTCGCCCCGCGGTTTCACCCGCGTGTTTCACGTTCCCGTGGGAATACGGAGATAAAATATAGCCAATGGGTTATTCTGATGTATAAGCTATATAACTGTAAAGTTTCATCAAAATCCGTTCAGTGGTTTTTGCGTGAAAGAGGAACAAACATCCACCCAGACATCCATCCATACAAAATTTCGCATTAAATTTATAATATTAGTAGGATTTATAATTGTAATCGTCTTTATTTGACATTTGTTACGCGATCAGTGCTTGTTCTTCTTTCACTGGCTGCATTGACAGATGTACGGAAGCAACAACGTATGTCAAAATGAAGACGATTGCGATTACAATTTATGAATAGACAATAAGGCCCCAGGTTTGATTGCTGCTACATAAATCACTGTTGTGGCGGTAACCAAACCCGACTACTATAAAATTTATATACCTAAACACTGTTACTAACATTCAGAATAAGTTCTTAGAGTTAAGATTACTAACCAATATTTTGTGATCCTTTGTTGGTCTTTCAATAAATCATCATCATCAGCCTATATCAGTCCACTGCTGGATATGGGCCTCTCCAATTGCACGCCATTCAGCTTGATTCTCGGCAATTCTCATCCAGCTGCTACCAGTTTCAATAAATGAACTATTATTATCCTCTCCAGGCCCTCCACAAGGAGAGCGGGCAGGTGCTGGCCATCAAGCAGGTCCCGGTGGACACAGACCTCCAGGAGATCATCAAGGAGATCTCCATCATGCAGCAGTGCGACAGCCCCTACGTCGTCAAGTACTACGGCAGCTACTTCAAGAACACAGACTTGTGGGTGAGTGAGTCGAGATGTTTCTATTCAAACTAGGGACTTATAAGTCCACTTGTTGAAAGTCAGAAGAAAAATTAAAATTAAGTATTTATTTCCGTAGGTAATTGAAAATTACACATAGAAAAGTCTATAGTCTAATAACGAGGCACTCTGAACTCGTCCATGAAGATTGGCTAAATGTAACAGCAGCCCATCTCCACCGACGAGTTGCTGGTTCCAAATGCAGTACCCCTACAAGAACCAGCAACAAACTCAAGGGCAGCTCTTTTTAATCTCATGTCTGAGAGAAAGTGAAGTTATTTTTCAATAACCATCTATGGCAACAGCATTAAATGTAAAATTCCAAGAAATATTACAATAGGATCTTTGTATTTAAACAGATCGTAATGGAATACTGCGGAGCGGGTTCCGTATCAGACATCATGAGGCTCCGGAAGAAGACTTTGTCCGAAGACGAGATCGCCACGATCCTCTGCGACACGCTCAAGGGGCTGGAGTACCTGCACCGGCGAAGGAAGATCCACCGGGACATCAAGGCCGGGAACATCTTGCTCAACACCGAGGGTCACGCTAAACTGGCCGACTTTGGGGTAGCTGGACAGTTGACGGTGAGTTTCGATACTGTTAAATGTTAAATTTCGATACAGTACTGCCGTTTTAACCTAGGCTCCGCCTGCGCAATCCGCTAAATGGTCGCTTACAATGTTATTGCACAGCCATTTGCGCAACTTCACAGCTGCCAAGTTAAAACGGCCGTACTGTATGTAGAGGATTCTGAATCCTCCAGATAAAAACAATGAATTAAAATTAATGTATCAGACAACATTAGACCTTATGTTTAGAACGTTAACGCTGAGTCTTGTTTGTAGTATACACAGCTTAATATCTTGTTTACGTTTTGCGACCGTCCTTTTTAGGGTTCCGTACCTCAAAAGGAAAAAACGGAACCCTTATAGGATCACTTTGTTGTCCGTCTGTCCGTCCGTCTGTCAAGACCCTTTTTCTCAGGAACGCGTTGAGGTATGAAGCTGAAATTTATATCAATTACTCAGGTCTACTGTCCCTTGAAGCTGTGAAAAAATCAAACTTCTAAGCCAACGCAATCAAAAGATACAGCCGTTTATGCCGCAAATTTTCGACATTTGCAAGGGAATCAAAACCTACAGGGTGCTTCCCGTGAACTCAGAATCTTGAAATTTGGTACGAAGCAACGTCTTATAGCATAGATAAAGGAAAAATTACGAAAACCATAAATTTGCAAGGTTGTACGGAACCCTCGGTGCGCGAGTCCGACTCGCACTTGGCCGGTTTTTTTGATCGTAACTAGACCTTCGTAGGCCTTAGACATTCTAGATCCGCAAGTGCTCTGACGTTCTAGAAGATCTAGATAATTCTATGTAAGTTGCGGTGTTCCTTGTGCCATATGAGGCAAGAATTGTCCAAGAACTAAGTAGTTATTCCTTATTTTGTTATACTATTTCGAACCAGCGTTTTTCAACTTTCTTAAAAAATCGCCGCTTCCCCGGATGTAGTAAACCTATGTCAGGGATTTCATATCATCTTCTTTCTTTCTTATCTTTTATCAAAATTCTTTTTTTTTTCTCAATAAAGGGCATTATATTTTGAGAGTGTGTTACTGTAGCCTACCGCGGCGAGAAGAAAATTCTGTTTTTTCTTTTACTCAATTGCGACCATAGTCGTCACCCAGTTTTAAAACAGCTTTAAGCTGACACAATCTCATGTAGTAACATTCGGACAAGAATGAGCCGTAAAGTTGAGACCACAAAGTCGACGTTTTAATCACACAATCTCAACATAACATTTAGAATCATGCAAGAATGAACCGTAAACTTGAGACCACAAAGTCTACGTTCCCAGGACACGATGGCGAAGCGCAACACGGTGATCGGGACGCCGTTCTGGATGGCTCCGGAAGTGATCCAGGAGATCGGCTACGACTGCGTGGCGGACATCTGGTCGCTCGGGATCACGGCGCTCGAGATGGCAGAGGGGAAGCCCCCGTACGGGGACATACATCCGATGCGGGCCATCTTCATGATACCCACAAAACCGCCGCCGTCGTTTCGGTGAGTTCATATGAACTTACAGGTCAAAGCCCAGCTACATCAAGCTATGTCGTAAAATGTAGGTAGGCCCATACTATGCTAGCAGTGATAGCCTTAAGGTGAGTATAGACTACAATATTTCCTCGAGCGTTTCGGTGTAATGTAACGTTCTTACGAATGGTACAATACAGGCAAAAGCTCAGTTAGCCTAAGCATTTCCATGTAATGTAACGTTTCTACGAACGTTCGGCGTACTATACGGCTATAAGGCTCGACGAAATGTTGCACCAATATGCTCGTTGGTTTTTAAAAGGCTGTAACAAAACATCGAGCGTCGTGTTCGAAGGGCGGTTCGAGTAAATTTAAAAATGGCGCATGCTCGATGTTCTGATACAAGTAAATGTTGTAGTCTATACTCAGCTTTACGGTTAAAGAGCCGGCCGAAAATCAGTGAGGCTCGGGTTCGAATCCTGGCATGTACCAATGAGTTTTTCAAAAACTTACGTACATATTTATCACTAGCTCGACGGTGAAGGAAAACATCGTGAGGAAACTCGTAGGTCTCAGAATTAATTCTGAGACATGTGTAACAGACCCGGTCCGGCGATGGGCTCACCACCTATCACGTTTAGGGGTCCAATGTATCTCGTGAAATGTGGGTATATCCAGAAATGGAATACCTTTGCCTACCCCCTCGGGAATAAAAGGCTTGAGAATTTGTTTTTTTCGATTGTGATTAAATTTTGTACACAGTTTGGCATTGTGTTTCCTGACTAAAAATGCATTTACGGCATTATAATACGGCCACTCACCGGCAGATGGCGTTAGCGGCACTGGTGTTAGAACGAGCGATGCTCTCTCAGACACTAAGAGTATGAACTTGGCAATAAATCATTAAATAAATAAATCGTCTTTAGAGAGCCGGACCAGTGGTCCCCCGAGTTCATCGACTTCGTGAGCCAGTGCCTCGTCAAGATCCCAGACGAGCGAGCCACAGCCGAGTACCTTCTCACCCACGAGTTCATCGGTGAGATACGCGTATTTCTATTTTTTAACCGACTTCATAAAAAGGAGCACGTTATCAAATCGTAGCGTATGTCTTTTTTATTTTTGTAACCCCAGAACTTTCGACTGTGTTAACCGATTTTGATGATTCTTTTTTTATTTGAAAGCTGGTGCTTCCCTTGTCGTCTTATTAATTCCATAATTCGGTCCAGTTCTGATAATGGCATCCATGCGAAAACCATATAAGTCCTACATTTGCGTAAGTATGTGCGCGACAAATGGACAAATAACTCAATATCAGAACCGATCGATAATTCTTTTTTTAACGGACCTAAAAAAAAGAGGTTCTCAATTCGACTGTATTTTTTTAGTATTATTCGTTGAAGTCGGTTTTTTACTCTTTAAATATCAACACATAAGACTTTGTTATTGAAGATTTCCTAAAACACGTTTATTTCTGTAAATTGTCGATGAAAAACTGATATGCCGTACCTGACGCTGTGACTCGCAGTAAGCTAAACACACTGTGGAACGTCTCTTCCTAATTAGTTTTTGACGTGATAACGTCTTATGAATCGATGAACGCCGGCTGCACGCATGAAGAACCACGACTCATTGTCACGTTCCGCCTGAGCCGAGCGTGCAAGCGAGAGCGCGGTACAAGCGAAAGAGAGGCACGATCCGCTCGGATCGAATGTTTTCTTATAGAATAGAATAATTTTTATTTCAAACCATGGGAAGTTCATATAAATAGTTAGTAATACACAAAGAAAAGACATAGGTTTTAAGTACGCTCAATTACATTTTAAAGATAGATTCACGATTTGGGGCAAGATGGACTGTCATCTGTGCTTAACTATGGGACTATCCATCCTGTCCCTTATAACCAGAGATCGGCATTAGGTAGTGTGATTAGGTACCAAGGTAGGTAGAGGATATAATATGGAGTTGTTAAAACCACCATGTTCCTACTTTTAAATCGAAGCACACATATGAAATGCCAAATTTCATATGTGTGCTTTGTGTCGGATAGGACCGAAACTCAATTTTTTTTTTAACTAATTAGCCGTACACTATTACAAATTTTGTTTTTTAGATTTTGTTGATTATCTCCATAACCAGCCACTGTAGAGAAAATCACCTAAGAACAAAATAAGTTTATATTTAGTAAGTAAATATGATACTAAAATCTAGTCCCGGAAATTTCCCGGGAAATTTAGTCCCAAATAGAGTGGTGGTTTTATCAACTCCATATTACATCCTCGTAGCAACTTTACCTACTATGGTACCTAATCACACTACCTAATGCCGATCTTTGCTTATAACACTTAAGCTGGGGTCCCACGGTCCGCTATTCTACGGATCAGCTACACTCAGCCGGCGAGCACGGACGGCGACGCACCACAGGCAGGGCCGGTCCAACGGTGCGTGTCGGTGTGTGTAGATGTTTTTATGTTGTCATAATGCAAAGCGAAAGAAAGAGAGAGAAGAGCGCACCTTTGAAGTTACCGACTCACGATGGATACGGGCGCACCGCCACAGACGTTCTGTGCTATCACGGACGAGGCCGGTCCCACGGTGCGTCGTGCGAGCTGGTCTGCGTGCATCCGCGATTTTACGGACCGTGGGACCCAAGCTTTAGGAGGCTATTGGCGCTGCCACGAGTACGGTGCATCAGCGAGGCAACTTTTTGCCTAATCAACGGTGCGCCACAGCAATTATCGTTGATGCACTGCAGTATCGCGGCAGCCCCAACAGCATACTAAATCAATTATTATATTGGATTCAGAATTCTTATGACGTTATCATCAAATTATCGTCCGTAAACCTACTTTACAGACAATTTTTTTAGTTTGATTTATTTACCCGTTTTCCGTGGTATTTATAGGCAACGCGAAGCACCCGAGCATCCTGGGCACGATGATCGCGGAGGCCAGGGAGATCCGAGAGTCCCAGGCCTTCCGGGCCGCCCACCAGACCACCACCAACAAGACCTTCGCAGCGGTACGACACAATATACACTTCTACACTATAATCACTACATAGTATAAAACAAAAGTGGCTTTCACTGTCCCTATATACCTATGTATGCTTCAATCTTTAAAACTATAGAGATAGAGTGATTCAAAAGGAAGGTTTTTGTGTTAGCGTTGCACCCGTGCGAAGCCGGGGTGGGTTGCTAGTTATATTATAAAGAGGAAAGATTTGTATTTTTGTAACAAATAAACTCAAAAACTACTGGACCGATTTAAAAATTCTTTCACCAATGGAAAGCTGCATTATCACTGCACTGAGTAACATAGGCTATGTATCATTTCCGTATTCCCATGGGAACGGGAACTACATCAGAAGCTACTTTTATCCCGGAACGCTTTCTCAAAGCTAGTGGTATCATAATAAGTAAATGCAGATCCAGGGGGCAATGTCCAATTTTAATTTGCACTGATATCCAACAACACGCCACAGCTTTTTAAATTTAGATTTATCATTATATAATCAAATAGGACTGCCTGAGCTGTACCTCGACTATGTGACCTAGGGATGTAACATTAAGTGAAAAAATCCATTTTTGAAAATCGATTAATGTGTTAGATATACTAAAAAAAATCGATTTATATTAAAATCAATTAGTTTTTCATATCCTTTATCGTTTTCATATACACTTCATTCGTCGCACAGATGACGCTGTTTACAAAAATCGATTCAAATGTGTAATTTAGGATGTTGTAATTTTCAAGCTATTGCATAGCTTCTATCGAGGGCCTTGAGTGCGGGGACCGAATCCAGAAATTCCGTAACGAAAAAAAAACCTCACGCTCCCCACTCCGACGGGCACGGAGGTGTGGCTTGAAGGCCGTGCATTGTCTAACGTCGTTTCTTTTCGGCAGTCTTGTTGAATCAAAATGCTATGCAATAGCTTTACCGCGGCAGTCCCCGAGTGCCACACGTCTTTTTTTTTTTGTAGTTTTTGAATTACATAATCGATTTATCAAAATTTGATTAATATTATTTGAGAAATGGATAATTTTTAACATCCCTAAGTGAAGTGCCCGTTTTGGTGCAGGGCGACCTGTACGACGAGGCGACGATGAAGAAGCGCGACGACGGCACGTTGGTCCCCCTGAGGGCCGGCTCGGCAGACCTGGCCGCCGACCTGGGCACCATGGTCATCAACGAGCCCGACCAGGACCTCGCCACCATGAAGAGTCAGTACCACCACCACCACCACCACTACCACACGATACAAATCAAATCAAATCAAAAATAATTTATTTCTATAGGTATTCAACATACACTTAGAAACGTCAATATCTTATAATAACAAGCCACTCTAAACTCGTCCATGAAGTACAAACACACACTTCCGCTTTTCAACCGATTTCAAAAAATGGGGAGGTTATCAATTCAATTTGTCTGCAGTAACAAACATACACAAATGAGGAGGGATGAGAGTAATGTTGTGAGGCAATGCTTGATATGAATGTGGAAGGTTATAGGAAGAGGGGTAGACCAAAGAAAAGATGGATGGATTGTGTGATGGATGATATGTGCAAGAT
Organism: Ethmia dodecea; assembly: GCA_963855545.1. Classification (NCBI taxonomy): domain Eukaryota; kingdom Metazoa; phylum Arthropoda; class Insecta; order Lepidoptera; family Depressariidae; genus Ethmia; species Ethmia dodecea. The sequence continues at coordinate 18,746,690 of OY979438.1, read as the reverse complement.
GGAAGTGAATATGACGTATGATAGATCTAAATAGAAGGGAACAACATACTGCGCCGACCCCAAATAATGGGAAAAGGGCAAGTAAATGATGACACACTTTCGACTGGGTAAACCGATTTTGATGATTCTTTTTTTATTTGAAATTTGGTCCAGTTCTGACAATGGCGTCCTTGAGGAACCATATAAGTTGAAGTCGGTTTTTTACTCTTTAATCAGTTAAGAACCGCCAGTTCCAATTGGAACCGAGACACAATTAAAAATCAATTGTGTCTGTGATTCATGGTCTGAGAGGTTAAAGTTCTATATTATACATATAAATGTAAAAGCGGAACACCACGATCAAGTAACCAGACCAGGACCTCGCCACCATGAACCTTTTTGTAAGTCGGTTTAAAATAAGCAAAACTGCATTCAGAGATTTTGAAAATAAGATTGCCACACCCGGGAAATACCGACACTAATGCATAAAAAAACTGTACTTTTATTTCTCCAAACAATATTCTATATTATAAGAATCAAATCTCTCTAACAAACATGGCATCTTACCTCCAGGGCACGACACAGACCCGATGGACACTAACCGGCCGAAATACCGGCCGCTATTCTTGGAGCACTTCGAGAAGAAAGAGGTGAACCACTTAAACATGGTGCCCAGCACCAACGGGACACTCACCAGCCACATCAAGCTCCCCGGGGACATCAACATCAGGTGGGCTCCCATGGGAGATTATAGCTAGAGACGTAATTTCAGTAGTGAAAAAACTGCTAGTGTATTTCTGCTAGCCTGGTACCTATGAAATCAGTGAAATCGAAAATCGTGTTTTCATGTCACTTTTCATATTTCATTTCTAGAAGCAAGTGTAATTGGGTAGTTGACACCATCGAAATTAAATTGCGAATAGTCATACATTAAAAAGCTTATCCCAAAACACCTCAAAATATGTATTTAGATTTTCAATTTACAATTATAGCAAATTTAAAAATAATAAACAATCAAAAAAGTGCTGCAATTGAGTACTACAAACTATGACGTCACGGTTTGCTATTTCAGTACATTTTCCATAGTAAAATTTCGTTTTGACAGATCGTAAAAAGTAACTGATTTGACTAGGTAGGACACAACCCTATTGTGACTCAGGTGTCCATAGCTGACGGTAGTCACCATCAGGTACCCGTCTGCTCGTTTGCCCCTGTAGTATATAATAAAAGGAAAGATTTGTATGTTTGTAACCTAAAAACTACTGGACCGATTTCAAAAATTCTTTCACTAATGGAAAGCTACATTATCCTTGAGTAACGTAGGCTATGTTTTATTCCCGTATTCCCATGGGAACCGGAACTACGCGGGGGAAACCGCAGCGCGCTGCTACTCTAATAAAAAAAACACATTTCTGTATAAATACTAACAACTTCATAAATCAACAAACTTCAAACAGTTGGTATATATCAAAAATTTGACGTCTCCATCATGCTACTAACCTTAAGTAAGTACTAATCCTTCTATAGATCTCAGTTGTCTAAATAAATTATTTTTATTTTATTCATATTCTCAGAATTAATTCTGAGACATGTGTAATTAGAACCGGTCCGGCGATGGGCTCACCACCAATCACGTTTAGGGGTCCAATGTATCTCGTGAAATGTGGGTATATCCAGTAATGGAATACCTCTGCCTACCTCCTCGGGGATAAAAGGCGTGAGATTTTTTTTTTTTAATGTATAAACTCAAAAAGTACTGGACCGATTTTAAACATTATTTCACCAATGGAAAGCTACAATATCCCTGAGTAACATAGGGTATATTTTATTCCCGTATTCCCATGGGAACGGGAACTACGAGAGTGAAATCGCAGCGTGCTGCTACTCTAATAAAAAACACATTTCTGTATAAATACTAACAACTTCATAAATCAACAAACTTCAAACAGTTCGTATATATAAAACATTTAATGTCTCCATCATATTAGTAATCTTTTTTTTTATTATCCCACGTCGCCTCTAGTGGTGGGGGTCTGGGAAACCGGCAGAGCCTTCACTACCAGTCCCCCACCGGCGATTGTCCACCTATCATGTTACTAACCTAAACTCTACTAACCCTTCTATAGATCTCCCTTGTCCAATATAAGCTATTTTTATTTTTTTTATTTTATTTATCAGGGTGGAGTCCGAGATGGACACGAGCCCGAACCCCGCGCTCGCTTTCCAGCGCGCGTTCGTGGAGGAGGGCAACTTCGAATTCGTAAGTCAACTGCACGTCGTCACGCTACTGGCCCTCGCCACGCAGCCGCGTAAGTCCGATAGTACAGCAGACGATGTACAACTCATGGCAAGGTGTAATAGGAGCTACCGTCGGAGAGAACTCGAGAGATGGCGCTAGTGCTGTAGTGACAATTGTCGCTAGTGTCAAAATGTACGCAACTGGCACTTGTCGGCGAATTAATATTAATAAATTTTGGGACACAATTCACACGGTTATACAAAGCGTAACAGAAAAAGCGCAATTCCTCATACACCCCAATTAGTATATTCAAAGACGTTTAAAGAAAAAGTTTCTCTCTTCTATAGACTGCTAATGTTCTAAAAACACTATGGAAACCACTTCAACCGAAAATCGGGGCGCGGGGGGCGAAGTATGAGATGACGTACTAAATGTCAATCAATTTACCAATAGTATTTAAAGAACATTTTGCGTTCGGCCAATCAGAAAGCTTACGTATTATTCTACTTTTGAATTTGCTCCAATAGTGACGGACTAGTGAAGTAATCATATACCACACAATCGATATCAATAAATGCTGCAACCTTAAGAAGAGCAGACTTTGTCAGTTTGGTATATTTGCAAGTAGAAGAAGATTGAAGTATAAAGTCAGGCTGAAAATGTTTAGTTCGAATTGTGGAATGTGTTCATGGAATCAAATTTTCAGCCTTGCCTGTAGATTTAACCAAATTTTTTTCTAGGTTGGGATCTCTTGTAAATCTGAAAATCATTTATAATTTCAGTTCTATATTTGATAAAAATATAGCAAATTTTATCGACATAAAATTATTGTTCTATCGATATTTTATACTTTTTGTCAAGCACTAAGGAAATATTAATGGATAAAAATTCAATAATCTAAATATATTTTTGTGGCGTAGTTTGAATAGGAAAATACTAAATGGTGATAGGTAAAGCTAGTATAGGATTTCTGCGAATTTACTGTGGAGATCCGCGCCACACAACGACGCAAGCGGGCATATTTTTGTTAAAACCGAGAGCTTGTTTCGATCTGACTTCCAATATGGCATTGTGTTGTCCAACCAGCGGTGCTGTCTAAACACGGTTTGTCAACCGAGTGTTGGCTAGGACTAACTAGGCCGAGCTTTCATACATTAGCACTCTATAGGAAAGAGAATGATTTTCTTCCAACCTCTTTGAGTATATTATTATAAAAAAATTATGATTCAATTGAACTTTAGTTGTGTCTAAACAATTTTCTTAAATATCGATTAATAATAGCACGATTTCCATAGAAAGCTCTAAATTCAGCTACGCTAATTTATTTTTAGGAAAAATTTAACACATTAAAAATAGCTTTAATCGAATAAGTAGTGGATAATGAAAAAAATAATTTCAGGAATTGCGCTTATTCTGTTACATGTTGTACTCAAAAGGCAGGGTCACTACCAACTGAGTCAACAAACCCGTTGCAACCCGAAATGCAAATTATATTCCTGTCAAATTTCATCAAGATCAAATAAGTAATTTAACCGTACAAGTTAACAGACAGACAGTTACTTTCGCATTACTTGCAGAATCCCAGGGACATTACTCACGCGAAACCCGTGTCTACGATTTATTGTTACTTACAATTGAGATTTTTAGTGCAGTGCTTGAGGCTCTGCATTGGTAGGTCAGTAAGTCAGTCGGGACATATTTTTATATATAGAAATTATTGTTTACTGTCAGTTTGACACTAGCGACGGTTGTGTAAGCCACTGTCAGTTTGACGCTAGTTCGATTCATCTGCATTGACGAAAAAAATTATTTTCGTAGCTCCCATTGTATTGATCCACATTCGTATAGAAAGAGGTGAATCAATAATTAAAAAATGCACCTTATAGTGAACTAATAAAGAGTTAATAGTGCTGTGTGTTTTAATAGCATGGAATTAATAATCGTGTTTGCTGTGGATTCTTTTCCTCAATCATTCGGACTTACGGGGCACAATAAAAATGGTATTTCTATTCACAATTTACTAATGATCTAAGGGCAATACGTCCGACGTACAGTACGGCCGTTTTAACCCCCTCGTACCGCCAAATTGTTGCTAAAAAATGTTATAGCCATTTGGGCAACTTCAGAGCTGCCAAGTTGAAACAGCCGTACTATACGTAGTGAGCCTTATATCAGAGATTACTTTTGGAGTAAGCCTAATTCTTTTTTGGACGAACCCAGAGTTGTTACCACAAAGCACAGAGAATGACTGATAGTGTTTTGGAGCAGATTTCAATCTGTGCGATGTTGTAATCTTGTAATATTATACGATTTTTGTAAATAATGTTAACAACTCATCTGATATACAATGACGAACAAAAATAAGTAGTCAGTCAGTAGTAATTATATACACTTAAATGTAACGTTTTACTTCAAACGGTAAGAATATTTTATGAAATATCGGCATTTAAAAAACAAACTTATTGTTGCTCGTCTGTATAGTTGTGTAAATAACTCGAATGGAACTCAAGGGAAGGACTCCTGTATTCCTGAGTCCAGTATCAGATTTTTGTAAAAGTATGTGTGAATAACGCTACGAATAATATTAACAATGTTAGTTGGTGTTTTAATTTTGACTCTTTTTTGACAGTTTATTTTTCGGATTCCAAAACTGACAGGCGGTGAGCCCGTCGCCAGTTGGGACACATTCTGAAGAACAAAATTTTTGCGAGTTTTCTCACGTTTTCCTTCACTGTGACACTTCAATTGATAAATACATATAAAATACATAGGGGAAAAGACGGTATTTCCAGGATTAAAAATAACCTTGCTACTTTTAAAATTTTTCTTATGATCAAAACTCACCAATCACCGAGCTTTGAGTATTTCCTACATCGTACGTACTTCAACCTATCCACTGCTGATAAAATGACCCATTGCGCCCTTGCAGCTGCGTTTCCTCCCGGAGACGGAACTGGAGGCTCGCATGGCGCGGCTGGACGCGGAGATGGAGGCCGAGATCGAGCAGCTAAGAGCCCGGTACTCTCGAAAGCGGCAACCCATCCTCGACGCCATCCACCTCAAGCGCACCAGGCAGCAGAACTTCTAGCGTCTGCGTCTAGTGACACCTCACCCAACGCCAGCTCCAGTGTCTAGTGGCACTTGGCCCGGCTTAGCGGTACTCGGACTTGTGGGTTAGCGACACTTGGACTTGTGGGTTAGCGACACTTGGACTTGTGGGTTAGCGACACTTGGACTTGTGGGTTAGTGACACCTGGACTTATGAATTTAGTGTCACTTAGATATGTAAAGTGACAACGCTATAGCTGGTAAGTCTCAAATGTTCGCGACAAAGGGTAGTCTTTCTGTTACGAAGCAGTTTACTCCATCGAATTTTGCGCTATTACGAATTACACTCGTGTTATAGTATAGTGACACTTGAAGTTGTTGGTTAGTGGCACTTGGTAAAGCAGTCGGTAATCGCTGTCTTGCTACCTAGCTCACGTGATATTGTCACCTTGCTTTGGACGCACAAGTGTAATACTGCAGTATTTGGATTGCTTTGTTATAAGCTGATTGAGAGAAACTTGTGATGTATTAGATCTACTGTCATTTTACGGAAGTCAAGAGATTACTGCCTATTTAACTTATGAACTAGTGCCACTTATGGATTAGTGACAATGTTGTTGCTTATGCTAATGAATAAAGGCCGGCATTAATAAGATAGCATGGGACGGCAGACAAGAATTTTGTGATAGACTTGTGATGTCAAAGATTGGACATTGAATATACTGAAAGTCGGAATATATTTTGTTACTTAAATACGAGGTGCTTTGTACATAAATGGTGCCAAATGTTTCGAATCAAAATGACTGTCGTCTCATATTAACGGCCAAATATAAAAACCCCTAATTAGAAATTTTGAATAGTTCCGCATTTTTTCAGGCTTACAATTAAGATATACTGGTAAAAATTTGGTATATCCAGAAATGGAATACCTTTGCCTACGTCAGGGATAAAACCCGTAAGCATATTTTTAAGGCTTATAGGTGATAAGCCCAATATATTCTAGGCCTAAATGTGGTCTAGTATATTTCCATTAGCGATCAAAATATTGGTGCCATTTTACAATGAGAAATAATTGCTTTTGATGCGAGAACGTTGGTGTTAAACGGTCACAATGAACTGTGTGAGTTTGAGAGAGTATTGTTCTCTAGTTATATCTTGTTATCGTAGAATACTTAGGAAATTATGCAGTGGGCCAGTGGTATTAAAACTGACGTTCAAAATAGAACTTAGAGTCCTAATACATAAGGTTGAGCGTAGGACAGCGATTCTGTCGCGACAGTATGGCGATTAATGTGTCGTTCAAAAATAGCTTGTGTAGTACGGCCCTTAAGGTGCATTTTACAGTAACATATCTAATAGCCCACTGTATTTATGTAAATACTATAAGATTCGTAACATATCTCTTAGTTTAAAAAAACTGACAATTAAAAACTCATCTTACAAGTATTTATTTTAAATGTAATTTTGATATCCTCGTTAAGCGGTATTTATCAAATAAATAAAACAAGACATACTGATAACATCTAAATGAGATATCTACTACGATATATCATACACCGTAGTGTTTCATAATATTATATATTACGGTGGTTAGAAAGAGAAATAATGTCAGTTTTCTCGTCTTACCTTGGTCGACTTCTCTTAGTCAGCTGAAAGATCGTACTCTCTTTCTATGTATTTGTCACTTAAAAAAAAAAGGTAACGATTTCTGTATTATTAAAACCATGACAATATTGTGTAGATAATTATAATTAATCGCCAAGTTATGTCTAACTTTTAAGCTTGGCAAACTAACAAGGAATTCGCGGGACATAATAAACTTACTCGATAAAAAAATTAAAGGCCTTCAAAGATAAGCAACAACTTTCAGACTGAGCATTGGCAAGTCTAGGGTACAAGGGTACAAGTCTGGATTTCATTTAATCTTTTTGTGAAAAAATATAAACTATTCAGAATCATTTACTTACATTTACGAGCAGACTTTTCAAATATTACAACTTCAAAACCAACAGATAAGGATTGAGCTTTGAGAAAATGCGTAGTCGACATAAGGAAACATTGTCTAAAAAAAGGAATGTACAGTACTACCGTTTTAACTTGGCAGCTCTGAAGTTGCGCAAATAAAATTTTTTGGCTACCATTTGGCGGTTTTGGTTAGAATGTAAACGATTTTGATATAGTTTAGTCTGTATGTTTACATTGTTCTGGAAATAAATAAATAAATGTGGCGGTTTGCGGAGCCTATGTTCAGAGCACCCAAGTTAAAACTGCCGTACTGTAGGTAATATTGTAAAAAAAACAGCATCAGTTTTATATAAAGTAAAACACTGTATTGCTCTGAATCCATTTTATTTTTATTTAATATTTTTCATTGGATCGTAATTATTTTTCATTTTTGATTCTACCGCAGGAAGGCAAAGCCACCGGGCTTATTATAATTACATCGACTTTTCGTTATATATTTCATCGTTAAATATCCTTTATCTAGTTACTCGTGTAAGTTCCTTTATTATTTAGATCTCACTGATATCTCGCAATGTAAGTAGCTTCTTAGGTTATATTCACTAATTGTACATTTACTTTCGTAGGGGGTTGTGAGAATGAATTAATTGATACAAATGGTTACAAAGTTAAGTGATATTTTATGTTCCAAAGCAATAACATTTTCTAGAGCATTTATATGAATTTTTTGTTTGAAATGTACAGGATGGTTTAAAATCTTCTATATATTATTATATGTAAAAAAAAAAGAGCCTTGTGACTGATCTATCTTATCTAGTACAGCTTTAATCGCTGGACATATGAAGCTAACCTTTAATAACTGTTTTCCACGTTTCAATGCAGAATAAAAAAAAATGTTGTCTGTTCTGTAATTGTCGGACGATAATTTTACGTGATAACGTCCGCGCTCTCGCTTGCACGCTCGGCTCAGGCGGAACGTGACAATAAGTTATCGTTGACGTTATCACGTCAAAATGATGATTTATTTTATTATTATGAAGTAAAATGAGTTATTACAAAATTGTATGTTTAATAATTATTTTAAACCATCCTGTGATCTATTATTTCTATGACATTTGTAATAAAATAGTTTTCAATTATAATTAGGAGAGATAATAATAACTTTCTGTACGTTAGACACAGAGTATTTACATAGAAGTAAATTGAAATAACTTATAGATGCTTCGAGCTATTGTCGGTTCACTTACTTATCTATTTTGTTGTGAGTGTGAGGGGGACGACAATCGTTTAAGTACCTAGTCGTTTTTAAATGCTCCACAGGTCTTGGTGACTGAGTAAATTAGTACCACTTATTTCAACACGTCGAAAATAAGACTTTATTTATAAGAGTATAAAGACAATCTTTAATTGGCAAATAAATGTGTTATTAATTTACTTATACACAAGACTTGACGGTTCTATTGTAGATCTAAACCAGTATAGAGTGGTTGTTAAAAATATCGATTAAAATCTTTCTCATTCTCTTAAAAAACCATGGACTAAAAATCTTTTAGAAGTGCCATTACATATTGTAAGTGCTAAGCACCTTAGCTACTTTCCGTTAACGATTTCTATATAAATCTAATGTTCAAAATATAAAAAAATATAACTTTTTAATGCGAAAACGACCGTTTTTATAAAAACTTCCGTACCTAAATTACCAAAATATAAAATTTTATATAAATATATTGTGTCTTTGTGAAAATATGTTATCACTAAAGCACATTTACGTATTTCTAAAAACTAATAAAATAAGACATGGCTTAAAAGCCTTAGTAGCAGGCTCATAAATAAAATAAAAAAAACTCGTTTTGTCACATGAAATTGCTAAGCGAAAAGTAGCTACCGTGCTTCGGACGCAAAGAAAAATATAGTATTTTCGTACTTTGAGCAATAGAATAAACAAATTAGATATATCTAGTGGGTCGGTGGAAAAAGCTAAAAGATATAAATAATTGTAGTGCCATCGGAACGGACGCCTTGTAACTCGATTATTTTTTTAAGAATGTACTAGGATCTAAATCGAAATGAAAATGTCACGTTACACGCCATCTATTGTGACAATTTCATACCCGTCAAAATGTGGCAGTATGTTACATACCTATATTTAGTTCTATAATCTCACTAAAAATGTTAAAGTATTCTGAAACATATTATTTATTTGTTCTTTTTGACAATGCATATTTAGTTTGAAATGAATTTCATATGTTGCAAAAATATTGAGTTACTTTAATAAACATTAACTATTATTATAATTGTTTTTGTAATTAATTTACTAAAGACTTTAGAACTGGATGTTATTTTTGAGTCGCAAGTTTTCTTGCAATGGAGATTGTATTTTTGAATGTGAAAATAAAAATGTATTGAAAATATTTATTTATGCTACTGTCGGTAAACCAGCCTAATAGTACCTTGTCACTGTCACTTTGTTTAACACACTGAAATAAACAAAGCATGAGGAATTCAAGTTGGAGATCAAAGAGATTAAAATATAATAGGGCATAGAGGGGACAAAGCGAGGAAAATTTGAAGTCAAAAGTTATTCCGAGTGGAATAAGTCTAGTACAATTTCGACCGAATGACAGCTCGCGTTCATACTAACTGACATGACAAGGACATGACGCTTGAGCTTCAAAGTTTTGTATGAAAATATTCCCAATGCCCCCTCTATGCCCTATTATATTTTAATCTCTTTGCTCTTAAGCCAAGAAAATGAGACACAATTGATATTAATTGTTGTCGCGCATTGGAACCGCACGGTGCTTGACTGATGTTACTTTTATCAGTACCTACCTTGTAGTTGAAAATTCGACCAAGAGACGCTGACGCCTGACAGTGAAAGATAGAGGCGCTTTAAAAACATCGTCTCCTTAGTTTCAGGGTACTGTAATACCGATGAAAACTCGAAACTACAGATCTACCGCTTAACTGAGACTGTTCCTGAGGTACAGTCAAGAGCACGTGGAGCTCGACACATTGGACTTTGTAACGTTCTTATTACAATCGCCTTGGAGGTCAGACTCGCACTACAAGTGTAAAGTTTGATGAGTTCTTGACTGTACTGTATTGTAATAAATGCTTTGATTGTACAATAAGAATCGAAATATATTTTTATAGAGGTGTTTTGGGATAATCTTATTAGTAAATGTTCACTCGCAATGAGGATCCGTAACGTTTTTAGTTGAGAATGCAGATTTATAGAGCTAAGAAATCCTTAACATACAGTACAAAAATTTTTGTTCTACGACAAAAATTGACAAAGTTATGACCGAATTCCTAGCGAAGTTCACCGAGTAGCCGCCGCGGTAGCGGTGACGTCATTGTGACGGAAGCCGCGAGTCAGCCGTAGGCAGCGATAAGGCGCGAAGTGTTTTGTTCCTTTAATTGGGACTTTTAAAAGAAATTAAGTGTCTGATTTATATCTAATTCAAGTTTTTAACTATGTGCAAATATTGTATAGTACCGAAATGTACAAACACTTCTATAAAAACGCCAGAAAAACTATTTTTAAGGTGCCGAAAGATCCAAAACTTCGTAAAAAATTGTATTCCGTTGTAAAAAGAGATGTTAAAACTCCACCCTCTGCCCAGGCTACAAGACATTACCACATGAGTAAAGAAACGGAACAGAGACAAAGCTTCATACAACCGCGCTGTCGTAGGTACACTACTACAAGCATGCAGTGCTTGTGTGCGTTTCTACTAGCGCTGCGTCACGTACGCGCCGCAACTGGATAAAACCGGCTCGGTCAGTAGAAAAGCCGAGGGCCGCGCAACGGTTGTCGTATTTGTTTCGCGCTCCTGCTTAGTGAGAAATGGTTATTTTAAATTGTTTATGGTAGAATAAAGTGTAAAATATAAAGTCAAGAAAGTGTAAATAATTAGATTCGGAGGTGTAAAATGGTTACCTACTGTACAGTTTGCATGAATGTCTCGAAAATCACATATGTGACGAAATACAATTGTTTGTTAATAGACCTGAACAACCTATAAATATGGGCAAAGATTCTTTATTTACTCATTACAAAGAACTCGACGTAAACATTGTAAATTTTTTTACCTAATGATATTCTGAAACGAGTGTAAGATTGTAAATTTAATATTATGCCATGTGGAAGCGTCCTTAATGATTATTTGAAAAAACATTATATCCATTACATTTAGAATTTATCATTAGATTATAAGATTTTAGAAATTATTAAAAATAAAAACTTATAAAAAAAGATAGAGTTGGTAATTTGTAAATAATCTGATGTACACATAAAAGTCTAATAGACGTTTTGTTTATATTATTCTCCTTTGCCAACCCTACTAAAATAGGTAAGAATTTTGCACGCTCCTTAGAAGCTTTGTCTCTGTTCCGTTTCTTTACTCATGTGACATTACTTTGAAGATCATTTCGAAGTACGTACCTACCTAACTATAATATACCTATTATTTAGTTGATATTCATTTAAATAAGGTGGTACGTGTAGTGTACCTTCTCTTCTTTTAATCCTGCTGTATTTATAGAAACATACCTTACTTTTCCTGAGTATTGTGGATAAACCTACGTAGGTACCTATCTATTTGCTCGTTCCCATTTCTGTGTAATATTCAAAGGATAATACGATGACACAGGGACGTACTCGGGTAAAAATCAAGAGTGAATAATATTTTTAGCGCAAATTCGTATTCTACGAAAGGGCTGTTGCCAACGAAATTTACGTGTGTTTGTTTTAAGTACCTTCCGAGGACTTGGACCTGAATACACAAGGCACAACCGAGGACCTTTCCCAAACGAGGACCTTTTGGTGGGTCCTCGGATTGACCTGACCAAATGACGATATTTGTCGTGAGATTTTGAACCTTTATAATAATAATATAATCTCACGCCTTTCATCCCCGAGGGGGTAGGCAGAGGTATTCCATTACTGGATATACCCACATTTCACGAGATACATTGGACCCCTAAACGTGATAGGTGGTGAGCCCATCGCCGGACCGGGTCTATTTACACATGCCTCAGAATTAATTCTGAGATCTGCGGGTTTCCTCACGATGTTTTCCTTCACCGTCGAGCTAGTGATAAATATGTACGTAAGTTTTGAAAAACTCATTGGTACATGCCAGGATTCGAACCCGAGCCTCACTGATTTTCGGCCGGCTCTTTAACCGTCCGGGCTATCACTGCTCTTTTGAACCTTTCTGTACTAAAAACAAGGAAATCTGAAAAAGTACTCGGATTGGTCATGGCCAGTCAGGTTGGAGTGTGATGGAGTGTGAGATGTAGGGGGCAGAAACGTCCTCAGTCTGTTCATGGATAGTCTAACACAACGTCCTCGTATAGTACTTAGCGCAGGTTTCTGTGTAAGAAAAACGTCCTCGAATGGGTGTTACTGGGCAGGTCAGCAGGGTCCTCGGATGGTTTAACACACCGTCCTCGGTTTGTATACGGCATGTCTTGTTTACGTGTGTATTTTGGGTCCTCGGATTGAACGTGAAAATTCTGGTCAAAAAAGATAGAGATAGAAGATTCGAAACAAACTGGTCAGGTATAGAATTTAATTTGCAATCTATTCGTCTAGGAAACTATGACGTACGACGTTCCTAAATACCTTTTCTGAGAGGTCCTCGGATGGATAGATACGACCAGAGTCCTCGCAAGGTACTCTGTACAAACAGGGGTGTGTATGTGTATGTATGTATGTATGTATGTGCGGTGTCTACCGGAGCAGCTAGAAAAGTTCTAAAAGCATATTATGTGAATAGCTGAATCGAAGCGAAGTGAATTTATAGGGTTCCGTACCCAAAGTGTAAAAAACCTCGACCCTATTATTAAGACTCCGCTGTCCGTCCGACTGTCACAAAGCTGTAGCTCATGTACCCTGATAGTTACACAGTTAAATTTTTCACAGATGATGTATTTCTCTGGCCGCTATAACAAAAAATACTAAAAGACAGAATAAAATAAATATTTAAGGGGGCTCCCATACAACAAATATTTTTTGCTTATGTTTGCTCGATATTGATAACGGCAACAGGTATCTACCTGCTTCAAATATTCACAGAATATTTAGTTATAATACACTTTAAATAAATAATTCATTTAAAATAAAACAAATATTTAAGGGGGTACTCCCATATATTTTTTTAAATACGATTCCTTGTACTTTTTCACAGATCCTAAATAATTGCTTCCACAAAACAAACATGTTTTTTTACCGTTTTTATAGATAAATGGTACGGAACCCTTCGTGCGTGAGTCCGCACCTAGCATCCTTTACTCAACAGGGGTGCATTCATGTTATTCTATTACTTGTGTCATATGGCCCTGCTTCTTATCAAATTTCATAGCTCTAGCTAGACCAATATAAAGTAGATTTTCTTAACAGACAGATGGACAAGAAAACGATCCTATAAGGGTTCCGTTTTTATTTTTGAGGTAAGAAATGCTAAAAAATTGCTTTATACCAAGTCATCCTTCCTAAGTACATACTGAGCGACTGACTTGTAACAAAAAGCGAGATGGCAAAAAAACCAGCTGTTGTCAACAAATATTCAGGTTTCTGTCATACCTTGATCAACAAGTGTAGATCACTAAATAAAGTGCAAGTACATAGGTTAAAAAGCCATCCGCGTAATGATGTACCTACGTATGAATAAACAAAAAACAACTTTCGTTTATCAAGATACTGTAAACAAAATTTATAAGTTCTAAATACGTCTCTGTACCTACACTTTATATTCATTCTTTCTTACACCTACCAACCACTACCAAATTTAAGAGTACTAATAAGTACGTATGTACGTAATCGTAGATAAATAAGCAGCACCCTTACCTTTGTAGTTTCCAACGACCAACCAACTTAGAATGATTACCTAGGTAGGTAATCAAATACCATGAAAGAATCCACTTTTGGAAGGTTATAGAATTGAGTTTGCACAAAACCTGCTTCTACTTTATTAGTGCTTACTCATATTATGTAAGTAGTTTTGTTTTATACTTAAATATCACAAAATTACACTCTAACAACACAAATATTACGCGCCGCTTCCTCAAATCGTGAGTGCCGGCCGGCCGGCCGAGCTCGGTTCCGTCACAGTGACGTCACCATGCTCCCGCGCTCATTGAGTTTTGCGACAGGAGCGGCATATGTTTATTATTTAATATCTCCGTGATAGAGCAGTGATAGCCCGGACGGTTAAAGAGCCGGCTGAAAATCGGTGAGGCTGGGGTTCGAATCCTGGCATGTACCAATGAGTTTTTCAAAAACTTACGTACATATTTATCACTAGCTCGACGGTGAAGGAAAACATCGTGAGGAAACCCGCAGGTCTCAGAATTAATTCTGAGACATGTGTAAACAGACCCGGTCCGGCGATAGGCTCACCACCTATCACGTCTAGGGGTCCAATATATCTCGTGAAATGTGGGTATATCCAGTAATGGAATACCTCTGCCTACCCCCTCGGGGATAAAAAAAGGCGTGAGATTATATTATTATTATTATTATCTCCGTAAGTAATGGTCCGATTTGGATAATTCAAAAAGATATATCACTCTTATATCTTAAAGAATAACGTGGATACTATTTCTAATGGATTTGCTATAACTTTACTGATCCTCATTGCCTTACGTCATCTGTCACCCCTCCCGCACCCCGGAGCTCTAGAAACAGTCTAAGTTAAGGCCAGGTATTCCTGCAGCAGTAGGCATTTAGCGCTGTCACGGGTCGCGCGCAAAATAGTTAGATCGGACGCATCGGCAGTGAACTCGCATGACCCCGCCAGCGACATAGAATAGAAATTAGCAGTAGGATAATTTTATTTGACTTTAGAAATGCATTTTATATATTATCAAACTTTGTTTATGGTATAGTAATAAATTATAATAATATAATATATAATAAATTGTTTATTTGCCAAAAAATTGTGCATACAAGTAGAGGGTTTTTGGTAAGATTGTACAGTTATTACAATAAAATAAGATTCCCTGAAACCTAAACTAGGTGAAACCTGTATCTTAGGTGACAGTGAGTCTGGCGAAGTCATGTTATACTTAGTATACAATCAGAAATTACGAGGTCATTTTGGTTGCAATATTTGGAAACAAACATAACAATTTGACAAAGAATAAAAAGAAAAGGTAATGTAGGATACATAGTAGGTAAGTTAAGTTCGGTAGTTTGTGTGTGTGTAGTATGTGTGAAGGTGAGTGAGAGGGTGTGTGGGGTGTTTGGAGTGAGTGAGAGGGAGGGTGTGTGGGTATGTGTGTAACATGCTCAGAAGTATGGTGTAAGAAATATAGATAAGTAAGTAATATAGATAAGTAAGTACCACTAGCGTAAGTAATAAAGGGTATTAATGGTGTAATGGTGGTAGAGTTACGTAAATAAATGAAGTAACTTCTCTGTTTTTATTTTGTTTGTTTATGTAATTATTATAGCTATTATGTGTATACATCATGGTGACAAAAATAAAAAATCGAAAATTCTTTTTGACATAAATATTAGGTCTTTACCAATGAAATTGCCATTTTATATGAAAAAATTGAAACGAATTTTTTTCATGTATTTTTATTTGTATTAATCGAAGTAATCAATCACCTATGCAATTAATGCATCTTTTGCCAACGCAGTGGCAGTTCATTGATACCCTTCTTAAAGAAATTAGCTGGACGGGAGGCAACAAATTCTTCAAAGGCATTTTGTACCTACTGCCTCTCGGGTATTAAATTTTTTTCCCACCAAGAAGTTATCCAAATTCTGGAAAAAGTTGTAGTCTGTAGGCGCAAGGTCTGGTGAGTAGGGCGGATGACGGGGAGCTTCCAACCCTAGTTCTTGCAACTTGGAGACCGTCTGCTGTGCAGTGTGAGGTCACGCGTTGTCGTGCAGGAGCAGCGGAGACGAGCGATTGACCAAAGCTGGTTGGAGATGTGCCTGCTTCTCCATCGTTGTGTTCAGTTCTTCACAGTATACATCTGCAGTAATGCTCACCCCGTTTGGTAAGAAGCTGTGATGAATCACACCGGCGCTAGACCACCAAACAGGTCACTTCATCACTTTTCTAGGGGTAAGTTTTCGTTTAAACTTTAGGGCATTGTTTAGGTGCTGAACCTGAATCCAATCAATTTGCTGAGCGCTAGCGGTTATCAAACAGAATAAATTTCTCATCGCAGGTAACAATGCGGTTCAAAATTCCTTCATTTGTGTATCTGTTGCGCAGTGCAAGGCACGTCTCGACGCGTACTTCGCGCTGGCGATGATTGTGTTCGTGGGGCACCCTTTTGTCAAGCTTTTTTACCTTGCCAATTTGACGCAAATGGACCAATATTGTTTTGACGCTAACGTCGAAAGCTCCTGCGAATTCAGCCGTAGATTGTGTATCATCAGCTTCCATAATCGCCTTTAATTCGTCATTGTCGACCAAAGTCTTCGGAAGACCGCGAGGTTTATTTTTTAGGTCGACATTTTCAGAACAGAAGCGAGCAAACCAATAACAGGTGGTGCGTTGGTTTGTAGTGTCAGCTCCGTAAACGTCGTTGATGTTGCGTGCCGCTTGTGCCGCGTTGCTGCCACGACGGTACTCATATTCCATAATTACTCGAATTTTTAACGTATCCATGATGACGAAAAAGATTAAAATGCGATGAAAAAGTTGGTGCCGTAAGATCTAGCGCACCATGACCCAGCAACGTAAACATCAATTAAAGGGTAGCCGTTCTTAGTTCGACCTTCTGCGATAGCGATATCCTTCTCCACTTGAGCTGCTTCTTCGATTCCATAGAAGCATTAAAATTTGCCGTCTTTTTCCATTTTTCAAATAATTCATCTTCTAATTTGGAATAGTATTTTGAGCTGAATACCGGAATATCCATCGCTGAACATAATTCCTCAAATTGAGAAAAGCCAATACTGGAAGCCACAATGCCACTAGTGGCGGCTGTATTAAGATTAACTTGATCTCTATCGTTTAGGTCTTCAGAGTTAATCAAGCAAAATTTCTTTGTAAATATTGCATTCAAAATGAAATACTGATAAAAGTCCTCGTCGTTTTTCACTGATCAAACGGAATTTTCCTAAGGTGCAGTTAAATAAACCCTTATGACGAGCTTTCTCTTGTAACTCCTGTAAAATGTAATTTATGTCAACAATTCGCCATCCCGAAACAGGGGGCCAATTCTACTAAATGTCAACGGTTACAGTTGGATGACAATGACAATGATATGATCAGTCGATGGTGTTATTTGCTCTGAAAAGTGTCAAAATAACACATTGACTTACCATTGACATCTCATTGTCATCCAACTATGACCGTTGACACTTAGTAGAATTGGCCCCCAGGTTGAAATTCATTTTCTTTGAATGCATACTTTACGATAAGTGAGTCTTCCGCCTCTTCAGTATCTCTGAAACAGTGAACAAATATAGTAAGTATTACATATTTTAGATTAATATTAGTTATCTATATATTTTTTGATGTTAGCATAGTGAAAAGTTAATAGACTGACAAAATACACATAAAAATGTGAAGATAAATGTTATCATTTCAAATGTGATCCTTACGTTAAGATTTACAGTGTCGACAGGATCGACAGAATTCAATTTACTGACAGAGTTTTCAGACACGTCAGCCATGTCAGACAAGTGCCTAAAAACAACATAAAACATTAATGTTAAAACATTTCGTTTTGAATGCAATCAAGACCAAGTTAATCTTAATACAGCCGCCACTACTGGCATTGTGGCTTCTGGTATTGGCTTTGCTCAATTTGAGGAATTATGTTCAGCGATAGATAGTCATGACGATTCGATGAAGCCCAAACTTGATGAGGTTGTGTCGTTTCATTGCGAAGTTCCTATGGCCACCTTCCAGCTCCATCATCAGATCAGCACCATGTCATCATAATATTGCATTTTCATGCGATTTACACATGTATGCAATATTTCAGATTTAAAAAAATTGACGGCCTTACCCACCTTCATATTCCGATTTATTTGATTACTTGCCTAATTTCAGTTGAATTATACCTACTGATATTCTTATACTATGGCATGATCTTTTTATGAATTTATAAATGAGATTGAAGTAAAATGAAATTTAATGTGATTGTGTCAAAGTCGACAATGACGTGACAAATTAAACATTTACTTACTTCTTCACATATATTTTGAGTTAATTCTTTTTATTTACAAATTTTATAGTGGTAAACGCCTTTTTTCGCTTTCGTTGTTTATTACCCATTATGGATAACTTGCAACAAATATATCAATTCGTCAAAACAGATTGATTGGTGCAAAAAATTGTCACGGAAAAAAATGACACAGGTCCGTCATCCGTAAGCGCCAGCGCGCGACTGAACACGCCAGCTAAGCCACCGCGCTCGTGCATTTTGTAGTTTTTTCAACATAGTGATTATAAAAATCATTTTATAAAGTCAAACTCTGCGAATTTGTCTAGAAATATTTCATATCTTTAATCTAGTACAAAAAATAAATGTAAAATATCAGTAGTTCAGACCTGACATAGAAAAAACAAAACAAAAAGGGGTAACATTGAGATTTTTTTCTATCGAGTGAAGTTCATCAAATCGTGTAACCGAATGCGACTTTGACTAGAGTATGTCCTTAAGTTATATATATCTTTTTTTAAGAATTTTAAACACTATTTTCTATGTCTCAGATGATTTTAAAAATCACAAAAATCGGCCTCGGCCGGCCCACCCAGCCTTAAGCAGTAGACCTGTAGTTTTTCTTTTTATTACACACTGCCAGTTCATTCGGCCTAAAAACTAACATTGGAGTAACGTTTATTTATAAGTGTACAGGGTAAATTTAATTATACGTAGATTAAAGATTTCGCTTGGTTTCATGTATTTAGTTCATCTTTCGCTCGAATGATGATTGTATGATAAAAATTTTACTGACTATAGTCAAATGGATGGAGGAAACGAGACGTCAGTGTTGACTAGTTGGAATTCCAGCCATTCAATGCTTTTGTTGACAATTTCGAAAAATGTGCTCAACGTTATGCTGTAAATATGTCACAATGCGGACGTCTGTGTTTCTGTTTACTTGCTGCCATATTATGGAGGAACTTGTTTAAAGTTCACTGATATATGAAAGGTTAATTTTCATATTACAGGATTCTTAAATATTTGTGGCTCTGGGCTCACCGGCAGAGTTCTTTAGTAAAGCCTCTTTGCTTCTTCTATGACATTATTCGGAAATTGGTGATTTATCACCAACTTAACATAAAGTGGGAGCTTCTGAAATACGTCGTCTTAAAGTCAAGTCACACCTACGTAACGTAACACGTTCTTTAACTTCTGTAACGTAACATACAAAACTGTGGTAGGTGTGAATTGACCTTAAATGTAAAGAAAGATACTCGAAAGCTTGTGAAAGATCGTGATGATTAGCGAATTTTTTGTAGGTTGGTTGAGTATTCGAAGTTTGTTGTTTCGAAGTGCTTCAATGTTTGTATCTTACGCCGTGGCAAAGTTCTATCAAAAGCATCGTTCATCAGTTACTTTTTGATGAGCGACGTTTTAAATAAGATATCTATTTAGTGTCTTGACGGCCGAGCTTTGTGTAGCGTTAACACCATAGATTTAATACACTAGCGTTAGATCGGCAATGCGAGAGAGAAATAACATAGGTACTCGTGTGTTAGAGTGAAATAGGTAGGCGAGACCGTTCGCGTACATGCTAGCGGCCTGTATCGGCCCGACGTCAGTTGTGAACAAAACAAATCTCGCTTAATTGTATTAATCTCGTGTTTTAAAAGTGTAAGTTTGATGTTTAGTAAACGTAAACATCTATGGTTACGTGTAATTCATTTTATTATAATTCATTTACGAAAGAAAATCCACAGAACAAGCACACTAGTGTAAATTGTTTTTGGTCTCGCCGTACTGGCTCTTGCAAATCTAACGCTAGCATATTAAATCTATGGTTGGTTGTATGGTCAGTATTACAATCGCATTAGAGGTCAGACTCGCACGACAAGTGTAAAGCTTCATGTGCTTATGACTGTACACGTTACAAACACAAGTACAGTCTGCTCGCCTTCGTGAGTTGCAAGAACTGTAGCCTAGGGGCCAATTCCACCAAATGTCAACGGTTACAGTTGGATGAAAATGATATGTCAATGGTGTTATTTACTCTGAAGAGTGCCAAAATAACACCAGTGACTGACCCCTGTTGACGTGCCATTAGCGAAGCACTATATTTTTGGAGACTCACAATAAAACATAAAGTATATTCAACGAATTTCATTCCAACACCTTTAAAGAAGTAATTTTGACTAGTACCAATCGATTCGAGACCATAAAAGAAAGTTTAAAGCTATATCTAATTTATAATATAGTAAAATAGTTAAAGTAAGGTATACAAAGGCAAGATTTTTGTGACAAGAATTTAAAAAATGCATTATCTTTTTACAAGGTAGTATGCAGTGACATTTTTTTTATGTGTACAGTCAAGACCACGTGGAGCTTCATACATTAGACTTTGTAACGTTCTTATTACAATCGCCTTAGAGGTCAGACTCCCACTACAAGTGTAAATCTTCATGTGCTCTTGACTGTACCTACCTCCTACATTGCAAAACGAAGGAAGGCGCACAATGCCACATCATTAGTGAAATGCCACACAGCAAAACGCCACACTAGCAAAATGCCACACTAACAAAGTGCCATATTTGTAAAAACATTAACATCCCAATTTATAAAAAAAAACGAAAATGTGACACTATGCGAAAATGGCATTTTGCTATGTGCCGAAATATATTTTGCGATGTGTCATTTTGCGAATGTGGCATTGTGCATCTAATCCTGCAAAACTAGGCATTTAATTATTTTAAATTGTAGTCTTTCTTTCGTCATATAAATTAACCTTAATAATTTCAGTAGGCACTACAATTTGTAGAAGTGTAAAAAATTTACAATTATGTAGAACTAAACTCTTGTGATACAGTGCATACGTACTAAATCTAAAATAAAACGGTGGGGAGATAAATGATGTTAATCAATGGAATGTACATTTACAGAGATTTTCTGGCTACACAATAATTTCATATACATTACTTTTGTATCTCTGAACACTATAAATGTTTACATTACGTATTATCTATCAGTTTATAAAATATACAACCACTTTATATATAGCTGTTATAAAAGGTATTTCAAGAAGAAAACATTTCGGGAAATTTAAGAAAATATAACTCGCATGGACTCCCAGTACGTGGGGTCACGTGAATGTAAACCATAATGATACTATAAATAAGATCTGGATTAAAAAGATATTATACAAATAGGAGTATTCATTCAACAATATAACTTGCACAACTTGTTAATTTACATCTACTTGTTAAAATAGCCTAGGTTGTGGAATCACAGTAGCACGGAATTATTTTTTTAATCGTAAAATCTAGTTATAAATAGACAAAATGATTTCTTCGTTCACTAGGAACCTTAGAATAAAAATATATCGTAGAAGTAAAATATTAAAAAGAAAATAATAAAAATAAAATTACAAAAAAGAGTATTTCATAGTTTGGGGTGTTATTACGAGTACATTAAACAAAACGACGCGCCTGTCGATCGATGTCTAATCCTTCTTTATATAACGGCTTTAACTGACATCCAGCGTGGTTGTAATAACACCCTTAGATTGAGAATTTAACCCTTACCCAGGCATAGTTTTTTTAATTTACCATTGGTTTTGAATCTTATTTCAATAACATAGAGTTCAATTTAGAGTGGCACCTGTTCGTCCAATACCTGGCTAAGGGTCAAGTCATAGCATACATATCAACTCGAAAACGGGTTGACTCTGACTTACATATCCTCGTATGTCCCAAGGCGCCATTACTATTATGGAGGAGCGGAGGTGGAATACTCCTCCATGTGAAAAGGGAAGATCTTCCGCCAGGCGAGGTGATGGTTTAATGACCAACGGTCGATGTTGGACAGTTGTATTTATACAAAGTCATTAGAAAACTCCGATAGCGCGGTTTAGAACTCGGCCGTCTATTGGGAGTAGGGAATTTCATACAAAAAATACTATCTATAGCTCGAGTGCTCCATTTCCGACTTGATATGTATGCGACAGCCTTTAAGATGAGATTCAAGTTTCTTATAGCCTCATATATCATGGTTTAATCTATCACGGATATCTACCCGTGTCTTCTGTAATGTTGACTGACAAAAATACACCTTACAGCAACTCTGCATACAGTTCACATTCAAAACTTCTGACTTTATGGTGATGGTGTCCCATACCAAGCTAGATTAGTTCTTAAGTTTTGGAAAACATGAGTTATTGAATTAATCCGAAATAAAATTATATTTATCTTAAAGGCACTTTTACTGGCTTGTTTTTAGATGTTATTTTTGTATGTTAAGTTTGATAAGTGTACGCCATACACCGCGTAACAGAAAAAGCGCAATTCCTCATACACCCCAATTCGTATATTAATATAAAAAAAATATGATGCCTTCGTACTTTAGCTGTGTCTAACCAATTTTCTTAAAAAAAGAGCAACAGTAGTATAATTTACATAGTCACACAATATTCAGCTATGCTAATTCATTTTTCGCAAAAATTTAACATAAATTAAAAGTAGCTGTAGTCGATTAAGTAGGTAGTCTATACTGAACAACCAAATTTCAATATTTTTTTCTATTAAGATATAGGTAACTGCAAGTAATCACGTATGTTAAAATCTTAAAATAGCTTGGTATGAAGCCTTAACGCCCATACAACATCCAACATCCCCAGTTATATAGCTGCTTGTAGACAAATAACTGCAAATACTTGAATATACTTAGTTTACATCATCCATTCTATGGACACTAAACTATGGAAAAAACTCTGTTTCACTGTTTCCAGAAAAAGTTGAGATAGGATAATAACATAATTGCACATTTCAACACTAGGAGATATAACCAGTGTTTGTTTAATAGGACCTCCAATGTTTAAATAATAATGATTTTGAAGTGTCCCTGAATTCTAAATTTACCTCGAAATCTTTGTCAGAAACTAACAAGAAATAAAAATAACTCATCCCCCAATATCCCTGAGGGGGTAGACAGAGGTATTCCATTAGTGGAAATACCCAAATTTCACCAGTGTAATCATCAAAAACTCATGGGTGACATGACCTCGCCAGAATTCGAACCCAAGCCTTGCTGCCACTGGTATTAGTAGTTTTAAAAGAATACTTTAGTTTGTGTTTTGTAACACAAAGCAATTAATTATATAGAACTAGCGACCCGCCTCGGCTTCGCACGGGTGCAATGCTAATACTAAAACCTTCCTCTTGTATCACTATATCTATTAAAAAAAGCGCATCAAAATCCGTTGCGTAGTTTTAAAGATTTAAGCATACATAGGGATATAGGGACAGAGAAAGCGACTTTGTTTTATACTATTTAGTGATAGTGATAATGTAGGTACAGAGTTCTCAATAAATACTGAAAACGGTTTAACAGAGCTTCATAATACTGGTGTTACATAATCTTTGACAATGAACATAATAGTATAACATTAAATGCCGTCCTTCACCGAGGGCAACTATTCGTAGCATCCTATGGATGGATTAACATAAAATATTTACTTACTAGTATGTCGCCCAGTACTAGTGCCTTAGTATCATTTGGCAGTAGAGGAAGCTATCCAGCACTGAAAAGAAATAGTTTTATTGACAACTAGCGGTTCTGCACGGTTTCACCCGCGTAGTTCCCGTTCCCGTGGGAATACGGGAATAAAATGTTGCCTATGTTACTCAGGGATGCTTTCCATTGGTGAAAGAATTTGTAAAATCGGTCCAGTAGTTTTTGAGTTTATTCGTAACAAAGATACAAATCTTTCCTCTTTATAATATTAGTATTGAAGTATAGATAATAAAAAATTGTGGGACACAATTCACACACGGCTATTTAGTCCCAAACTAGGCAGGGCCTGTACTATGGGACTAATCAACAGATTATACAATAACTATTAAATGGCCAGACACAAAGCCAACTGACATGTTCATGCACACAAATGTTGGCCCCGAGCGGGTATCGAACCCGTCACCTCCGACTCAGAAGACAGGGTCACTACCAACTGAGCCAACAGGCCCATCAGGCCGTTGTCCGTCCCGATA
Source organism: Ethmia dodecea (assembly GCA_963855545.1). Taxonomy (NCBI): domain Eukaryota; kingdom Metazoa; phylum Arthropoda; class Insecta; order Lepidoptera; family Depressariidae; genus Ethmia; species Ethmia dodecea. The sequence goes on along the minus strand of OY979438.1, from coordinate 18,722,288 downwards.
GAGGATAGTGTAAATGCTAACGTGTGTTGGTTTGACACTTGAGAGTTGAGACAGGATTTTTTGTTTTAATATATGTATATACTCACAATACTGTGCAGCACTGATCAACAACTCGTATATTTGCACCGGCCCTTTTCCCTTGAGCATTATTTCGCATATGAACACGTATACAACACGACTCGTCTCAAACAGCGAATCGAGCAGCAGCCACGTGGTTATGTTCCGCCCCGTGTTGTGTGCTGCACTCCGGTTGATGACCACACAGCTGTTTAGGAAGCCTATGGCTGACGTCACCACCATCAGGCCCCCTATGAAGTAGTGTATCACTGGGGAGACACAGAAATTGGTCTTTTGAGCAATATTAAAGCAATTTTTAAACTAAAAATACTTGATGTATACTCTATTAAACAAAAAAAACTGAATTGGTTCAGATTTGATGGAGTTATGGAAATACAGACACCAAAATTATATACGCGACAAATTGAGAAACTCTTCCTTTTTTGGAGTCTGTTAAATTTTAAGGAAACAGAAAAAAAAACACTTTTCACCAGTATATTTTTTTAACCCCTAAACGAGGCAGGTTTTTGGCCCATTGCTGGACTAGGGTTCTGTTACACATATCCCAGACTCAATTCTGAGACCGACCGGTTTCCTCACAATGCTTTCTTTCACCATCGAGTTAGATACATACATATTAATTTCCATTTACTTGGATCCTGTAGGTAAATGTATAAGTAAAGAAACAGTTTTTACCTATGTCAGTACCAATTAGGGGGTCCAAATAGAACAATTCAGGGTTCAGTAGACGCAGTAAAGACATCACAAAAGCTGTGGCTGACGAGATCTGGAAATCAATGTCACAACTTACACAATGATAAATTCTACCTATTCCATCAAGTTGGTAATCAAATCAGAATATTTTTAATAAATGTAGGGGCTTATAAGTCCACTGTGTGATGTGTTATAGTTGGGGAGAAGAAACGGAAGACGGTCCATATACTAAAGTTTTACCACAACTTTAGTTAGTTTTCTGTGGTAAAGAAAATGTACACCAAAGATGAAACCGTACCGTGCCTATCTAAATACTCAGGATATAGGTATGTAAGCGGAAAAGAAAGATTACCGAATCATCTCATATGCCTAATGTTTAAAAAGTTACTTGAATAAAAACTCACCGAAAACACAGCGGCCACCACACGGACGTACATCTTGAGGTCCAACATTGGCACTGTTTTGGATTGTGTGGACATTGAGACGAGGGTAACTTCACAAAGAAAGCACTCGGAAACAAGGACTCATATAAATCGAAGCAGACTTGTTAAATTTTGAAAATCAATATACCTATATGTCAAATACCATATGATCGCTGACGGCTGTTTACGCTGTTATTACGGTCGCGTTCTTGTAACATGGCTTTTTTTTATTTGAAATATTATTTTCAAATCATAAGTGCACAACTGCACACCGATTTTATTCACACACGGATAGCATTCGCAATACGTATGATGGTGCGGTGGACTGGTATCAAGATTTAAGTGGTGTCGTTTTTTGCAAACTAAACTTAACATTTAATTTTGCGTTGTGTTGTGACAGCTGTCTAAGAACTAAATCCTGCCATCTATCGACTGCGACTCGTATGTTTGAAAGACATAGTTCAATTTGTACATAGAGGGTGCTAGTTGGTAGAAATATTAATGGCTGGTTGAGATTTTAAGAAGGTAGGTAGGAAGGTAGTACTTGGCAGGTACTTTTAGTAACTACTTGTATATTGCCGTACCTAGTAGATAAGTTGGTGTTGGTACAATACCACAGATTAGAGAATAGACAATACGGCAGATTTAACTTGGCAGCTCTGAAGTTGCTCAAATGGATGCGCAGTAACATTTTTTAGCGACCATTTGGCGGTATTAGGAGGGGGTTTGCGCAGGCGAAGCCTATGTTCAGAAAAGCCAAGTTAAAACGGCCGTACTGTACAATATTTTACACAAAATATCTTATCTAAATCATAAATAAAAAAATCATGCTGTTCGTTACAAAACGTAGTAGGTATCACTCGCCAACGTCTGGACCGATTTGGCAATATTACCTTTATAATGTCGAATAAGGTTTTCAGGCAAGAAAACTATGGAAATAGACCGGAAAATTAAAACACTAAAAGTGCTGTTTCTATAGGACTTGGACAGGACCAAAGAGTATAAGTAGTATACCTACAGGACAGGACAAACGGTTGGTCGGCTGATTTCAAATAATTTTGAATATGTATGAATTTAAATATTTTTATTGTATTTGAAAACAAGAACTTAGCAGAACTAAAAATTAAAAGCTGTAGAAAGAGTTCCTTACAACACCCTAAATTTTATTAATCTTCAAATCTTTTTACTTATTGCAATCGTACACAGAAATGTTTTAAATGAAATCGTCGACTCAATTAGTCGCGGCCGTCACTCACAAAACCAAGAGTTCAAAGCTTTTTGTAGAAGCAATTAAATCTATTTCATTTCATTTCACTTTCCAGTCACGCATATCAAAAAACACATTTGCATAGGATGAAATTATTATTAACGATTTCAATGTCACTTGCAATTAAACTTTGTTGTGGGTTTTAAATTAATGAATTTCTCTGTAAGTAGGTATTTACCTACCTATTTTAATTTGTTTACATAGTATCTACCTATATAAGTATCTTTTTTAATTTCGCTACAAGTTTACTTTCAAACGTAATCAAATGAATAACTTTAAGTAAGTACCTAGTCACTTACCTACTTACTTCCATAATTCTATAATTTTTCTAAAACTGTTGGTTAATGATTCATTTTAATGTTTTTCTCTAACATACTCACAATTATGCCGAATTTGGATGTTCCAATCCCGAAAATAATATGTTAGTAATACCAATTTTACTTAATGTTTTGTGGAAATTATCTATAAAGAAAATGAAAATGTATTTATTTCTGTAGGTAGGTACCTAATTGAAAATTACACTTACAAAAGTCAATACCTATTCTAATAACAAGGCACTCTAAACTCGTCCATGAAGATTGGCTAAATGTAAACAGCAGCCCATCTCCACCGACGAGTTGCTGGTTCCAAATGCAATATCCCGAGAAGAACCAAGAAACTCAAGGGCAGCTCTTTTTAATCTCATGTTTTACTAGTCCATATGGTTTACAATAATAATTATAATTATATCTACCCTTACATAGCATCGAGTCGGTTAATCCCATGCATGTAATTTTATAGTGGACTCGCTCAAACTAGCCTTTTTTATCTAATTTTTGCTTAACTATTGTTTTAAATTTCCAAGAGGCAAATTTTGTAATTCAATGGGAATCTTATTGTAAAAGCGTATAGGGCTACATTGACCCTTATATGATTTGGTAACTTTAGATCGACTAACACAAGCAGCCAGTTCCCTTATTTCTAGTGTTTATAATATGTTTTCGTAAATATACTGTGACGCCAGTGTCAATTTATTAATTTCCATTAGAGACCTTGATCATATTTTATAAATTGCACGAATAGCTCGCTTCTGCAAAATAAATATATCAAATCAAAACCAATAAGATCCAATACTTAAACCATAACCACATGATGACTTTCGCCATAAGAATCCTACTCTAGCTTAGCAATTGCGTCCATGAAAAGTTCTTAAAATTAAATTAACTTAGGGGCGCTACGGCATTAAAATCATAATGGCAGGCGCACGCGCAATCATTAGCCCCCATTCATCGCTCGCCTCTCGATGCGACTAACTCGATTGTGACCCGATTAATTCGATTATAAATTAACGAGTTGTTGTCGATTATAAATTTGCTCGATTGAACAATTTACACGTTTATTGCGATTCTGATTTACAGTTTGGTTACAACCGGCGTAGTTTATGATTACATTTATGATTATGCATTTTTCATAGATTTAACAACTCCCGTGGGAGGTAGAGATTAGAAGTTTTATGCCATGTAATCGTATTACAAAGTACCTACACCTATGTTCACGAATCCCATTATAAATCAGGTATGTAAGGTAGGTATACCTCTTATCTAACTAAGTATAAATAAATAAGAAAGTGAACTGTCTGTCTGTATAACCATCTAGATCAAATTGGGCAGGAATATAGCTTTATCAAGAGCAACGAGAACTTCAAACAAGTGAAACTTGCGGAAGAAACCACAGGCAAAATACATTAATGTTATGGAACGGAACTTCAGTTAAACTTTAGAAATTTTGATCTCCGAAAGTCCCACAGTAAAAAAATATTAAAACACTGTGTGCCTGATTCTATGTAAGCAGATATGGCAATTTTTTTAGAATGTAGGTACTTAATATCGTATAAAACCCATTCTCAATCTCAATATTTATCTACTGACCACTGCGCGATAGCGGTCAGCCACTCCACTAAGCCTTATTGAATTTGCACAAATGCTCTACCAAGCACCAACTAATCCGAAATCGGTACGTGCACAAGAGCTTCCCAAAGTATCTTACATTTTTTAAAATTGCTCCCATTATTACAGACACAAAAAAGTGTTTATGAAGAATCGGAAGAATACAGGAGAGGTATCTACTTATTTAAAAAAAAAGTGTGTGTTCCTTTCTTTTAAAATTATCTTTAGATTTTTTTAAATGTGCGTTAAAATTTGGTGCATTATAGGGTAATGTAAGTACTTATACATTATATTATTTAATACCTACATCAAACCTCTCGGTTTCGCCTATTTTTGACCCTATAATGTAGAATTTTATAATAAACTTTTACTACAACTGGCTTTAAGTATTAATACATATTTTCTTTTTGTCCCATTCTATTCTCCCACTTGTTGGAATTAAGTGTCGTTGCGTGACCAGTGGTCAGTTGCTTTAGTCAAACAAATATACACTTGAATCCCACGCTTGTTAGCCAAATTTTGACTTTATCTCTTTGCTATAGGGACCATAGGAGCTGCCCGAGGGTCTGATTCTGTATTCCAATTGAAATTGTAACTAATTGTTAAGCAATAAAGCGGTATGGTCATCGTATTGAGTGGTTGGATGCAATCTATTACAATAATAATAGTTTGTAGGACGATGCAGGAATGAAGTTAAAGCATCACTCTGATAGGTAGGTACCCTATTCATTATTATGGATAGTAAGTACCTAAGTAATTCATTAACTTATGTCGAGTTTTCAAAAAACCTCACGCAAAATATTTTATGAAAGGTAGGTAGGTGTAATATAAAGGGCCAACCTACCTATCCAGAGAAGGAATGCAGCTAGTAAATGTACTTAGTAAAAAAATATGTATGTAGGTAACCTATCCCTTATTTTTAAATAAATGTGAATACCTTATAAAAGTCATTACTTGCTGTTATTAAGCTTTTAGTAGAGACTTTCTAAGTAGGTACAAACTATAATTACTCCAAAGTTTCAACAGAATCGCCGTCTTTTGTCGGACATTTTCTGCGTTCTTTACTAAGCACTTTGATTATTTAATAATCAAAGACTAAGCATTAATAAAATTTCAGACAATGCGAAGTTACTATGAATGAGTTTTAAATACGTAAGCTAGCCTTTTGTGGTCTTTATTGTAAGGTCATACCCCTGGATGACTTGAAACATTATGTTTGAGGTAGCTGTTAACCTTACAAACCCATGCTATTGTCTGGTCAGCGACCTTCCACTCTTTGTTCTACCCATGAAGCTCGGTCACGTGGTTGACATTTTTTGGTCCATAATTCACCAGAACGACTGCTAAACCAATAATTAGGTGACCAAAACCATGCCACTGCTTATCACAATAAGTGTCAACTTATGATAATCAGGGGGTCTAAAAAGGCCGTTGCGGGTGAATCATAATAGGATCCTATTTCGATTCATATTCGAAATTTTCACCAAATACGAATCTGCTAATGAATTGAATTGTCAGCGATCACTAATATGAGGAACCATTTTACGAAATTTTACGGATTTGCTGGGAGTTCATAAAAGGAGGAATTACTCAGAGGAATTTCTCAAAGTGGCCATTTTAGACCCACAGGTGTGTTGTAAGGCTTATGGATGTGAAGTGAATGAAGCAAAGAAGTATGCAGAGATCGAGCAAAATGGCGATCCATCGTATCTGCCTACCCCTGTGGGACAATGGCGTTAGTTTTATGTATGTATTGAATTCACCTTTAATTCAAGTGCGAACTTTTGTGCTGACCTCTCGCTGACCCCATTTCGTTGATTATGCAAAGGGCGGCGGACACAGACTGCCAATGCGCCAATATGCACCACTAAATTGATATCACAATGTTTGCGCTCATAACTCAACTCGACCAATGGAGCGTGCTGCATAGTTAAGAACAACTGTCAATATTTGGGAAAATAGTACCTAGTAGAATGTTTCGGGTTTTGTTATTGAAATTGATGGTGGACAAGGCGATGTAATAAGAAATGTGTGATCGCCCAGTAGAGGAAACGGCATAAGATGGTACTCCATCGATTGTAGGTAGGTACACTATGTATATCAATGTTTGATATATGTAGGCACTATGTATTAAGAAAGAAAGAAAGAAAGAAAAGAGAAAAAAATATATCTATTATGTACCTACAGCCAAAGACTTTTCTTCTACTTATTGTATATTTGATCTACCAATCCCCATTTAGGTAAATATGCTTACTTATACTACTAGTAGATATAGTATTGTAATATCTGTGCTTAGGTATACCTAATTACTTTCTTAATTATACCTATCATCTGTTTGTTACGTATTCAGGACTAAATCCATGAGCCGATCGCATCTTCTACACGCGGAAGACTAACGAAGTCCCAGGCAAGAACTAATTAAACAATAAAACCAAATAAAAAAAAGAGGGGTATAAAGAGGTATTTCATTTCTGCATATACTTACCCAGTTTTCACGAAAATACGTGACCCCTAAAACGTGATAGGTGGTGAGCCCATTCATTGCCGAACCAGCAGGCGTATTCACGGAGGCTCGACACCGTTTCCGTTCGAATCAGATCGAGTGAAAAATTTGGAAGTCGAATCTATCGACTTCGGAAACTGTATTCTAGACGTTTCCGACAGCCACGGAAAATTTTCCGAATCCTTATGTCAAATATGACATTCGTTTTCTATACCGACATCTGTGAATAGCCCACCTTCGACAGATTTTCCGATCCCGAGTCGAATATTGAAGCTCCGTGAATACGCCTGCGGATCTGTTACACATGCCTCAGAATTAATTCTCAGACCTGAATGTTAAAACCAAATATAATTATAAATCCAATAATTCGGTTTCAACTCTATTGCCTATTTATCTTTATAAATCATAAATAATTTCAATCGATCATCGGTTGAAATTCAATTGAATTATATTTATTGATACATGCACTCTTCCGCGGGGGACTGTCATCGCAGAGATGATCGAATGCGACCGAACGCACCAATTTACGTTGAGCGGCCTACGATGACGAGACGTTTTTGTATCACACGTTCGTGAATTGGCGTTGTTCCTATTTTTTAAATTAATTATGGGATTAATCTTGACCCCAGACTAACCAGAAGACAAAGACAGGGCCTCCGATGGGCCGAGCTAGCCCAGAAGATGCTTGTTCACTCGAGCCCAGGTACCTATATGAACTCGAAAATACAGACGTCGCCAGATAGTTCCACTCCTTGGCGGTGCGCATAATGAAAGATCTTGAAAAGCGTGCATTTGACACTGCTATCCAAGAATAGAGTAGTAATTACGTGATAGCTATGACAATATACCTACACAATATTAGATTGGATTACATAACATAAGTAGGTACCTAAGTAAGTATCAAATTCGTCAAACAAATATTTGTAAGCTAATCGGGAATTTTATTTCTGAGAACGATTAAGTACCTAAATGTCATTTTGTTCCAGTGCTCTTTTTTTATGAAACCTTGTCGGATACTTGATTTTAAAATAATATAAAATCTAAAAACCAAATTTTCTGTGATTTATAAGTGTCGAAAGAATACCCACTTTTATTATTTGGGTATTTCCAGAAATTGAATACCTCTGCCTACCCCCTTGGAGATAAAAGTCGTAAGCGTATTAATTCTGTGACGTCATTAGCATTACTAAACTCATTTTGTTGAACCTGGAAATCAGTTGTTTAGCTTTTTATGAGACAAATAACACACTAGGTCAAATCATCATCTACACTACAACATCGTGGGAGATTCATAACAATCATAACCCTTGTGACTTTACTGTACAGTCAAGAGCACGCTGAGCTTGACACTTTGGACTTTGAACCGGCCCTGTATTCTATGGAGCGCAGTATAAATCAGAGCTCAGCTTAAACTGGTAGTGTAATAATATCCGTCGATATGTTTTGTCAAGTACTCTTAGGTTTATTTTTAGCTGTGTATAACACAATCTAAAATTTCAACCATCGCCTCAACGGTTCCATGGTGTAATGGTTAGCACTCTGGACTCTGAATCCAGCGATCCGAGTTCAAATCTCGGTGGAACCTGTTCTTTTGCGAATATTTTTTTAACTTTTTTTTATGTTAATTACTTTCGTTTTTCATAATTTTACTTAAGTACATAAAGCCTAGGCGATATTATTAGATGATTCATCGCGGGAGACAAGTGCGCGCGCCACGTGCCGTGCACGCGTCAAGCGCGCGCTCGCTTATTTTTTTTTGTGTAATCAGCAAAAATATTTAATTGCTCCGCGGCATTGTGTGCTGCTTTGAGTTTAATCTCCTTTAGTGCTCTGTTAATGAAGATGGACGTCTAATTTTATTCCTTTGCTTATAATAATAATAATAATAAAATAACACTTATAGCTAAACTTAAAATTGCACGAAGATTTTTCTTGATATTAAAGTATGTGTGATGCGTTGGAAGAAATCCTTTATTTATAATTATGCAATTGTTTTTATGTACATATTGGAAAATTGTTCTTAATATCAACATAAAACTAGAAATGAATTATTCAAAAATGTGTTTGCTTAAAAAAGCATTTAAATATTATCTTATTTTCAATTGAATACAAATTTGTAATAATTAGTAAGTATATCTGGAATTTATTTATAAATAGCTAATATTTTGAATATTAAAAAAACTTTTATCTTCCTGTACCTACTAGCTGAAGCCAGCTGTCAGCTTGCCAGTACAATTACACCGTTTTTCCATTACAAGCCTCGTGCTATGGCTCGGGTGCGACTCCATACCAAAATCATTTAAATTGCTCGAACCCTTCGTCCGATCAAATTATTCCAAAAGCTATACCTGTGTCAATACCAAAACAATTTGCTGAACGCAAAGTGTAAATTTCCCCGATTGACACGTGGGAAAGTGGTCGCGCGCGGCTCCCACGCGCGGCCTGGCACGTGCCCAAGAATACCCGGGCCCCATCACGTCTGTACTACCCTTTATATTGCACCCTGTATACTACGAATACAGTTCTAATTCGGACACTGGTTTTGAATCTGCGCACTGCTACAGGAAAGAACACTTTGTTTTCGTGACATTAAAGTCGGTATTTTAATGTCTTATTATCAATTTATCATGTCGTAGTATCAGTATGGATAGATAATGTACCTAAATAAATAAAATTTACTGACTTTTGTTACTGTAGAGAATTATTTTGGAAAAATAACGGAAGTATATTCAAAATTATACTGTTTATTTTGAAGGGAATTTTGTCATTTTATATTTATTGAAGTTACGGTGCTTACCTCCCTTTCAACCGACTTCAAAAAAGGAGGAGGTTCTCAATTGGACTGTAAATATGTTATTTTTGTATGTATTTTACGCGATTATTCCGCCAATTTTATTATGAACATTTTGATGATTCTTTTTTTTGGTAGATCACCTTTCAGACGTCCTATTTAAATTTTATCGAAATCTATAGAGCGGTTTTAAAATAATCAACAAAAGTCTAAAAAATTTAAACACTCATTAATGTTTAAATGCTATTCGTTGAAGTCGGTTTTACTCTTTAGAGTTTTTTGTTATTTATCACAAACTCGACGATAAAGGAAAACATCTCTAAGAAACCCTCAGGTAACAGAATCAATTCTGAAGTAGGTATAACAAACAGCATCCCAGTCCAGCGATAGGCTAACCACCTTTCACGTTGAGTATTCCAAAAATACACCGAAGGTAGGTATTCCGAATTTCTCATAAAGTGAGTATTTCCCGGAATGGAATAGGAACAGTCAAGAGCACATGAAGATTTACACTTGTAGTGCGAGTCTGACCTCTAAGGCGATTATAATAAGAACGTCACAAAGTCCAATGTGTCAAGCTCCACGTGCTCTTGACTGTTCCTATTCCAACGATTTCACCTGCGTATCTGAGGTCAAATAAAAAAAAAACCAAAAGGGAAAATTATATCCCATGTTAGGTACTCCCAGAAAAGTAAGCTTTCCATTGGTGAAAGAGTTTTTAAAACCGATCCAGTAGTTTTGAGCTTATTTATCACTACGTAGTATAAAACAAAGTCGCTTTCTCTGTCCCTATATCCTTATGTACCTATGCTTAAATCTTCAAAACTACGCAACGGATTTTGATGCGTTTTTTTTTAATAGATCGAGTGATTCAAGAGGAAGGTTTAAGTATTAGCATTGCACCCGTGCGAACCCGGGGCAGGTCGCTAGTTCTGGATAAACATGTTTATTTATTTAGGTTGGGTCTTAGATAAAAGCTTTGAAAAAGCATTGAAAAATTTAAAATTATGAGCAGTGTCCATGAAGCTTGTAAGTAGGTATATGAATAGCAGTGATAGCGGCTTACGGCTTTGAGTATTAAACCAACCGGAGACGCCACTGACAGGCGTTCCCGTCTGCCAAAAAAAAGTGTCGGGCAACGCACACCTGTTAAATACAACTAGTTTTTTTGAGTTCACGAAGTGCTTGGATTAATGAATGTATTTGTGTGGATCTAGTTCAAGCTAGCTTGTTTTGTCAAAAAATGCGTTTGTTTTAACATTATTTGTGTTTGTTTCCTCGTCCCCCCCGCAGAAATTGGCAGACTTTTTTGCAAAGGAACTAGTGCGCGTGACGTCTCCTGTTGGTTTAATACTCAAAGCCTTACGGTCAAAGAGCTCGCTTCTCATGATAATAAGCAGCGAGGCTCGGGTTCGAATCCTGGCATGTACCAATAAGTTTTTCAAAAACTTACGTACATATTTATCACTAGATCGACGGTGAAGGAAAACATCGTGAGAAAACCCGCACTCAGAATTAATTCTGAGGCGTGTGTAACAGACCCTGTCCGGCGATGGGCTCACCACGTTATCGTATCGTATCACGTTTAATGCTCGACTATTCTCGTGAAAAGTGGGTATTTCCAGAAATGGAATACCTCTGCCTACCCCCTCGGGGATAAAAGGCGTGAAATTATTTATTTATTTATTTTATTGTGCCATAGCCAGGTGTCATTCTCGTAGCATAGTTAGCCTTCAACATCTTGTCTGTGTCAATAAATATTCTGAACGAAGTAGCACCTACTTACATAAAGCTTAAAATACACACACCTGCACAATTAGCGGAACAGAAAAAAAAAGGAGAAAAAAGAGGGAATTTAGAACAATGAATGTAATTTTTAAACAATATATTATTTAAAATGAAACAACAATTAAATTAACATGTTTTGACATTCATTTGTAACACCATACTTAAAATTTTATAAAAATAAAAATTAAATTAAACAAAATGCATTTTTCTTCGATTTTTAATTATAGAGAAACAGCAGAAAATTCAAGATTTTCCAAAGTTTAACAACAATTTCAATGACTGTTCAATATCGAGTGTTTCCTCCTCGTGCTCTGATGAGGGTTTCCATCCGTCTGGGCATGCTGCGGATGATGTTATCAATGGTTTCTTGGGGCAACCTCTGCCATTCTTCAAGTAATGCGTTTCGCAACTCGTTGAGATTATTGGGAGGGGGCATTCTTGACTTTACACTCCTCTTTAGCAAGTCCCAGACGTGTTCTATAGGGTTCATATCGGGGGACCGTGCTGGCCACTCCATCACCGTTATACCAACATGGTTTATGTATGTCTGTACTGTGCGAGCACTGTGAGCCCGAGCATTATCCTGCATTAGAATGAAGTTGTTACCAATAAAGGGGGCAAATGGCACAACATGTTCTTCTAAAATCTCCCTGATATACCGATCAGCATTCAGATTCCCGCCATCGACCACTACTAACTCCGTACGAGCTCCTAAACATATTCCTCCCCAGACCATAATTGAACCGCCGCCATATGCAACTGTATTTTCAAAATTAGACTGGATATACCGTTCTCCTTTGCGTCTCCATACTCGCTGCCTTCCATCAATTTGATTTAACATAACTCTGCATTCATCAGTAAAAAGAACCTGTCCCCAGTCGTCGAAGTCCCAATCACGATGTTCACGACCAAAGTGTAGACGGTTTGTGCGATGATGTCTCTCAAGTTTTGGGGCTTTGGCGGGCACATACGAGCCTATACCCACTTCTTCGAATCTTCTACGAACTGTCCGCTCACTCATCCTTACTGCTCGTACCTCTTCCAGTAAATTTCGAGCCTGCACCGCCGTTAGTCTCGTGTTCCGTCGGACTTGAAGTTGGAGAAAACGGTCATCCCTCCTTGAAGTACACCTTTTCCGGCCTTGTCCTCTCCTTCTCACTAGAGCATTCGTCAATCTGTATCGTTGGATGCTACGATAAATCGTTGATAACGATCGACGAAGGCTTCTGGCAATCGATCTGTAGGTTTGACCATTTCTCCTCATTTGATCTGCCCTAATGATTTCTGATGGCGTTAAATCAGGCATAATTAGATGCTCGTAAATTATCAATATGCGAAAAAACTCAAAAGCCTCAAAAACTGCAATTCAAAGCTTTTCAAATGGAATTCACGAACCTTCTAAAAACGGACAAGCGGTGGAAAAAATGAATCAATGAAAATTAAAACAAAAGAATGAAAAAAAGGGCAGTCGCTTAGTATTCCATTTTTAAATTAAAACCCAAATTTAAAAAAAGCTTGTTTAGCCGGCCAGTAACACGCAAAAATGCGTAAATACTCCCTTTTTTTTCTGTTCCGCTAATTGTGCCGGTGTGTGTATAATAGGATTGTTAATATTTTCATACAAAACTTTAAAGCTCAAGCGTCATGTCAGTTAGTATGAATGAACATGAGCTGTCATTCGGTCGAAATCGTACCTACTAGATTTTTTCCACTTGTAATCACTTTTGGCATATTTTCCTCGCTTTGTCCCCTCTATGCCTTATTAAATTTTATTCTCTTTGCATAAAGCTAAAAGAAATATGTATTCTATATTCTTTGTCATAGTAATCGAGCTAACAACGTGTGCGTAGGTCTGTTTGTCCGTATCGAGTTGCCGCCATGTTGTGATTTGTATGCGCCCCTATTCCTATATATTTTCTTGGAAATAGTTTCGTAAACACGCCACATTATTATCTAGGTAAGTCTATACTGGATGATTTTTTTTACCGTCTGGAAAAAAATATGACGTATAAGGTATCTAGAGCCGAAGAAATACACGAGAATTAATTGTTAAATATTGTCATGTTTAGTGCAATTTACAAAATCTAGAAAACTACGCACAGTAGGTACTACGCGCAGCTGGCGGTTGTAGGTAGATTGCGCATAAATGGAAGCTACGAGCCTGTTTCTTTTTAAAATACTATTTCAAATATCTCAGTGTATATTATTGACTACAATTGAGTAATGTAAGTATATTAGTTTAAAAAGAAAAAAAAATTAATAAAAAAAAATTTTTAAGTAACATTGCCAAATGAATCTATTACACTTACCTATCACACCACATTTTTTCCAGACGGTAAAAAAAGTCACCCTGTTTATTTACGTAGAAAACAAAAATCACAAAACCTCTCGTCAATACACTGGTCGACAGTAAGTAGGTACCTACCTACACATTGTTTTTAGAATTAGAGGAAAATTTCAAGACTACCTTAAAGTTAGATCATAATAATATAGAATTTGCATCACTTACAACAAACAATACACTAATACATCGTTTTGACTCTCGTTCCAGCCTTTGTTCTATACCGATCTAAATTTAGAACTGTCCTACGCAAAACAATAACCGTCATAAATGACAAGGACATGACGTCACAAGTTGTAAACAGAGGTGTTAAAGTTCTCAAAAGAGTTCATATATGTTACCGACATTTTGTATAATCCGGTATTATATATAATCCCTAGGGAATATATAAAAGTCAAAAGTCAAAAAGTCAAAATTCTTTTATTTCAGTAGGTATAAAAATGCACTTTGAAATGTCAATATAAACAAGGCACACTAAACTCGTCCATGAGGATTGGCTAAATGTAAATATATAATGCCTAAACCGTGCAGGTAATGTATGAAATATTATTTATTTCATACTCTACCTAGGTATTATAATAATACCCGATGCGCAGCCGGTAATGTATCGAATGAGTTCATGTTTCAATGTTTTAATATTTCCTTGCACAGGACCTAGGTGAGCTAAGAATAATAAATATTTTTAATTACTCAATTTTGAGTAGGCAATACACATTCTTATTTTTTTACTTAATTATTTGATTACTTACCTACTTCTTATTCTGAGCAGTGATAGCCTTTACGGTTAAAAGACGGCCGAAAATCAGTGAGGCTCGGGTTCGACTCCGAACCCTGGCATGTACCAATGAGTTTTTCAAAAACTTACGTACATATATATCACTAGCTCGACGCTGAAGGAAAACATCGTGAGGAAACCCGCAGGTCTCAGAATTAATTCTGAGACATGTGTAAATAGACCCGATCCGGCGATGGGCTGACCACCTATCACGTTTAGGTGACGATGTTTTTATCCACTTATGAACATGTTACTTAGTCTGCTTTAGCCAACAGAGGAAAGTTTATTGGAGTTTGCAAACATTACCTACACATTGGGAACCTATCTCCTACAGGGAGACTACTCCTTACGTCAGATAGAGATATCAGGATACTTATTTTTGCACTCAGAGATTTTTACTGGATGCGGTATGTCGTGGGAAACTAACTAAATGGCATCCATTCCACTCTATGGTCCATTCCATAGTGTAGTATGGAGTATCCAAACCAAAGAGATTTAAATGTATTAATCTAAATGACCTAAAGCCCCCTGAAGCAGTAAGAATTTCATAAAACCAGAGTAGGTATTGGAATTAACAACTTGTTGAGGCCCTCTTTTAAACTTAATTATGTCTGTGTCAGAGGGCTCTTCCATAATAAACACACACAAGTTATCTAGAAGAGGTACCAATGAGTTTTCAAACTTACGTCACATTAAACTGACGCTCGACTCTAAGTACTTTTTATATTTTCTGGCCAGGGTATAAAATTTACGTAGTCCCAGTACTATTATAATATGAGAAAATATTGTGGTCTATTCCAGCCTTATTTAACCCTTCGGCAAGTGTCCGAGAAACCACGTGGCGCGTTTCGTGCCCACAAACCCTATGCTTTCTTTTTTCGTAAAATCTCAGACACGTGCGTCGCAGGACTCGCAGGGTATGGAATACTCGTTGATAGATTTTACATAATATTCTATTTTGATTAGGATTCCCTATTGCCAGTAAGGAGGTTGTTGGTTATCACTATGACTATCACTACATATTATAAAACAAAGTCGCTTTCTCTGTCCCTATATATCCTTATATCCCTTTGTATGCTTAAATCTCTACAACTACGCAACGGATTTTGATGCGGTTTTTTGTAATAGATAGAGTGATTCAAGAGGAAGGTTTATATGTATAATAACATCCAGTAAATACTGGAGAACTACTGTTATTTTTGAGGTTTCTAATGTGATGTCGTAAATAATTAATTTTTTTCCGCTTACATTGCAAACGCAGGCTGAACCCTACGAGATTTATCAAAATAATGTACTAAGTATTGTACACATTGAAAAGGTCTACAGAAAATGCCGCGATGGTATAGGTATGTCTATCTCTTATGGATATCCCACAATAATTTTTTTTTGTCATTTACTTTTTACGACAAATAATGGCTAATTTTCGAAGCGATTTTAACCAAAACAGCATTAATCCTTATCCAATTAAATACCTTAAATATATTGTTGATGTAATATAGATCTATATGGCCCTTTACAGCATATGATTTAAATGAATATTTTCGAAGATAGATTTAAAAATTGCGGGACGTAGCGTTTGCGGCGGTACTCGAGGAACACGTGCTGACGAAATAAATGCTTACCTAAAAAGATGCAACCTTTGGCTACATGTCAATAAATTAGAGCTTAAAACTAATATGAGGGTTTCGTCATCTTCATCTGAGAACAGGCTATTTTCTGCTAAAAGTTGGCAATGGAGAGTTAACACAAAGTGGGGGAAGGATTAACCTAGAAAACCTTTGTGTTTTAATAGACAACATCCTGACATTGTCTATCCTGACATTAATAACATAAGTTATAAGACAATATCTTGGTTTAAAGAAAAAGCGATTCTGTCACCAACTAACGAACAAGTAGATAAGTTAAATAACTTGATTCTTTCAAAGATTGATGCGCCGACGAAAATATACTACTCGATCGATACTGTTCTCGATTTGGAAGAAACTGTTAGGTAATTTTCCTACAGAATTTCTAAACTCTTTGAACCCGTCTGGACTCCCTTCTCACAAAATGGTGTTGAAAAATAAATAGGTAAAAATGTAAAAAGTAAATAAGTAAAAATTTAGTGTATGAATTTAGATATTCCAAACATAGCAGGAAATCTTCATGGTGTAGGGAAAGGGGAATTGTTTTACTCCAAATTTAACGCGTGCGGGCCACGGGCAGTAATGAATAAATCAAAACTACTGGATCGATTTTAATCGTTTTTTCAGTGAGTGACAAATGCTATATTTTATACCCGTGCTTAGCCGGAGCGGGCCGCTATATGTTTTTATATACGCAACGTTCACAGTTTTTCTTCAGTGTATTTAGTATCAGCATTGCACCCGTGCGAAGCCGGGGCGGGTCGCTAGTTTTTAAAATAAAAAATATATTTAAAAGAGTTTTGTATCGTATGATACAAATTATTATTATACGTAAACAAATAGGTACCTACATTTAAGTTTTACCAACTAAGATTGAGATGCAACCAAAATATACTGAGTATTGGGTAATTATTTATTATTTACTTTTAGTCGCTTCTTATGTAGATAGGTACCTACGACACACGGCGAATAGTAGATTATACAACAAGGGAATAAAGCACTGTTTTATGTCACGGGCGCGATATTGAATCCTGAACGTAACGAAGGACTCCCAGTTTTACTCCCGAGCGCAGTGAGGGAGTTATGATTTAATTCCTGAGCAAAGCGAGGGAATTAAGACTGAGTCCTAAGTTTAGTGAGGGACTTAAGCGCCCAAGACAAAAACAGTTTTATTCCCGAGTTATATACTCTACTTTTCTCACCTTATGCGAGACCAAAATATGCAATTGCATGGTAGTAGATTATTGACAATGCCTATGGCATCTTGTATATAGACTCTGAAGTCAAAGTACTTTCATCACTCGACATTTTCGATATTCTTTTTGAAATGTTTAAGCTATAAAATGGATACAGCAACTTGTTTCTGCCGGCGTGACCTAGGTACTTGATTTAACAATTGAAGATCGGATTAATCTAGTTGGTCGCGGCTTCGGTTTTCGAAAATCGAGTTGGCCACGACTGCACCACATTTTGCTTAACGAAATTAGACTTTATCGTCATAGCAATAAGGATTATGAAAAGTGAAAATTACATTATTGACCTAGGGTTATAATGAAATTCCATACAACATTATAACCCGGCTAAAGCCAATGGATATAATGTCTTGCTTTCGGTGACGTTTATATGATATATAATCCGGATTTGTCGAGCATGTGGTGTGAAAAAAATATTTTTTCATCTCTCCGGGCCTCTATGCTAAACGTAGTTGCCGCTTTCCGCCTCCGCCGGTCAGAAAAAACACACCTCGAAATGAAAATAAGAAAGCCTTAGATCACATGTTTGCAGGACTCGGGTTCGCCTCGGTCGACAATTACATTTCTTATTTTACTTCCCTTGGCATGTAATATACTATTTCGGTTATGGTAATTTGAGCCATCCGAAGACGCTACTGAAAGAACATAATAATGTCTTAAAATTATAAAACTGAAGCTGAAAATTGGACCTGAAAAATACTTAACTTATCTACTGATTGTTACACTTCGTCTTTGACAATTTTTTCATAAACTGACACATAATATTAGTCTTTTGAAATTGTAAATGGTCTCATTAGCATTTCTCATTCAATACCATAACTGCCTAATTTCTAAAAAAACGTCAGTCAAGGGGACTCGGGGTTAATAGGGCCAGTTACCAAACTGAGATTTTTCCCTATTGCACGAGAAACAGGGTTATGTTTTAAGAGATATAATTATAATAGAGATATAATTCTGAGACATGTGTAAACAGACCCGGTCCGGCGATGGGCTCACCACCTATTATATCATATCTCTCGTGAAATGTGGGTAGGTATATCCAGTAATGGAATACCTCTGCCTACCCCATAGGGGATAAAAAAGGCGTGAGATTATATTATATTATAGATATAATTAAAAAAAAACTCTTACGCCTTAATCCCCTAGTAGGTCGGCAGAGAAATACCAACTTTAGATCAGTAAATTTATTGGACCCCTAAACGTGGTAAGTGGTAAGCCCATCGCTGGACTGGGTTTGTTACACATGCCTTAGAATTAATTTAGGGATTTGCGGGACTCCTCAAGGTGTTTTCCTTGAACGTCGAACTACTGATTTGTACGTAAGATTTTTAAAAAAACTCATTGGTAACTTAACTTCTTTTTTTAACTGGTACAACTTTTTTTAGAGTTTATTTTTCTACTAGTGACCGAGTAACCCGAAACGCCTCTAAGAATAATTCGGAAGGTAGCTGACAAAAACAAATTTAGATGACATTTTCAAGGCTCTTCATGCTATATATAAGGCAGGTAGGGATCGTATGCCTCACAGAACTACTGAAGTACTGGTCCAGTATACGAGTGACTTAAACTAAAAAAAACTTAAAATGTCGAAGTTATTAGTTCTTCTTGCGATAATCGCTTTTGTCCAGTTTGCATACGGTAATTTATTTCTAAAGTTTTATTCTGAGACATGCAGGTTTCCTCACGATGTTTTCCTTTATCGTAAAGGTCACACACAGAGGCGCTTCTGTGGGACAGGTTGCATACACTCATCATCATCATCAGCCTATAGCAGTCCACTTCTGGACATAGGCCTGTCCAATTGCACGCCATTCAGCTCGATTCTCGGGAACTCTCATCCAGCTGCTACCACCCTGATCGATCGAAGATCGATGATCGTCGCTCCACCTAGCCTAAGGGGGAACTTACGCTTGCCGATTCGCGGTCTCGACTCAAGAATATAGACATGACCATTGGGGTAGACACCCCAATGGTCAATTGTTCCACGGCTAATATGACCAGCCCATTGCCATTTCAGCTTGCTTATTCTGCGAGCTATGTCGACAACTTTGGTTCTCTGCCGGATCACCTTTACATAACACTCGAACATTACAAAAGATGCCCCCGAATCGTGACCGCTTTCCCACCTTTACCGTTTCTGTGTGTTGACCTTTAAGAGGAAGAAAAAAAAAAAAGAAGAAACATCGTGAGGAAACCTGCCCCCAAAAGAGCGGAGCCGAGCACAGGCATATTATGCTTAAAAGGAGGCTTCAATCACAAGCATTGTATTGTACAAATCTTTTATAGGAAATAAAGTTTTATTATTATGACTTTATGAGGCATGTGTAACAGCACTCCGGTCTGGGGATAGGCTCAATAACTGCCTCCTTTGGTCTGAAAAGTAAACTGATGAAAACTGGGTATTTCCAGAAATTCTACCTTTAGGGCTAATTACTTTTTATTTATTTTTCTCTTCTAGGGTTATTACACTTCTAATAGAAAAAAATTTCTACATTTCAGCTGTTGAAGCTGATTCTGCTGCTGGTGATGCAGAAGAGGAACCAGATGCACCGTGAGTAACTGATACCATCAAATTATATTTTAAGCTTACATTATGAGCAGTGATAGCCCTTACGGTTAAAGAGCCGGCCGAAAATCAGTGAGGCTCGGGTTCGAATCTGGCATGTACCAATGAGTTTTTCAAAAACTTACGTACATATTTATCACTAGCTCGACGGTGAAGGAAAACATCGTGAGGAAACCCGCAGGTCTCAGAATTAATTCTGAGACATGTGTAAACAGACCCGGTCCGGCGATGGGCTCACCACCTATCACGTATAGGGAGGGGTCCAATATATCTCGTGAAATGTGGGTATATCCAGTAATGGAATACCTCTGCCTACCCCCTCGGGGATAAAAAGGCGTGAGATTATATTATTATTATTATATCTTTGTCTAATTATAATTATTTTGGAGCACATTACTAGTTGAACTATGACGAAAAAAAATTAAAGAATTAATTCTGAGACCTGTGGGTTTCCTCACGATGTTTTCCTTCACCAAACAAACAAACAAAGATAGTAAAATATAATAGGACATAGAGGGGGCATTGGAAATATTTTCATACAAAACTTTGAAGCCTGTTTGAAGCTCAAGCGTCATGTCAGTTAGTATGAACGCGAGCTGTCATTCGGTCGAAATTGTACTAGACTTATTCCACTTGGAATAACTATCGGCTTCAAATTTTCCTCGCTTTGTCCCCTCTATGCCCTATTATATTTTAATTTCTTTGTAATTAGGTATTTTATTTGCGTTTTACAAGCAATCATAGAAACAATTCAAATTTTTAAGTCGATATTGTTCGATATCATTGGTAGTTGCTATATAAGCAGCTGTGACAGACAGACAGACATAGTTAAGGGTTTATTTTTTACCACTTTAGTACGAAACTTTAAAAATATTATAATATGTTTCATTTCAAGGAGCAGCGACGCTGATGCGGAGGTGAGTAGCATTTTCATTTCTTATTATTAGTCTCGAGAATCGAAGAGAATTATCAAAACGAAGGTTTCATTCGCTTAATAGTAAAACTTACGTGTCATTGACTATGCTTTTTTAGAGTGTTGCGTCAATTTTAGTTGGTCGCACTATCGGTAAAGCAGCGCGCACGACAAGTCTAGCGAATACGAATGACGAATAAATATATTAATTCATCATCATCTTGTACTTGTCCTTATCCCATTATTTGGGGTCGGCGCAGTATGTTTTTTCCTTCCATTTAGATCTATCATACGTCATATTCACTTCCAGCTTGCACATATCATCCTTCACACAATCCATCCATCTTTTCTTTGGTCTACCCCTCTTTCTTTGATATATATATATATATATATATATATATATATTCTGTTATATATATATATATAATATATATATTTTTTACGAATAAATATATTATTTATTCCTTCATATATCGGATGAATAAAATTATTTAGTAGTCCGGTAAATAAAACGAATAAAGTTTTATTCATAATTTTATTCATCTGACATATTGGACGACTACACTTCGTAAAAAAAAACTATGTTCCAGAAAATCAAGAAACCTGCACATCATGGTAAGGACGCAGCCAAAGATTCAGCCAAAGACGCAGGCAAAGATGCAGACGACGAATTCCCGGGTTCAAAGTTTGTCGGTATCGCAAAGAAGATGGTAAAATCAGGCGAAGACCAGATGATGGGTTTCGGAAAGAAAATGGGGGGCCTTTTTGGTAATTAGTAAACGTGATTTCTGAATCAAGTCGAAATCATCTTTAAACTTCAACTTCGTATGCCACTGTTTTTGTGTTGACGGGACGGGACATTGCCCGACATTTTGAGAATATATATTTTTGCGCCATATTTCAACAGTGCCTACATCAGCAGCCGTACCGTACTTAAATTGTACTTAGGCCTGCTGATTGTATTATTAAGTCATTGTCATTGTATCTGGCATTCTGAATATATTTATTTCTAACTAGCGACCAGCCCTGAGTAATGCTGATACTAAAACCTTCCTCTTGAATCACTCTATCTATTAAAAAAAACGCATCAAAATCCGTTGCGAAGTTTTAAGCATACCTACTAGGGATATAGGCACAGAGAAAGCGACTTTGTTTTATACTATGTAGTGACAAGCAAACTCACTATCCTCATCTGTCTGATTGTAACCTTAGTTCTAAGTTACACAACGGATTTTGATGAGACTTTCACTATCACTTGGAGAATTTGTCACGGAAGGTTTTTATTCATTTAAATACTTAGGTTACGTTGTGGTTACGGCGTGTCAGTAGTTCTAAATAATACACAAAAATGTTGAAAATTGATGGTTTTGGTCAGTATTATCAATCCAGTTAACAATTGCCAAGACAAATGCACTGTACAAAGGAACCCGAGAAAACACCGTAACTTGCTTCTTAGTTACATATCTATATACCTTTACTTAGACTTGAATATAACTTAGTGGCCTACAGTGATACATAATCAAAGAAAATGAAGGCTTTTCTTAACATCTCTTCTTTTGTATAAGAATAATTACTTAGCTACGATGTAATGATACCTTCATTTTGTAAAATTATGCAGAATAAAGCAAATTTTATGTTAAGTCCTTTGTTTGTTTTATATTTTATACCTTACCTATCTACCTACCATTTACACGCACCAATGAATTATTACAGCCCCATAGACAAGAGGCAAGTCATTACTCATTAGGTAAGTTGGGTATTGGCGAACTTTTAGAGCATGACAAGTGAAAAGCTTATTTTTTCAATTAATATTTTCGACCAAATTAAAATACATATTTTGTTTATCTAAGATAATATTTTTTAAGATACTTACATAAAATCTTATACTTACTTGTATTTTAAATATTTTCAGTAAAAACCTCTTTTTCTAAACA
Source organism: Ethmia dodecea (assembly GCA_963855545.1). NCBI lineage: Eukaryota > Metazoa > Arthropoda > Insecta > Lepidoptera > Depressariidae > Ethmia > Ethmia dodecea. Next base: position 18,699,414 of record OY979438.1, on the reverse strand, counting down.
AAGTTATTTGTATGGGCAGCGCTCATTTTCATGATCCCACTGGCGACATGCATCTATTCTATCTAACTCAATATAACAGAGGTAGGCATGAAAAATCAAGTTGAACGAATTTGCCAACGCCAGTTTCTCAGTAACCAATAAATATAATATTTGTTAATGTTTCTAATGATGACTATCATCGAATATAAATACGATTTACACTGGCTAGGCGTAACTCGATTATTTTAAGTTAAACAAGATTCGCGTGACACGGCAGAATTGGTACATGCCAGGATTCGAACCCGAGGTTCACTGATTTTCATCATGTGAGGCAGGCTCTTTAACCGTAAGGCTATATATCACTGCTCATTTTTTTCAATTCGTCGTTATAGTTCTTATGTATGACAGACGGTGTAAAATATCTATTTTTTCACAGTGTGTCATACATTTTGCGGTTATGGTAATTGTGTCATTCAAAGATGCTACTAAAATTACATAACAATAGCTGTGAATAATAAAACTGAAACTGGAGATTGGATATGGGATCTACGATGACAATGATGACAATACGAGTATGAGAGTACCTATCTAATTTCCATGAAAAGTACATAATTTACATTTGCCATATTTTTCATACGAGTAAACTAACACAAAATATTTACAGACTATTAAAATTGTAACTCGTCTCATTATGTAGGTACCATCCTATTCATTTGTTAAAGGGGACTGGGTGTTTATAGGGCTAGTAACTAAACTAAGGTTTTTGTCCCACTGCACGAGAAGGAGGGTTATATTTTTATGGTATATCCTACTAAAATTATAAACGCGAAAGTTTGTACGTATGGATGTTTGTTCCTCTTTCACGCAAAAACTACTGAACGGATTTTTATGAAACTTCACATTTATATAGCTTATACTTACATCAGAATAACACATAGGCTATATTTTATCCCGCATGTGAAACCGCGGAGTGTTTCTAGTATTATATAATTAAAAATATATACTACTAGTAGTTCTGCGCGGTTTCAACCGCGTAGTTCCCGTTCCCGTTTGAATACGGGAATAAATTATAGCCTATGCTACTCAGGGAGATTTTAGATTTCCATTGGAGAAAGAATTTTTAAAATCAGTCCAGTAGTTTTTGAGTTTATTCGTAACAAACATAGAAAAATACAAATCTTTCCTCTTTATAATATTAGAATAGATATAAATAAAAATGTATGCTCACGTCTTTATCCCCGAATGGGTCGGTAGAGGTATTCCTGGAAATACCCACTGTTCACAAGTAAATTTTTGCACCTCTAAACGTGATTATTTTTCTGGAGTGATAAAAGACACATTTATTGCACTACAAAATCTTTGTTAAGTTACGTTACTAAAAGGAGCATAACCAATACCATAACCAACCCTGCAAGATAATGAATTCCTGTTTTAATACATAACATTTTTTTTGTCAAGGACTAATTAATCCTGTGATGTCTGTAAATGGTTGCTTGACCACTGTAAATTATGTTTTTTTTTATTAGCCTATGTATTGTCCCGATGCTGAGCAAAGGCCTCTCCTCCCCCCCTCCATTTATCCCTATCCTTTACCTCCGGCCATGCCAGTTCATCCCGGCATCTCCTCTGGAGTCTGCCTCGGCGTCAACGGCCAGTCGTTGGGAGCCAGTTGGTGCAGATTTGTGCCCATCTGTCCGACTTCATACGACAAACGTGGCCAATTCCATTGCCAGATTTTTCGCCGACGTCGATGATTTGGGTTTTGGAGCCCAACGTTGTGTTTCGGACTCGGTCAATCCTTTATACACCTAGTATGCTGCGCTACATCGCCCTTTGGCGAACCCTGAGTTTTGACTGCTGTAGAGAAGACAGTGACAAAGTCTGAGCACCGTAAGATAGGACAGGTAGAATACACATGTAGATTATATTACCTACAACTTTATTAACCAAGTATTTTTTTGTTAATTACGAATAGGTGTCCGAGTAACCCGAAACTCCTCTACGAATAATTTAGTAACTGGAAAAATCAAATATTTGGACGACATTTTCAAGGCTTATCGTGCAGTATATAAGGCAGATAGGGATTGTATACCTCACAGAACTACAGAAGTCTAGTCCAGTGTATGAGTGACTTGAACTAAAAAAAATGAAGAAGTTATTGGTTCTTCTTGCGATCATCGCTTTTGTCCAGCTTGCATACGGTAATTTATTTCTAAAGTTTTATTCTGAGACATGTAAGTTTTCTCACTATGTTTTCTATGTAACCTTTGAGAAGAAGGAAAGCAACGTGAGGAAACCTGAATGCCTCATAAATGTTCGAGTTTGTATGCCTACTACAGAAAGCAGTCAGGTTGCATACAAACTTGAACATTGCAATAAATACACGGCTCGAATCGCGACTGCTTTGCCGCCTTTCCCTACTGCGTGTGTTGACAAAAAAAAAGCATTTATTGTTTGTTACAGCGGCAATAGAGATAGGTACCTACATATTCTATGAAAATTTCAATTATCTATCTATTACGGTTCATGAGATACAGCCAACTGACAGAAAGACAGACGGACGGAGAGGTTCAGCAATAAGGTCTCGTTAGCATCCTTTGGGTACGAAAACTTAAAAGTCAAAAATCACTTATACTCTGTAGATAGGTACAAAAAGTACACTTAGAAAGATCAAAGTCTAATAAAAAGGCACTCTAAACTCGTCCATGAAGTTTGACTAAATGTAAACCGCTGCCCATCTCCACCGACGAGTTGCTGCTTCCAAATGCAGTACCCCGAGAAGAACGAGCAAGAAACTCAAGGCCTTTAAGATGACAGAAAACATCGTGAGCAGACCTGCATGCCTAAGAATTAGTTATGATTTAATGACATTAAAAAGAGCTACCCTTAAGTTTGTTGCTAGTTCTTCTTAGGGTATTGCATTTGGAAGCACCCTGATTCGAGTATAGACTCACCACCTATTTTATTTTTAGGGGTCCGACAAGTGAACTGGTGAAGACTATTTCCAGAAATGAAAATAATTCCGCTAATTTTTTTAGGAATATTTAATGATTTTTTGCTTTTCTAGATTATTACACGCCTAATAGATTTTTTTTCTGTATTTCAGCTCAGGATGATTATGATGATGATGATGATGATGATTATGATGATGATGATGATGATTATGGTGATTATAATGATGATGATTATGATGAAGATGACGGTGATGATGATACTCGTGATAGTGACGATGGCAATGGTAATGGTGGCGCCGATGACGATGACGATGACTATGCCAAAGACTATGATGATAGCAGTGAGATTGCTGATAAAAAAAATTAAAAAAAACTTTTATTACTCAATAATAAATACTAAAAAAAATAAAATTTTATTACTCCTTAATAAATACTAACAAAACTAGCTCGTTCCCCGTGACAATTCTGCAGATTTAGTAACAAAATAACAACAAAATTGCTAGTTTGAAAGCATTTTACCAACAACATTAGTCTTCCTAACAAGTGTCCGAACGAAAGTTCGGTTTCGGTTTCGGCCAAGTTTCGGCCAAAAATCAAGTTTCGGCAGCAGTTTCGGGTTCGGCCAAAATGGGACGAAACTTTTGCCGAAACCGAAACTGATTTTGGAAGTTGTCGTGCACGCTCGCCTAACTTCGTTTCTCGCGGCAACGCTTTGGCGGACGCTGGCGGCCCAGTTCGGGAGTTTTTGTGCGTTAATATTTTTTAAATTATATTAAATAAATGATTACAACAAAATTCATATACTGTGTTTCCATTTCATGTCCTAATTAATGCAGAATAATGGGTAAAATGCACAAAATTTCTGTATTTTAAGGAATTTTATACTTGCCCACGCGAGTTTCGGTTTCGGCCGAATCTGAAGCCACGGCCGAATGTTCGGTTTCGGTTTCGGCCGAAAAACCAGTTTCGGTCGGACACTATTCCTAACGTAATTTATGTACGTGTGTGTGCACTGTGCATGGATGTGAGATAGCCCTACGAACTAGTCTTGGGTTCGGAAGCTGTCGAAACAGCCTCCACTAACCTGTGTGTATTATGTGAACGTGTACTTGAAGTGTTTTGCATAAATTTCCACAAGGTGCAGTAATACAATAAAATTTAATCGAGTGACCCTTTTCAAAAGAGATTCGGTTTCATCTTAATATAAGGTCAGAAGCCAGTCGAACAGAATTTTCTTACATTCATACGATTGTAGAGGGTAGATATTTAGTTTACGATTTGCTGCATTTTATATGAACACCAACTGCGAGCCGTATTGACGCTCAGCGAAAGTCGTACGAACTCGATTAGGAGGTGCCACATCCTTATTTCTCTTACTTACTTTTCTGCAATCTAGTGGCAGTTTTTATGTAGGTCAGTTATTAATCTAGTCGTCTCATAGACAGTAAGCCACTGAGCCCATACAAATCATGAGTGGGATATCTGTATGGCTTGAGATACATAACCTTCAATCTCTGAGCCCTTTCCAGGTCGAGTCAGTGAGTTTTTGTTGCGCCTCCCGACACGGGGATGCAGTAGATAAGTAATTATGAACTGAGCCAGGGCTATATATATTTTATTTATCAGCATAGCCACTGATATTAGAATACTATAGTAGGTAACATGACAGCATTTTAAAAATCCATATGAGTTTACTGACTCTTCCAATAATTAGATCCAAATGAGAGTGCCACGAAAGTATATGGTCAACCATTATACCAAGATATTTTACGTAGGAAACTTTACATATAATTGGGTAAGCACAGTTGAGATCAATATTAATTAACTGATGGGCACACTCATGAATTTTAAGTTGAAGCTCATTGTTCGGTTGAGATCTTTGGTAGCTGAAGCAAAGGTAGTTAGATTTAGTTGTGTTAAGGGTTAGCAAATTGACGTTTAACCATTTGGCTGTCCTGGCTAGACCTTTCTCAGCAATTTCTTGAACCAGGCTCCAAGATTGACCACAAAAGACTATTGCCGTGTGCTCCATAATTCTCGAGGTTACATGGTGGGTTTATATAGATGAGGAACAATGTAGGCCGTTATACTGATCTCTGGGGGACGCCAAAGGTAACATTCGAGGCGAATGTTACCTTTGGCGTCCCCCAGAGACTCACTTCACTATTAAATTTATGAACTTAAACAATCTGGGGGCGTAGTCACGGAGATTCGATATTCGACTCGGAATCGGAAAATCTGTCGAAAGGTTTCGAGATGGGCTATTTAGATGTCATATTTGACATAAGGATTCGACAGATATTCCCAGTCGAATATCGAATCTGCGTGAATACACCCGCAGCTTTCTGTCGTTAAGACAATCTTCAAACAGCGCTAATAGTGTTCCCCTAACTCCAGTACTCTCAAGTCTGCGCACCAGCATTGGGACAGAAAGGGTGTCAAATGCCTTTTGGAGATCCAAAAACACTGCAAGACACTTTTTTCCTTTATCCACGTTATCTTCACAATATAAGAAATAAAAAAATCTCACGCCTTTTATCCCCGAGGGGTTAGGCAGAGGTATTCCATTACTGGATATACCCACATTTCACGAGATATATTGGACCCCTAAACGTGATAGGTGGTGAGCCCAACGCCTGACCGGGTCTATTTACACATGTCTTAGAATTAATTCTGTGACCTGCGGGTTTCCTCACGATGTTTTCCTTCACCGTCGAGCTAGTGTACGTAAGTTTTTCGAAAAACTCATTGGTACATGCCAGGATTCGAACCCGAGCCTCACTGATTTTTAGCCGGCTCATTAACCGTAAGGCTATCACTGCTCAATGTTATCTTCAATCAATGTGGTAAGGTCTAAAACAGCATCCTGAGTAGATAGTCTCTTACGGAAACCATATTGTTTATTAGACATCATTTCGAATTTATTTAAGTAACTAATTGCAAACATACATACATATAGTCACGCCTCTTTCCCGTAGGGGTAGGCAGAGACCACTTCTTTCCACTTGCTACGATCCTTACATACTTCTTTCGCTTCGTCAACTTTCATACATGCTCTTCGGTTTAGGGTACTCTTGACCTGGCCTTTTTTCAAGACTTCCCCAATTTGATCTCGAAACGTTCGCCTAGGTCTACCCTTTCTAACGCTTTCATTCACACCCGCCTTATACACTTTTTTCGTTAATCGTTCTTCATTCATTCTCTCGACATGGCCAAACCATCTCAGCATACCCTTCTTCTTCTCTTTTTGTCACTACATCTTCTTTCAGACCACAACGTTTCCTTATCTCACTATTTCTTATCCTGTCACTCAGTTTAACTCCTATCATACTTTTTAACGCTCTCATCTCAACTGCATTTATTCTGCTTTCATGTTTCTTCTGCCATACCCAACTTTCACTTCCGTACATGAGTGTCGGAGCCAACACCCCCCTATGCACAGCCAGACGAGCCTTGTTAGACACCTTTCGACTGCTCATAAAGGAGTGCAAAGCTCCATTCACCATGTTTCCTGCACTCACTCTTCTTTCAATATCACTCTCACACTTTCCTAACTTATTAGTCTATTATTTAACAGCTTTTCTAGTATTTTTGTTATGCAAGGTAGTACTGAGATAGGCTGGTAGTTGTTGACACCGCTTCTTTCCCCACCCTTGTGCACAGGTGTGATAACTGATTGTTTGAGAACTTTAGGGAAAATTCCGGTTTTAAAACACATCTTAGCCAATTCTGTTATCTGCGGAACAATAAAGTCTCGACAATTGAATTCGGAAAATCCAGAAGTACGTATTTTGTTGTTTGTTTTGAGGAGTATTTTTACAAAGTTTCGAATTTATATACACAAAAATTAAGGTTTTCCATTCAAACTTCAACCCCCACTTTCAGTATTGGAGGAGGATTTTCAAAAAATCCTAGAATTTATATCTCTTTATCTGTTTTGAAGAGTAGGTACTTGTGCAAAGTTTAAAGTTTAAAAATGCAAACTTAACCTACCTACCTCCCTATAACTATACCAACGAATTATTACAGCCCCTTCACCAAGTGGAAAGTGGTTTAACTGGGTATGCTAAAAAAAATTGGTGATGTTTTTAATTGTTTTTTCGATATTTGCTTAAATATAAAAACATTTAAATATTATTATATTTAGATTTCTATTAGCCTCGTAATTTTTTTAAAGATTTTGTGTTATGACGTCATCTAGCCACAAAATTCTAAGGACTCTAAATGCACCCCAAAAGATCAGTGGTCAACGTTTCATAGAAGATTTTCATGAAACAAACTTGCTTGTGACAAGATTACGTCGCCGTTACAATACATTTTTTTTTTGCAGTTCCGTACCCGAAGGGTAAAAAGTATTATTATTATAGTTGGGCAGTTGAAATTTTCACAGATGATGTATTTCTGTTGCCGCTATAACAACAAATACTAAAAAAACCGGCCAAGTGCGAGTCGGACTCGCACACTAAGGGTTCCGTACCGTTATCTATAAAAAGCGAATGAAAGGTAAATTGCGGTTTACGATTTATGACGTATTAAAAAAAACGACTTACTAGATCTCGTTCAAATCAATTTTCGGTGGAAGTTTGCATGGTTATGTACATCATATTTTTTTTTGTTTTATAATTCTCTTATATTAGAAGTTACAACAGGTGCGTGTGTCCCACACATTTTACCACTTTGGAAGTGTCTCTAGCGCAAACTATTCAGTTTAGAAAAAAAAATTGATTAGAAACCCCAATATCATTTTTAAAGACCTATCCATAGATGGAATTTATTAAAAAAAAATTTAGTTTCAGTTCCAAGTGCCCATACTTGGAACTGAAACTCATTGTTTTTTTTCTATTTTTGTGTGAAAATCTTAATGCGGTTCATAGAAAACATCTACATATAAAGTTTCAACAATATAGTTCTTATAGTTTCGGAAAAAAGTGGCTGTGACATACAGCTGGACAGACAGACAGACAGACAGACAGACAGACAGACAGACAGACAGACAGACAGACAGACAGATAGACAGACAGACAGACAGACAGACGGACATGACAAATCCATAAGGGTTCCGTTTTTTGCCATTTTGGAACCCTAAAAACGGAATTTAATTAGCCAAATACCGCGCGGTTCAAATGCGTTACGGTGCAACAATTAAAAATCATTTGTATCTATGATTCTTGGTTTGAGAGGTTAAAGGCTTCGTATGGGATACGAAATAGTATATTTTATATCGAGGGACTAAACGAAGCCATTATATACCAGAGGTGGTCATGAAACCGAGGGTATATTAAATATTGCAAGATATCAAAATGAATTCCTGTTTAAATAAATATCATTTTTTTGTCAAGGACTGCAGATAATTCTGATATAGTTATCTGTAAATGGTTGCTTGACCTGTGATCGCTGTAAATTATATTACAAATTCTTTATTTACCAAGTAGCAGTGATAGCCTTAACGAGGGGTTCATAATTCAAATATTCATCACTATCTCGACGGTGAAGGAAAACATCGTGAGGAAACCAGCAGGTCGCAGAATTAATTCTGAGGCATGTGTTACAGACCCGGTCCGGCGATGGGCTCACCATTTATCACGTTTCGGGGTCAAATATTCTCGTGAAAAGTGGGTATTTCTAGTAATGGAATTCCTCTGCCTACCCCTCGGGGATAAAAGGCGTGAGATTATTTATTACTTACCAAATATTTTTTTTACAAATAGGTGTCCGAGTAACCCGAAACTCCTCTAAGTAATAATTCAGTAGCTGGCAAAATCAAATATTTGTACGACATTTTCAAGGCTTTTCGTGCAGTATATAAGCAGATATGGATTGAATACCTCACAGAACTACAGAAGTGTAGTCCAGTGTACGAGTGACTTGAACTAAAAAAATGACGAAGTTATTCGTTCTTCTTGCGATTATCGCTTTTGTCAAGTTTGCATACGGTAATTTATTTCTTTATTTATTTAGAGGTCCAATGTATCTCGTGAAATGTGGGTATATCCAGTAATGGAATACCTCTGCCTACCCCCTCAGGGATGAAAGATGTGAGATTATTTATTTTATTTTTTTATAATTTATTTCTTAAGTTTTATTCTGAGACATATGCAGGTTTTCTCACTATGTTTTCTCTTTAACCTTTGAGGAGAAGGAAAGCAACGTGAGGAAACCTGAATGCCTCATAAAAGTTCGAGTTTGTATGCCTACTACAGAAAGCAGATGCGATTCACGCGGTGCGCCCGCTTCTGTAGGTCAGGTTCCATACAAACTTGAACATTGCAATAAATACCCGCCTCAAATCGCGACTGCATTCCCGCCTTTACCAACAGCGTGTGTTGACAAAAAATATATATACCTAAGTATTTATTGTCTGTAGGTACAAAAAGTAAAATAAAAAAACACGTTTCTATTGTTTGTTACAGCGGCAATAGAGATACGTATATTCTATGAAAATTTCAACTATCTACCTATTACGGTTCATGAGATATTGCCCACTGACAGAAAGACAGACGGACGAAGAGGTTCAGCAATAGGGTCTCGTTAGTATCCTTTGGATACGGAAACCTAAAAGTAAAAAGTCAAAGTCAAAAATCATTTATATACTGTACAAAGAGTAAACTTAGAAGGTCAATAGTCTAATAAAATAAAAAGGCACTTTAAACTCGTCCATGAAGTTTGGCTAAATGTAAACAGCAGCCCATCTCCACCGACGAGTTGCTGATTCCAAATGCAGGGAGACCGAGGACAGTTGTGACAATTTTTACTTTAAAGAACATATCTCAACAAAGAAACATACTACGATTATAAACTCTATGCCACAATGTAGCTCAATCCTTACTCTTTTAAAAACAGTTATTAAAGTCAATTAAAGTTATAAGAATTCTGAGGAAATCCACGAAAACTGAAACTACTCCTTTTGTCACAACTCTCCTAACAGCAAGGTAAATTGTGACAGGTACCAAGGTGTGTTGTGACAGATGTGTATCTGGACTATATTGATAGATAAAATACTTTTATATAAATGATAAACAAAACACATGTTTTTCTTTTGCATAAAAGTACTTTAATTATCTTTTGGCATAATTGAAGGAACTAAAATAACATGAAACATTAAAGTAACAAGTATTAAATCTTTTATGAGTAATTATGGCATCATTACGAGATAATTTGCTTTAAAATCAGTCAAAAGTCTTAACCTAATCTGGTAAACAATTCTGACAGACGTATTGCAGCTTGCATTCCAGACACTGAACCCAATTCTCATTTGATCTGCTACTGGCAAAGGATTCACAGCAGCACAAGCAAAAATAATCATTTTCTGCATCTTCTTCGTCATAATTTGCACTTAAATTGTAAGAAGATGGCGTGGATTCAACTGTGGATATAACTGGAGTAAGAGCTTCATCATTTTCAACTGGTCCGATACTTAGATTTGGCCTAAGAACTCTTATTTCATTATTTTCTACATTGACCGTAGTTTTTTGAACACTTGACGATTGATCTGGTTCTGAACATGGAACCGTACCATCAGTGACTTGACTAGGCATGAAATAGGCTTCTTCAAATATATTTGTATTAACAGGCCATGTTTGTTAAGTGAATAGGAGGGTTGTGACAGCGTGTCACAACTCTCCTAGGTGCCAAAAATCGCGACCTGGTCAGAATAAAAATTCGTAATTTCGAAACAAGACGCAAACTCAGAAAGATACTACCACGCTTTGAAACTTCGAAAACTACACAATAGAAGAAAAAAAGCGCAACCACGTGGATGTGATATGTCACGATATAAATGCAATCAACATTTTGATAAAAAACTTAGTTTTAGGTTTTTTTTTTACCGCATACGTCATACTCATGCAACCGCTTGCCGTATGCCTCTGGCGCGTACTGCGCCAAGTAGCGTGTCTCTAAAGAAAGAATCGTGCGCTTTTGCGAACTCGCTAACGGTCATAGGTTCCGAGAAATCGTCTTTGTCACAACTCTCCTCTGTCACAACTCTCCTCGGTCTCCCCTACCCCGAGAAGAACCAGCAAAAAACTCAAGGCCTTTAAGATGACAGAAAACATCGTTAGCAGACCTGCATGCCTCAGAATTGGTTATGATTTAATTACATTAAAAAGAGCTACCCTTAAGTTTCTTGCTGATCCTTCTTAGGGTACTGCATTTGGAACCAGCAAGTCGGTGGAGATGGGCTGCTGCTTACATTCAGCCAACCTTCATGGACCAGTACAGAGTTCCTTGTTATTATTAGACTATTGACGTTTCTCAGTGCATTTTTTTACCTACCTACATAATATCTAAATTGATTTTGAATTCAAATTTGGTTCGGCTATAGGCTTACCATCTATTTTATTATTACCTTTAGGTGTCCGACAAGTGATTCCGCCAATTCCTTAAGAATTATTTAATGATTTTTGGCTCTTCTAGATTATTACACGGCTAATAGAGATTTTTTTCTGTATTTCAGGCCAGAATGGTAATGATGATAGTCGTGATCGTGCTCATGGCAATAGTGGCGATAACGATTACTATGAAAAGGAATATGCAGATGGTGAATATTGATGTTGATTAGGGTTTTGGCAGTGGCGTAGCGTGTGGTTGTCGGCCGCCCGGGACGGAAGAAAATTTTGCCGCCCTCTTAAATAAGAGGGCGGCAAAATTTTCTAAAAAAAACACATAAATATGTGTTTCAAATGAATATTATACATTACGAGCACATATAGTAATTCTAGAGAACTTTTCGGCAATAAGAATAAGAATAAGAAATCTTTATTTGCTTCAAACATGGTGTAAAGATGTTATAAAATATGTATGTGCATACATGTTCAGCTAAAAAAAATGTAGCATGCAAATATAAAAAGGACAATGAGAAAAAAATAATAATAAAAGCTTTTTTTAAACAATCTTAAATTCAATGTCTTAAATTCATCTGGTATTTTATTATATATTCTTACACACAATGTTAAACAGTTTTTGTCATATTTTGCGCTCTTTGGAGCCTCTTCCAGCACAAGTCTGTTAGGGTTTCTTTGTAGTCTGCTATTAAGATCACATGCTTTTTTAAACATGTTGATGTGTTTTTTAACAAACAAACATACTTCCAGTATATAAAGAGAAGGTAATGGCAACAATCCAAGTCTAGTAAACAAAGGTTTGCAAGAACCATCTGGTGGAACGCCACATATCGCTCTTAGACATTTTTTTTGACCAATAAATACCTTGGACAGCATATTACTATTTCCATTTCCCCATAAAATAAGTCCGTAACGTAATATAGACTCTATATATGCGTGATATGTTATTAAAGCTGTTTTGGTATTAGTAATATGTTTTACTTGTTTTAGGGCGTAAACAAATCTATTCACTTTTCTAGCTACGTTATCCAGATGTGGTTTCCAACTTAAATCTCTGTCAACAGTGATACCTAAAAATTTCATTTCATTGACCTTATTAATAATTGTATCATCATATTTTATATTCATGTCAAAATTATAATTAGATTTACTTGACTGATTAAATTGAATATAATGTGATTTATTTAAATTAATTTTTAGATTATTTGTGACGAGCCATTCAATTATAGTCTTAACCGTATTATTTATGTCAATTTCGTGATCACGTATTGAAATATGCTTCTCAGATGTCACAATAATAGATATGTCATCAGCGAATACAATACATTCATGGTTTGTTATTTCAGTTATGTCATTAATATATAAAATAAATAATATTGGACCCAAAACACTTCCCTGAGGTACACCAGCTCTGACGTATTGAAAATCAGATAAGAAGGAGACCATTTCCTGAGATTTATTTATGTTAGAGATTTCTACGCATTGTTTTCGACCGTTCAAAAACGATGATAACCAATTAAATGCCGGGCCTCTAATACCAAATGAGTCCAGTTTCCTTAAGAGAATGTCATGTGCAACATAATCAAATGCTTTCGATAAGTCAAAAAATAGGCCTGTGGTTAGGCGTTTTTTATTGAAATTAGTCAGTATAGTTTTTATTAAAGAAAATACTGCAAGCGTTGTGGATTTTCCTTTTTGAAAGCCAAATTGTTGATCCTTGATAATTTGGAATTTGTCTATGTACTTTAATAGTCTATTTAGCATGCACTTTTCAAAAACTTTCGATAAAATAGGCAATAGAGCAATTGGCCGGTAATTATCGATGTTATCTCGATCACCTTTTTTCTTAAAAAGTGGCTTAACGATAGATACTTTCAACGCCTCAGGAAAAGTACCCGTCTCAAAAGATAGATTTACTAAATGAGTTAAAATACAATGCAATTTTTTAAAATGTGTGTACTAATTTCATCATGACCCACGGACTTTGAATTTTTTAAGGACATAACTTCCCTCCTAATTTCATACTCCGACATAGGCATTACAAATATACTATTTACTTGCCTAGAAGTTACTGTTTCCAGTTTTATAATAAACAGTCATAGTTCAACAGTCAAACAGTTGTAATAAACAGTCATAATTCTTCTTAATACCGGTTAGATTTTAAATAAAAAAGTTTTCCGAAGTTTTACAAGCACGTTTAATAAAAACTAGCGATTTTATATCTATAGAAATATATTTATAGTTTAAATATTTTTCATATCTCATACTTGGAAAGTAGTGTATGTTTGATCTGAGTACCGGGTCGGAAGCGATGATTCCCACCACAGAGAGATTCAGGGTTGTGATTCCCGCCCTCGGTCGGGAAAGACTCATAGTAATTGCTTCCGGCCTTAGGGCGGGAATGAATAAAAAAAAAGTTGTACTACATTTAGCAAAGACGTTTAAAGAAAAAGTTTCTCTAGGAAAGAGAATGACTTTCTTCCAACCTCTTTGGGTACTTAGTAGGGATACGAATCTTTTTACATCAATTAGAATAAGAAAAAAAGCCTTGTGAGTGTAGGTATTATAACAGAAGGGCTACGAAAGAACGGAAACAAGCGGATAACGACAAATACTTTATTTGTTATTTACTCGCACAATTTACAAAACGAACTGAATTCAAATTGACAGCCATCTTCTTTATATAACATCCGTTACCACAGACAACCAAGTGTTGCCAGTATAATGAAAATAAATAATTACCAATTGATTACAGAATACAATCATCAAGTAAAATTGTAAAAAAAATAAAATAAAATAAAAGAAAATAAACAAATCTATAAGAAAACTCTATATTATGACATTTTTATGCATGTGAATCTTAAACTCGTCCATCCTGACGCGTGTAATGTCCTCATACACGCAAATAAATTCTATCTTACACTTGGCTTTTTTTTTTAATCTTAATCTTTACGACTAGTGTTAACGTGGTAATGCGCGTAGCAATGAGTCACAGCAACACCTCCCTTGGCAACCCGCTAGTAGCAGCGCCTACAGTAACAGACTGCAGTTTCCGCAGAACTGTTCAGCAGTTTTCGTATCAACATATTGCAGTCCCCGCAGTAGCACATTGCAGTTTCCGCATTAGCATACCCGTTATCATAAGACACTGTATCCACGTCAACTAGCCGCAGTGTCTGCAACAACTAGCCGCAGTATCCGCAGCAACTAGCCGCTGTGTCCGCAGTAACTAGCTGCAGTGTCCGCAGTCACTAGCCGCAGTGTCCGCAGCCACAAGTCACAGTATCCGTATCTGTATCTGTATCTGCGGCAACTAGCCACAGTGTCCGCAGCAACCAGCTACTGGCCTCAGTGTCCGTACCAACTAGCCGCAGTGTCCGCAGCATCTAGACGCAGTGTCCGCAGCAACAGGCCTCAGTGTCCGCAGCAACACGCCTCAGTGTCCGCAGTGTCCGCAGCAACTAGCCGCAGTGTCCGCAGGATCTAGCCGCAGGGTCCGCAGCAGAGAGCCGCAGTGTCCGCAGCAAAACGCCTCAGTGTCCGCAGTGTCCGCAGCAACTAGCCGCAGTGTCCGCAGGATCTAGCCGCAGTGTCCGCAGCAACTAGCTGCAGTGTCCGCAACTGAAACAATTTATCACAACGCAGTAGCACTGTTTTTGATATAAACAATCTCTAATACTTCATAATTTGTTTTATTACTACAATATTAACATCATTATTACCATCACTAACTAAATTAATATTTGATCCTTACTTATTGTTAAACTAATCAATTGTAAATAGTTCTAGTAAGTCAATTGTAAATAGTTCTAGTAAATCATTTGTAAATAGTTTTAGTAAATCAATTAATTCATATGTTAACAACAAGATACAATAATTAAATGTAGTATAAATTTCAAGTACTTATTAAATTGATATAAAGTAAACAATTAAATCTCATAAACAATTTCATTCTTCGTCTAGATCTAATGTTGCTAAATGTACCTATCCATAGTCGCATTCTATCTACAGACATTAACATTATATTCCCTTCCACTCTTACTATTAAATCCTTCTATGTCTGGAATTCGGTATCTGTCGTAGTAGTTTTAGTATTCGTTTGAGTATTAATAATAGTGCGACAACTTTCATCTTTATGACCCACTCTATTACATTTCGAACACTTTATTAGAGGTTTCGCGCAATTCAAATAAGTATGTCCTCTCTCGTGACAGTTAAAACACAACTGAGATGTCTTGTTAGTGTCAGTAGATAAATGTGACCTTGTTTTATTATCAAAACTGTTCTGGGGTAGTAAGGTAAACGCAGCTATCAACGACCCATCGAAAATCTGCAGGTATTGCCGACCCATTCAGCTTATTCTTATTTTTTATCGGTTTGGAACGATTTGAGTCACAAGAGAGTATAATATACACACATGTTTGTATGTTTCCTAATTAATTTACTGGTGTTAGTGTACGTAGGTACACGGGAATGTGACCAAATACGTTAGTTTCTGTGAACGTAGCGAGTGCGCCGACCGTGTTATACTAACCCTTACTTCCTCAGTTAAGTACTCAAATTTTTTGCTTAAGATATTTTATATATAAATATTTATGTTACGTTTATTCTGAATAACTTAACATATTCCTTTATTTGTATATTCCACATTTCGCAACTAAATTATTGTGTTTTATGGGATTTTAAAAAGTATTTTTGAAATTAAAATAGAACGGCAATTGCTGCAGTGCATTTTAGTAGTGCAGTCATTACCGACCCATGGATCGGCAATGACTGAGAGGTTATTCTTTATTTTTTCCCTTTTTCGTTAATGCTTATAATAATTAAACAAGTTTTTATAACACCATTTCAATCTTAAGTATTCTAAAATTATAAGCATCTATTAGCGACATACACCATGTTATATTATAAACTTGTTTTTCCGCGATAAACTGCCACGCATTATTAAACATTTAGACGTGGGATATGAAAGAAACTACTTAGAGTTTTCTTCGTATTTATATGAAAATGGTGTATTTTTTTATAGTTTAGGACTAAATCAATAAATTATTGTATTAAAACGGATGGGAAAATATATTACAATTAATATCGATTATTTTTCGTGGCTCGGTAAAAGATTTGTTCATTTTTTGATTTAACACTAATTAACGATCCATATGAATCGGTAATTGCAACAAAGAGAAGCTATCACCGATTCTATACCGATTAATTGGTATTTTTTGATTAACGTTATGTAATGTCTACAAGTAAAGCTACTAATTTGTTTCAATATAATGATTTGATTCAATGAGTTAGGTTAGGTTTAATTTAATTTAATGTCATTAAATTTCATTTTCATTTCATAACCATAAAAAATCTACTGAAGACTTGGCTGTATGTAAAGTTCCCTTTGCCTACCCAGAATGGGTGAATAAAACAAAAAAAAAACCTCTGCTTTTAATATTTTACGGTTGGCGCGATTTTCCAAAAATGTTAGTTGAGTTTATTGTATTTTTATTATTTTATTAAATTGCTTCATTTTTTCGCAACTGAATTAAAAATAGTTATTTAAGTACACGCGCGGAACCGTCATTGCAACTTGTTCCGACAGTCAACCCTCACCTTCGGCTGCGCTAAACTTAAGAAGTTCGAAAAAAAATTATAGGCTTTTTGGCAAATAAGAAAAAGGGTTTAAGTTATTTTGAGAATCGAACGTGTAGGTAGGTATTCTGTGAAAAAAAGTATGCTTTATTTACTTACGGTCGGTGTTAGATTCATAAAAATCGGTAATAGCTTCAAAGCGTTTCGGGTGGGTCGGTAATAGAAACAATTGACTTCAACAATCCTTTGATTATTTTTTCAATGAAAACATGATATTTATAAACAAATGAAAATATAAATATAAAATATACAATCTATATTTAAATATAAAATAAAAAAATCTGGTGTGTGTGCAACCACTACCCTTAATTCTAATAATCAATTTCAAAACTTGCTTAAGGGGGTCGGTAATAGCTGCGTTTACCTTATATAAAATTCCTTACTACTTGATAAAAATTCTAGTAACTGTTCTGGTTCCTTGCATCTTAAAGATTGTGCTGTTGTGCGTAAAGTCCTATCGGAAAGGCCGTAAACAATGCAGTCGACTGCATGTTTACCTTTGATTTGACATTGGTTAAGCAATGACATCTTTTCATAATAGTAATTTTCGACTGACTCCCCTAATTTAAATCTACGTTTTATCATTTCATCCAACAAATTACCATAATTCTGTTCCCATGGAAAGGCAGACAATAATTTTTCTTGCCATTCTTTCCACGTGTACAACATACAAGGCAAACTGTCGTACCAGGTCTTCGCGTTGCCAACAAGCTTTTGAAGCGCATAATGTATGATTTGCATATCATCCCATCCATATAATGACGCACATTGATTAACTTTATTTAGCCATAAATCAACGCGATGACCCGGCAACGACGGATCAAATGTTGGCACCACATTAGTATGGAAATTAGGTTGTCTGAACGAGCCTAGCTTACTAATAATATGATTAATGTCATCAACGGTTGCCCGTGTTTGACCTGACCTGAGTCCATCGTTGTGAGGTAGCGGCGGCGTGCAGCTGCGTGACCTCTGGCTGGCCCTCTCGTTGTGCCGATCGGCCAGCTGCGAGGGGCTGCGTCGTCTTTCTTGAACACGGGCTACCTCGCTGGCACTGTCGCGGGGTTGACCGGCGCGGTGCTCTGGACCACGTCGGTTGGCTTGCTGGATTGATCCAGCCGATGATGTACGCCCTCGCACATCCTTACGGTAGGGACGTCTGGTGTTGTCGCGCATCTCTCTATTACGATGGTCCGATCGCTGTGATTGACTTCGATCACGTGTTTCGTGGCGTCGTCTTTTTTGATCACTGCGACGGCGTTGTGATGAACGCGACCGAGACCTAACAACACTTGCACTCGCGGTAGTAATTCGAGATTTTCGACGTTTGGCTCAAGCCTTGCATTTTTCAGGCGAGCGTGTTCGCGGCATTATTCGCACAGTATCCCACTTCTGAATTATAACAGAAGGGCTACGAAAGAACGGAAACGAGCGGATAACGACAAATACTTTATTTGTTATTTACTCGCACAATTTACAAAACGAACTGAATTCAAATTGACAGCCATCTTCTTTATATAACATCCGTCACCTCAGACAACCAAGTGTTGCCAGTATAATGAAAATAAATAATTACCAATTGATTACAGAATACAATCATCAAGTAAAATTGTAAAAAAAATAAAATAAAATAAAAGAAAATAAACAAATCTATAAGAAAACTCTATATTATTACATTTTTATGCATGTGAATCTTACAGTATAAACAACAGAAAATAGCCCGCGCGCGGGGCGGTACGCGTTCCATATTTAAAATAAAAAAGAGTAATAATTTTTTCAACACACTTGCTCATAAAGTGGCTCTAATTTCACTGCAATTAGGCACATAATGACACCTATAATCAAACTGAGACTTTTTGTTTGCTATTATTCACTAGTGAGTTATAGATTTTTTTTTTCAATTTTGTTGCTAGAGTTGCTTTGTTCTTAAAAAAGTTTCGATACAAAAAAGATCGTATTCAATCGTACTAATAAATTAATACACAAATATGGCTTGCTCATTTCATGCAACTTCGTATTTAAATAGATCATTTCAACTTGTACGTGTTTAATAAACAAAACTTTCACTCAAATATAACTTTGGTTTTCTCTGTAAAAACTTTAAATACCCCATTTTGTACGTGGCTAAAACGCTATCCACGACAAACCAAAGAAAAAGAAACCTAATTTTTTTAGTCCATGGCCGATCGCCATTGTAAGATGCGAGCGCATAGGAAAACGAGGCTGTATGGGCCTAGATCCTTTTGCCTTTTCCAAATTATATAAATAAAAAATTGGAAAACCAATTAATTTTCCCCGCCATTGCGAATGATTATTTTAAAATGATTTTTTAGTATTATTTATTCACAAGTGTGTTGAAAAACGTCGTATGATACACGTGTGTATTGATGATTACCGTCCTCGGCTCTCTTATGACCCTCGCCTACGGCTCGGGTCTCAATGGCGCCTCAGCGGTAATCACCAACTTTACTCACTTGTACCATAATGTACTATTATAAGCTGTTCCGAAATTCAAAATCTTGTTTTTCATCGACACTAATAAGCACAGAACACTATTACTCGGCTAAAAGTACATAATATTACCTATTATAAAGAGGAAGGATTTGTATATTATTTTTGTAATGTTATTTAGGCTAGGTACTCTATGATGTAGTATTCAAAGACGTTTAAAACAAAAAGTTCCTCTTTGTTCCAACCTCTTTGGTTGTATTGTTGACAATTTTGTTTTTTTTTGTAGGTATTTTGCGTTTTTGCATGTTTGAATTTTTGTAAAATTGTATTTGTTTTTGTTTACTTTCCTTGAATTCCAAATGAAAAGTAGAGTGTTTAACGCGTTTGGAAGCTATCAATTCCTACTCGGACTATATCCGCCCTCGCTGCGCTCGGGCGTCTAAATACCTCGTATCGGAATTGATTCCTTCCGACCCTTGTATAACAATCTACTATTTATTCTTTGTTGTCACATTTAGCCGCCCCCTAAAAAGTGCCTAAAATACAAAAAACACAAACCATGGTTTATTGTAATTTTGTAGTGTCCGTCCGAACCTTCGGCCAAACCTTTGGCTTTGGTTGAAATGGGCCTAACATTTAGCCGAATTCGAAGGTTCTAGCAATGGCCGAAATTGATCGAACTGTTACGAATGTTTAATTAAGGGGCCATGGAAAAGCTATGATGACTATTATAGTCATCGGTTTATTATAAGGACTCGACAATACATGTTGGATTACCATAAAAAACGATAATGTCAAATGTACCCATACACTTAGTATATTATATATTAATTAAATATGTGAAGCAAAAACTTTGTACACCTTTTTACAAAAATTGCGGCGACGGAGGAGTATGCATATATTTTTTAAAAAATTAAATCAATAAAAAACATATACATAATTTAAATTAATTATGGTCGAATTTCGACCACTGGCGACCACTAGTATGTATAAATACATGTATGTACTTACCTAATATAATAATGGCGGGAGTGCGACTGTTTTTGAAAAAAGCAGAAGCTAAATTCTTACCGCCAAAACTTACATTAGTATAAAATTTTTTTTTTTATTTGATTACTAAATATTACTATAGGTATATCAAAAACACAACATTGTCATAGGTCATAACATAAATCGGGTACCTACCTACATACAAAAGACCTGAAGAAATCTTCAGGTCTTTTTTACAATCATTAGGGTCAGCGCAGACAGAGGAATAATCCTCGTGCGGTATCGGGCATTTTCCTTACGGATCGCGTATGTAAGTATTTATACTTACATATACTATCTCCATGCCCGTATACCTATATAAGTTTAAGTTGATTGGGTTTGGTTAACTTATACCTAACTGTCACTGCAACGTAACTCATAATCAGAGAAGTTCAATGTTTACTGAAATACTTTCAATAACCGTTCTTTGCCCTAGTGTATTTAATTATAAGAATTTTGATTTAATTAGATTTCTGAGAAAACTCTTTTTCTGCGAGTTTTCACGAACGGAATTTGGTTGTCATGGCACTTACATAAAATCAGTTTCCAAACTAATTATGTGTACCAAGTTCTTTGAATTAAGTAAAGCCAGCAATAATTACGTAGCCTTCGTCCTTGGAGCACTCCGTCTTTCAAAGTTTTGTAGGCGATCGGTGAACGGAAAAGACACAGAAAAGAAAAACCGGCCAAGTGCGAGTCGGCCACGCACACGAGGGATTTCAGTACCGACTGTACAACAAAAAGATATGTGTCTTGTTCTCTACGGAACCCTAAAATTTACTGGCTTGTATTTTTCTACACCGTCCCATTTTGACCACCTACACGATACTTAGTTTGCTAACAGGGCATCCAATTAAGCGAGACTGATGAAGCCTCGAGCGAAACGTGACGTATCAAGTCTAGATGGATTGAGGTCTCAAATGTCATATTCGGAGCATGTATTTTTTTACATGTCAGGATTCTAACCCGAGCCTCACTGATTTTCATCATGTGAGGCAGGCTCTTTAACCGTAAGGCTATCACTGCTCATTTTTTTTATAATATTTGAATAGATATAAATAAATATGTATGCTCGCTCACGTCTTTGTCCCCGAGTGGGTCGGCAGAGGTATTCTTGAAAATACCCACAGTTAACAAGTAAATTTTTTGGACCTATAAACGTGATTATTTTTCTGGAGTGTTAAAAGACACATTTATTGCACTACAAAATGTTACCGAAAGGAGCTTAACCAATACCATACCCAATCCTACAAGATATCGAAATGAATTCCTGTTTTAATACACAACATTTTTTGTCAAGGACTGTCAATAATCCTGGGATGTCTGTAAATGGTGGTTGACCGGTGTCCGCTGTAAATTATGTATATTTTTATAAGGTCTCTCCTCCGTCCCGCCATTTATCCCTATCCTGTGCCTGCACCGACCATGTCCTTGACAAGGCGTCCAGTTCATCCCGCCATCTCCTTCGGGGTCTGCCTCAGCGTCGACGGCCAGTCGTTGGGGAGCCAGTTGGTGCAGAATTGTGCCCATCTGTCCATTGAAAAGTTGAAGTTTTATTCCTTACTAAATGTATGTAAAACGTTTTTTGCGTTTCCTGACTTTTCTACCCCCTTGACCTCAGTAAGTCTCTTAGAGACTTTTGATCCTTATCTGAAACTGGATCGAATGGCATCAAAAAATTTTTTTGTGAGAATCGACGATTTTCTCGCTGACTGTACCATTTTTCAAAAATCTTTAAATGCAGTTCTAAATATTATCAAAAATGGTGGATAGTCTCTTCAGACCATTTTCGTCTAGCTACAACGGTTAAGGTAGCTGCCCTGGCCGACCCATCTCAAATATCCACCCTGTATAAGGCTGCTAAGGATTGTATACCTCACAGAACTACAAAAGTCTGGTCTAGTGTACGAGTGACTTTAGCTAAAAAAAAATGAAGAAGTTATTCGTTCTTCTTGCGATAATCGCTTTTGTCCAGTTTGCATACGGTAATTTATTTCTAAAGTTTTATTCTGAGACATGTAAGTCTTCTCACTATGTTTTCTATGTAACCTTTGAGAAGAAGGAAAGCAAAGTGAGGAAACATGAATGCCCAATATTATGTTTGTATGAAACCTACCACAGAAAGCAGATGCGATTCACGCGGTGCGCCCGCTTCTGTAGGTCAGGTTGCATACAAACTTGAACATTGCAATAAATACCCGCCTCAAATCGCGACTGCATTCCCGCCTTTACCAACTGCGTGTTGACAAAAAAAATATTTAATCTGTAGGTACAAAAAGTAAAATAAAAAAACGACGTTTCTATTGTTTGTTACAGCGGCAATAGAGATACATATTCTATGAAAATTTCAATTATCTACCTATTACGGTTCATGAGATATTGCCCACTGACAGAAAGACGGAGAGGTTCAGCAATAGGGTCTCGTTAGTATCCTTTGGGTACGGAAACCTAAAAGTAAAAAGTCAAAGTCAACAATCATTTATATACTGTACAAAGAGTAAACTTAGAAAGGTCAATAGTCTAATAAAATAAAAAGGCACTTTAAACTCGTCCATGAAGTTTGGCTAAATGTAAACAGCAGCCCATCTCCACCGACGAGTTGCTGATTCCAAATGCAGTACCCCGAGAAGAACCAGCAAAAAACTCAAGGCCTTTAAGATGACAGAAAACATCGTTAGCAGACCTGCATGCCTCAGAATTGGTTATGATTTAATTACATTAAAAAGAGCTACCCTTAAGTTTGTTGCTAGTTCTTCTTAGGGTATTGCATTTGTAAGTACCCCGGTCCGAGTATAGGCTCACCACCTTTAGAGGTCCGACAAGTGAACTGGTGAAGACTATTTCCAGAAATGAAAATGGTTCCGCTAATTTCTTTAGGAATATTTAATGATTTTTTGCTTTTCTAGATTATTACACGGACAATTTTTTTTCTGTATTTCAGCTCATGATTATGATGATGATGAAGAAGCTGATGGCGCCTATGACGATGACGATGACAATTTTTACGATGACGATAACGATAACTATGCCAAAGACGAAAATGATGACGATGATGATGTTGATAATGATGGCAGTGAGGATGCTGATAAAAAAATAAAATAAAAAAAACTTTTGTTACTCAATAATAAATACTAACAAAAATAAGCTTTTATTACTCCTTAATAAATACTAACAGAACTAGCTCGTTCTCCGTGACTAGGGAATCCAAGCCCGCACCTATTTTGCTGGATCAAAAATGCGGGATTACTCGTGCGGGATTGAGAAAAAGAGCTCAGACAACGTTCTGATTACTTTGAAGACTTAGTACAGCCTCATTAATAAGTGATTTAACAACTTTCCCATGGAGTTCGTGCGTGACTTGACATTTGAATGGGAGATACTTTTTGGAAAAATTATAAACTGTTTTTTCATGCCTTTATAACTAATAAATATGTTCAATTGTCAATACAAATTTAAAAGATAAAAGGTTTAAAATTGTATTAAGTGTATCGTTTCTTAAAAGTAGCTGATTATTTTTACCTTTAAAGCATAATTGATTTAAATTGTTGTTTAGTAATAACTCTACCATTACCTAATAGAAAATATTTTTTAGTTTTAGAGGCATGAATAAACTGTTTTTTTTTAATAATACTTTCGAAGAAATTATTTAATGATAAAGCGTCCCTAGTCATAGCTCTAGTACTTCCCCTAACAATTCGTCAAGCATCGCACGGTTCCAATGCGCACCGTAAAAATTAAAAATCATTTGTGTCAATGATTCTTGGTTTAGTTTCGTGAGGTTTACGTTCCGTTCCGAAATAGGATTTACACACCATATTTTTTTTTGTAAATTAAAAACTATTTTGTTTCCATTCAAATGCTAAAGTGACGCTCGAGCTCCATGGAAAAGTTTCTAAAACACTTATTAATGAGGCTGTACTGGGTCTTAAAACTAATCAGAACTCATTTATTTTATTTTCAATCCCGCAAACGTGCGGGATCCCGTAATCCCGAATTTCAGGTAAAGAGGTGCGGGATCCCGCAAATGCGATTCCTTATAATATGTATGTATGTAAAAATAAAAATTGACCTCAATCCCACAGGCCTGCGGGATCGCGATTTTGATGCGGGATTGGATTCCCTATCCGTGACGATTCTGTGGATTTAGTAACAAGATTAGAATTTGAAATTTTAGTGACAAAGTAACGATAAAAATGTAAAAATGTAAACCAACAGGAGACGTCACGCGCACTAGTTTCTTAGCAAAAAAGTCTGCCAATTTCTGCGCGGGGGACGAGGAAACAAACACAAATAATGTTAAAACTAACGCATTTTTGGACAAAACAATTAAACACTAGCTTGAACTAAATGCACACAAATACATTCACCAATCCAAGCACTCCGTGAACTCAAAAAAACTTGTTGTATTTATCAGGTATGCGTGTTGACCGACACGTTTTTTTGGCAGAGGGGAACGCCTGTCAGTGGCGTCTCCGGTTGGTTTATTACTCAAAGACAAGGACTTATCAGTACCGTCAGTGACTTTGGTTGATTTTTTGTTAATTAGATCGAATATATTATGATACTAGCGACCCGCCCCGACTTCGCACGGGTGCAATGCTTTTACTAAAACCTTCCTCTTGAATCACTATCTATTAAAAAAAAACTGCATTAAAATCCGTTGCGTAGTTTTAAAGATTTAAGCATACATAGGGACATAGGGATATAGGGACAGAGAAAGCGACTTTGTTTTATACTATGTAGTGATAGTGATGATAGTGATATGTTTATCTAATACAATATGTAACAGAATAAGCGCAATTCCTGAAATTAGTTTGTTCAGTATCGACTAGGTACTTAATCGATTTCAGCTATTTTTAATATCGACGGTTGAAAGGCTAATTGGTCTAAGCGACATTTTTTGCGATATGGAGTTATATACATATTCGGAATCAGCAAATTTTTCTCCGTCGTTTGAATCAGGTTTCAAATTTTTTTGACAACTTTTTTGGCGCTTAGCACCCACAGCAAAACAGGCCTCATTTCTGAGCTCATTGATCTATACGACACAAAATTAGACAAATTTGAGGACTCGATGACTTAGGGCATTTGGCTTTTTCGCCATGGTTGTGGTTTCGTCGTTTGGCCTATTTTGCATTAAACCAAAATAATAAGCTATGTCGTTTGGCCCATTTTACATTCAACTACAATAAAAAAGCGTGTCGCTTGAACCATTTTGCATTAAGTTCTATGAATTAAATAAGTCTCTTGACCCATTTATCCTCTATTAAGGATAATGAGTGATGTCACTTCGGCTTTTTTTACCTAAATATCTCATTAGTGTTATGGCATTTGAAACATTTTGATTCAATTCAGTATACGTAAAATTGGCATTTCCATTATTTTATCAAATCGGTTTTAACACATAGGCCGTCCAATAAATTATGAGATTAGCTACTCCTTAGTCGCTTGGGAGTATAAAAAAGTAAAAATTATAAGTTCAATTTATTGCGCGCGCTGTGTAAGTATCCGTTACGAATATCTCACCTACCCGCGCGGACGCGTCAGTCAGCTGTTAACATTAAAGGAACTGCGAAAGGCTTAGGGTGATATACCACCTTCTTCTATCTTAAGGGTTTGGTTTCCGCACTTAGTCCCTAAATTGGACCATTGTACGTGAGTGAGCCATGGCAGCCGATTATTCCAACCAGCCCACCTCCCTACAGAAGCAGATAAAACTTCCGAGTCTACTCAGGACATCCGCAAAGGATTCTAGTGTTCCAAGAATTTCCTTGCGGATCTGGGCAACAAAGAGATGGTAGTGCATGTGCTCTTCGAGTGCGTTGGGCACTCTAGGAGCACATGCGCTACCATTTCTTCCACCTCGATGCACGCTCAGCATAGAGGACTGTCAGTAATACCTAAGGTGTGTCGGTGTTTATTCAGTGAGCAGTGTCCGGTGATGGTCCCCGAAACAATTCATAGGCTGTCTCTGTCCAGGCGCTGAAGGCGTTTACTCAGCTCGTGTCCAGGGATGGCATAGCCTCCTTGGATTGCCTACATCCTGGCGTTGACGTCTACCATTTCTCCGCTTGCATTTGTGTGTATTCCCTAAACCAGTTCGTAAGCTGGTTAAACGGAATGGGTACAATGGGTTCGGGTTCGATGGCCTTCGTGTCAGAACCTCTCCTGGCGAGTTCATCCGCTGCATCGTTTCCACGCCAGCCAGTGACAGTTGAAGTGTCACTGTATTGTGGTTTAGTACCGTAACGTGTTCTAGTGCATGATGGCACTCCAATATCAGTCTCGAAGTGATCTAGTTTTTCTTTAAGGATTGAAGGACTGAGGCACTGTGGAAGAGTATACGGATATGGGTATCCGTGACTTCTCTGGCCTCTCTGACCACACATTCTGCTTGATAGACAGTGTTGAGCATTCCTAGTGGTCTGGATATTCTACTATTTAGATCATCTGAGTAGACTTCAACTCCAGTTCCAATGTTGGTTTTTGATCCATCAGTGTAGATCCTTAGCACTTTTGGACCTGCTGTAAGTTCTACGTTGTAGTGTTTTACGAAACAGTGTATTTTCTGGGTCCTATCGCTCGGTGATGCCATCACCGGGTGTCGCGAGATTGCATCCTCTTTTAAATTTTTTTTGTGTTTGATTCTGGAATCTCTTTACACCTGCCTGAACGTCACTAGGGATGCTTCTTCCCTTACGACAAGGTGCAGGGGCGGCTACCCCACCATCGCCTGTAGGGCAGCAGTAGGTGATATTAGCATAGGCAAATCTTTGCCTGCGTAACAACTAACAATGACCGGAAAAATGGAAATTTCCGAAGGGGCCCGTCCCAAATATCTCGGTCACAAGATTCTCTCCAGGGTCTTCTGTAGGAATGATGTCAGACTTATTGGCTTGTTCGCCTTGGGTTGTGTGTAATCGGTTTTGCCTGGCTTAGGGATGAAAAGCCATGGTGTGAGGAAATCCACTCCCCATTGCAGTAGGGCAGGGAAGATGCCGTCTAGACCTGCGGATTTGTAAGGCTTGAAGGCTGTAATTGCCCATTTTATTAGTTCCTCTGTTACTACGGTACGGGCTCTGGACCTTTCTTGGTTATTAGGTATGTGTGATTACTTACTTGCCCATGTATTGTCCTTGGAGAGGCTGCAATCTAGGAAGTGTGTTTCTAGAAGCAATTTACTTATTACACGGTCTGATTTAGTGTACTATGTATTGTCTGGGTTTTTCAGCGAGCGAAGGGTGCGGTCTTGATCCGTAAATAGGCTCTTTCTTTTTTTATATAGGTCCATGTCTTCTGGAAGCCTAGAATCTTTGCATCTGTGGAATTGTTTGCGCACCGTTTGCCTGAGCTTACTAAGTTCTGTGTTCCACCAAAAGTTTCCCTTGCTTTTGGTGTTTGAACCTATTTGTTTACAGCAGTCGTGGTACCTATGCTTCTGTTATATACTCTCGGTGTTTTCGAATTTACCCAACACCCTTAAACCTAACGGACGGTTTGAGTGCCAGAAGGCGTTTGTATAACCAGGTATGTCGGTTCGAGGTGGGTAGCGTCTAGCTTTGGTCTTTTTTGTGTTAGCTGATACTGAGAATCGAATCCCCCTATGTTCGGAACAGCAAGGTTCATTAGATACATGCCAGTTAGAGATATGATTCGTTAAGTTTTCTGAATTATTTGTCCGCGAGCTGTGACCCTAGTGGGTTTCGACCCGCGATTTAAGATGCTAAGGTTAGTAGAAAAAAGGTTTATACTATACCACTTTATCTAATACTTTGCTCCAAGACACATTGAATCAACAACTTGAATGATTCCTCTACACAAAAATGTTTTTTTTTATACAAAATATACAAAACACTGTCTAAAATAGTATAAAGTGCCATACCAACCTCAAAAATATCTTATGGACGTTGCTGAATTACGATGGCCTAAGCATCAATATCTACTATAATCTAGTAAGGGTTCATTTTGTTTCATCCTGCAGTCCCTCTAATGGGCATCTGTATCAAACTACTTCACGCTGGTGCAACACCATCATGTTGCTTCGGCTCATTGGGCATATTCTTCTGTCAGATGACTTGGCACTAGATTCATTTTCTCTCGTATTATATTATTCTAGGTCGATGCTTGAGCCAGTTTACTTTCAGCTATTTTATTTACGGTAGGCATTTGAACCATTTTGCCTTTCTCAAAAAAATACTAAATTTGATGCATTTTGGGCTAATAATAATAATAATAATAATAATAATTTATTTATTTGTAGAACATAGGTACATACGAAAGGTGACAAACATAAATGAGTTCATTGCTATGTCCAGCCGTGAAGCATACAAATATGAATTGTTAAAATCTGAATAATTAATGATTTACATGTCTAATTGAATCGAAAAAAATAATTCTTAATACTATATACAAGTTAACATTAAAATTAAACAATTAAATCGGCAGAATTCATTTTAAAAACATTAATTAATTAGCTAAAGATTATATACATTCAAAATTATGTCCATTATTAACTTTATAGTAAATATTTAACTATTTTTGTAGAAATTCGTCAATCCTATAAATACACTTAGAAACCAAATATTCTGTCAGATGTTTTTTAAAATCATGTGCGTTGAGGTCTCTTATATTTTTAGGAATTCTATTATACATTTTTGGCGCCATACATAGGAAGCTTTTTGACATGAGCGCTGTTTTTGCCTGTGGTACGTAGACCTCATCATTGTCTCTTCTGTTTCTTTTTCTAATGATCGTCAATCTTTGATATAAATGTGGGTTGTTTTTGACAAATGTTGCCGATTCTAAAATGTAAATCGAGGTACAGGTCAATATCTTATATTTAATAAAGTAAGGCCTGCAACTGTCTGTCTGTGCTAGTCTGAACATAGCTCTCACGCATCTTTTTTGCGCCCTTAATACCAGCTCTCTATGTGTTGAGTTACCCCAAAACATCACTCCGTATCTAAGACGAGATGCCACTGTACCATGATATGCTGTTAGGAGAGCATCTATATTTAACTCTGGAGCCAGTTTATAAAGTGCAAAGGCTGCAGTACTTAATTTCTTACACATATTCTGGACTTGCAACTTCCAATTCAATTTGCTATCAATAACTAAACCTAAGTATGTAGTACTCTTGACTGGTGCAATTATTTTATTGTCATAACTTATCTCGATGGTCGAATCTTTACACCTCTGACTAAAATGGGTTATTTTGGTTTTGTTTATATTAATTATCAAGTTATTGTTCTGAAGCCATGTAAAAACTGATTCCAAGGCTTCATTTATGTCATTTTTGTAACTTAATCTATTTTTGCATCCTATTGTAATAGTACTGTCATCAGCAAATAGGGATATTTGTTGCGTGGTTGCTTTTGGCAAATCGTTTATGTATATTATGAAAAGTAGGGGGCCTAATACACTACCCTGTGGTACTCCAAAATGAATAGTCCTCTTTCCGGATTTATACACCTTCTCCAGTTTCTGATGTATATCTATTTTTGATATTTCCGTTATTTGTTTTCTATTTTTAATGTAATTTTCAAGCAGCTGTAAAACATTTCCACGTATTCCATATGATTCCAATTTCCTTATTAGAATATGATGGTCTACATAGTCGAATGCTTGAGTCATATCACAGTACACTGAGCACACTGGAATTCGCTTATCTACGTGACCAATTACTCCTTTTAAGAAATCAAATATCGCCATATTTATATTCATTTTGCGTCTGAAACCTTTTTGCTCTATCGCTAAAATATTGTATTTTTCTAAATAGTCATATATTTTGTTACCAATATATTTTTCAAAGATTTTTGATAAGACTGAGAGTAGTGCTATAGGTCTATAGTTTTCCATCAATTCCTTATTAGATTTCTTAAAGATTGGTTTTACAATGGCAAGTTTTAATTTTTCAGGATAAACACCCTCTTCTATACACATATTAAGGATATGGCTTAGTGGTTGACTTATATTTTCAGATATCTTTTTTATTACTTTCGTCGATATTTCATCATGTCCTACGCTTTTGGTATTCTTTAAAGTTCTAATTATTTTATTTATGTCGTGCGGTATACTTGGTGGCATGAACATAGTGTGTCTGTTTAGTTCCACAAGCTTGATGACATTACTATCGTCTTTTTGAGTTGGTATAATTTTATCAACAAAATAATTATTAAAAGTCTCTGCCATATCACTAGGGTGAGTAATATCTTGATTATTTACTTTTATCTTTGTTATAGAGGAGGGAGGTGACTTATTTTTGGAGCTATTTATGATTTCCCATGTCGCTTTTGACTTATTGTCTGAAGTTTTTATTTTATATATATTTTGACAACGTTTTGTACTTTTAATAAGTTTTTTGAGTAACCTAGCATAATTTATATAAGACAATCTATTACTGTTAGAGGGACTTAGCCTATATTGCCATAATAATGCTCTCTTTTTTTTGCTAGAGACTATTATACCTTTTGAAATCCATTTTACTTTGGCTTTTGCTTTAATTATCATAACTTTCCATGGAAAGCATAGATCATAAAACATCTTGAATTGACTAATAAATTTATCGTAAGCCGTATTAGCTTCAGTGCTTTCATATACTTCTGAAAAATTTAAATTCTCTATGCAATTTTGGAATTTTATTACATTATCTTTACTGTGGTCGCGTCTCTTTATGCGCCAATAGTTTAAAAGAGAGGTTCTATCAACATGAAGTTTCAGTAGTTGTGAAGTGTGATCTGATAGGGCAAATTCAATTATTTTACAAGTATGACCCTTTAGAATGTTATGAGCAAAGTTATCAATACAAGTGTTACTTCTTAATCTTGTCGGCTGTCTTAATTATAGTTTTAAATTATAGTTCAATAGTATACATTCAAATTCGAGAGATGCATCATCATTTTTTAAAATATCAATATTAAAATCACCTGCAATAATAATTTTACAATTCCTTTTATTTTTATACAGGTTTCCCAACAATATATTTAACTTTTCAAAAAATATTGGTATGTCATTTCTATTTGGGATTCTGTAAATACATATAATTATTACCTTGAAAGTCAACAATTCAATAGCACAAAGTTCTAAAACACCACAGATAGACATTTTTTTAACTTCATCAATTTCTCTCCATAGATGTCCCTTTCTCACTAATATACAAGCACCCCCTCTGCTGGTCATCTCCCTGCTGTAGCACGCAGCAAGATTATAATTCTCTATTTTTAGTAAAGACTCATTACCTGTCTTTATAAAATGTTCTGTTATGCAAAGTACATCTATATTAACTTTGTTTTCCCTAAGTTCTTCCAGACACAGTGTAAATTCATCAGATTTATTTATTAGGCCTGCAATATTTTGATGTAGTATGTAGATGTGATTATCGAAAAAACATTTGATCGTTATTTGGTTGTTGAATCTCTTGTTCAGACTCATAGTCATTATTCCAACTTTTGATCTCATCTATCATTTCATTAATGTGATATAGTATTGTATTCATACCCCAGTTATTTATAGCGCCTGTGTGTCTCTGGAACATACTGTAATCATATTCCAGGTGAAGGTTAGAATCAATTAAGTATGCGTATTTGTTTCTTTCCACATCTTGATACAGCATTTTATTAAAACTTTCAATTCTCCCATTAAACATATCTTTGAACTGACCATGTTTGAACGTGGGTAAGCATAGAAGAATATTGGTGTTAACAACTCTCAATAAAACTTCTTTTATCTTTTCAATAATATATGTGTAATTTGTTGTAGTTCTAAAGTCTTCTTCTCCTATAAATATAACGCAGTAGTCTTGAGTAGTAAAGTTTTCAATCTTCTTTTCCAATTTCATTAGTAAGTTTTGTATATTACAACCTGGCATTAAATAGTGACATAACTCATAATTTTCAAATACGTTTTGAGCTAAAGGTAATGTTTTTACATATTTGTTTGTACTCAAAATACATATCTTATGCTTATCAGAAGACCACTTAAATGTTTTCTTATAATTTTCTGCTTTTCCATCGTGTTTTGACGAATTTGATTGCTCGCAACTGTTTCCAGATCTTAATTTATCAATATAGTTCATTAACAAAGCTATATCCTGTTGAGATTCATTTATCTTGGTTTGTAAATTCTCAACTTTTTCATTTATGTTGTTTTATAAACAACATAAATGAAAAAGTTGTTTTGTTGTTGTTTACATCGATTTTTATTGTAGACCTTAAATTGGGTTCTATTGAGCTTATTTTCGGTGTTGATGTCATGCTTTCAAAATTAGTTTTCCAGCTACTCTTACTTAATATGCTGAATTCTTTTTTAGAGTTTGTTATGATAGCTTTTTTACTAGTAGTTGTACAAATACGAGTTAAATAGTCAATTTTCTGTTCATGTTTTAGTATTGTTTTCTTTAACTCTGTATTTTCTGTTAGTTGATTTTCAATTTCATTTTCGGCTATCGCTAGTTTTTCTTCAACTAATTCTAATTTACTTTTCAATTGTTCTAAGTCTTCCTTATCTATTAATCTCCTGCTTATGTCAGGACAGCTTCTGTTAATCTGTAGTTCCGATTGACTGATTGAGGGATCCTCTTCGTCTGTTGGTAGTGATTCAAAAGAGTTCCGTATAGGGACATTAGCGTAAACTTTTTTTCTCCTTTCATTATTAACAAAGGTTATAGTTGTTTCTTCATAAGAATTTGTCAAGTTTAATGACTCTCCGCCGTCGGTTTCCTTAGTCAATTGTTGATTTTGAGATGCAGATTCCGTTATTTCATTAGCTGCTAGATTTGTTACCATCAAACTAATATCGTCTTCTAGAAAAACTTGTTTTGATTCTTTTTGTATCTTCTGATTCGAGTTGTTACTATCAGGCATTTTTCTCCCCTTTTTAATGCAACACTCTTTACATTTCCATACAGATTTGTGTTCGAGTGTCATTGTATTGTTAAATCTTTGTATAGAGACATTCTAACCTAACCAACATAAATTTTCTAAAATAATACACAATTTTCAACAGTAGTAACTTAAAAAACTTCCTAAATTAATTAGGGATATACTGTATTAAATAAATAAAAGTCTATCAAATAGTTGCTTTTTTATGATTTTTTTTTCAAAAAAAAAAACTTTGAACCGTCCTCCTGCAAGTTTTACAAAATGTCGCTTAGATCAAATAGCCTTTCAACCGTCGATATGTGTTATATTTTTCCGAAAAATTAATTAGCATAGCTGAATTCAGTGCTATGTATGGAAATCGTGCTATTATTGATCTATATTTAAGAAAATTGGTTAGACACAACTAATGTTCGATTGCATCATATTTTTTTTATGTTAATATACTAATTGGGGTGTATGAGGAATTGCGCTTTTTCTGTTACGCGTTGTAAATAGATATTTATAATGAATATTTCATTACGACTTTGATAGAAGCCTTACTTATGGAAGAACTTCCAGATTGTTCCGAAACTTCACATGTGGAATTGTCTGACGAAGAAAACATTACCGAAGAACAACTACCCACAAATAGCAATTTTGATGAACATTTTGAAGCAGCATTAGAAGAATTAATGCTGAGCCAAGCTGAACCTTATACAAGACATGGGGCAGAAGATCCTAGTGCAAAAATAGACCAAGAGGCAATTGTATATTCCGTTCCCAACACTGTTCCAGATAGTTTACACACTGAGAAAACTGTTACGTCAACACATGCAAAGCCAAAAAAAAAACTATTGAGCCTAATCGTAAATGGAAGAAACGTTGGAAGAAACGTGAAGTAGAAACGTATTTAGCAGAATATTCTGCAAACTTGGGGGTAGTTGAAGAATATTTTGCTGAATGCACTACGCCAACTGATATTTTTTTAGTTTTGATTAGTAATGTACTGGATAATATTGTGTATCAAAGTAACTTATAATATAAGTTAAGTAACTTATATATAGTAGCATATATGCAACACAAATAGATAAAATTCTGGACTTAAAAAAAGAAGAACTACTAGCCTTTATCGTAATGAACTTCTATATGGGGTACAACACCCGGCCTTCATTGACAGATCATTATTCATCGGCACCTGATTTGAATAGCCCCCCGAATATGTAAAACTATGCCTAGAGACAGGTTTGCAGCAATTTTGATTAGTCTTCATTGCAATATGACATCACGCAAATGCCTTCCAGTTGTAAAGATAAATTATATAAAATCAGACCTTTCATTGATGCACTAAGTAAAAAAATTCAAGAATGTTATTATGGAATATAATATCATTGTTATGGAACTAGAGAATTGAGTGTAGATGAGTTTACGGTCAAATTCAAAGGCAGGTCGGTATTGAAACCCATGAAGCCAATAAAAAGAGGGTATAATAAGCCAGTATGTACAGGGTGGATTTTTGAGATGGGTACTGACCCATCTTGTGAGGGCAGGTACCTTAATCGTTATAGTTACAGGAAAACGTTCCTATTAGACCATCCCTAACTTTTCAAGATATTATAAACTGCATTCACAGATTTTCGAGAAAATGTACAGTCAGCGAAAAAAATGCTATAATACAAAAAAAAAAATTTTTATGCCAATCGATCTTATTTCGTGTGGGGATCAAAAGACTCTATGGGACCATTTGAGGTATGAGTACTAGAAATGACAGAAATCGCCAAAAACTTTTTTCATACATTTTGTACTGAAAAACGAAAATCAACTCGAAATTATTCTTTATTTTGGAAATCATAATATTTCTTATTGTGATCAAAAGATTATTTAAGTCCAACTGAAATTTAAATACAAAAACTACGGTAAGTCACATAGTACCGATATAAGTTCAGTGACAATGAAATATTATGGTACCACCGAGCTAATCTGATGATGGAGCTGGAATATGGCCATAGAAACTCCGTAATTAAACGACACAACCCCATCGAGTTTGGGCTCGTATGATTTATCTTGAATAGTACTTTGGCACTAGATGGTAACCAGGGTCTGATGATGGAGCTAGAAGATCGCCATAGGAACTTAGTAAGGACATAACCCCATCCAGTTTGGGCTCGTTTGATTCGTCTTGACGTGCTCTGGTGCTGTTGCTTTCCATATTTGAAATTGTTTATTTTTAATTTAGGAACACATTCTGGCCACAGTGGCCTGCTATTTAATGGTAGTCAAGTTGTGTACGTAACAGTTTTTATTCATTATTGAGGAATGTAGTTGAGGCCCTCAGGGCCCTAAGAGGGCCGTAGTTGTGGGAACCGTTTCGATCATAATCGGATTAGCGGAGGGCCGAGGGCGCAAACAGACCGCCTTAAACCTTTATTTGTTGATCCTCTCAGACTAGGGTTGAATATTTGTGGACACGTCCGTGTGGTTAGGCCTTAAATACTAAGACAATCATTACTCATTTTAGTTGGTAGAACCACGGACAAACAAAGTTGACCATAGTCCTATCGATATCAAATTAAATTTAACCGTAGTCCGATTGAACGGACCACCAAAAAAATTAGCATGGGTCGACCAGAGAACTCCGTGATAGGACCACGGGCAACAAACGGAATCGACAGTGATATTTTATTACCCGTGACACGTTATCCAAACAGTGAATGGTATTTTTTTTAATTCAAAAACTATTACAACTGAAAATATATATAGATTTTATTTTATTGAGCATTTTGTTTATTTAGTTTTTTAGTAATTTAGTTTTCAAATCAAATAAATAATCTCACGCCTTTTTATCCCCGAGGGGGTAGGCAGAGGTATTCCATTACTGGATATACCCACATTTCACGAGATATATTGGACCCCTCCCTATACGTGATAGGTGGTGAGCCCATCGCCGGACCGGGTCTGTTGCACATGTCTCAGAGTTCATTCTGGGACCTGCGGGTTTCCTCACGATGTTTTCCTTCACCGTCGAGCTAGTGATAAATATGTACGTAAGTTTTTGAGAAACTCATTGGTACATGGCAGGATTCGAACCCGAGCCTCACTGATTTTCGACCGGCTCTTTAACCGTCCGGGCTATCACTTCTCTTTAGTTTTCAAGTCTTTTTTTTATACTCTAATCCATTTTGATAAAAGCAAATTCGCTTTTATCTAAGCTAACCCCAGTCAAATAGCTCTGCTTCAGAGACAATGCATAAAAAATCTGTGTCTTCAATACTTTCTACATCCCTTTGGTTATCAATACTAAAATGATAGCACTTTTACTGAAGACTTCATTGTGACTTGAGGCAATCCAAAAATGTCCATCCCTCATATTTTATCGAATTTCCCATTCTCTGCACACTTTCACGGACACTTGCCACATAATATACTATCACTAATATGATAATAATAATAATAATAATAATAATATGAGTCAAACCACGAAATATGACAGCAAAATGAAAATAATAGAAAAAGCAAGACGTCCCTCTTCGGATTCCCGCCAAAAACGCATTTTAGTAGTTGCTAAGACAATCAGCTTTGTGTGTGACAGACAGAGCGTCATGCATGACTATCACTACATCACTACATAGTATAAAACAAAGTCGCTTTCTCTGTCCCTATATCCCTATGTATGCGCAACGGATGATGCGGTTTTTTTTAATAGATAGAGTGATTCAAGAGGAAGGTTTTAGTGTTAGCATTGCACCCGTGCGAAGCCGGGGCGGGTCGCTAGTTATAAATAAAGGTTAGCGCACACAGAGCCGGGAAAGGCGGAAAAAAAGTCGTGATCTGGGACGGGACTTTTTTGTATTGTTTGAGACATTCAACGTGTCACATCAACGTGTCACATAGACACTCGAACATTACAAAAAAATCCCGTTCCGGATCGAGACCCGCCTTTCCCGACTCTTTGTGCGTTGACCTTTAGGGTTTACATTTAAAAAAAAATACGAAAGCCTAAAATGATTCTTAATATTATATTGTAACATTATTTTTTATAATGTTTGAGAGTGTACGTTAAATAATCTCCCACGTCTACGGCGGAATCGTAATAATTATAACATTCTATATAATTGTACAAAATTACTTCCTCATGTGAGAAAAGACTCATACTTCAGCCGTGGACTGTTACGTGTTAATGATTATGATATAATTATTAATTATAAGTATAATTAAATTAGTGGAAGCCCGCGGCTACGACTTGTACCCATTTAAAAAAACACCATGTACTTACCAATAACTGTTTTATCCATAGATTTAGTATACTTAGATTGGCAATGCGAAAGAGAAAGAAAATAGGTACCCGTGTGTTAGAGCGAGATAGCGAGCGGTAGATAGACGAGACCATTTTCGTAAACGTTACGGGGCTATACCGGGCCGACGTCAGTTGTGAACGAAACAAATCTCGCTTATTTTAATTAATCTCGCGTATTAAAAGAGTAAGTTTGATGTTTAATAGACGTAAACAGCTATGGTTACGTGTGCAGTACCGGTTGTAATTCATCTAGGAAAGAAAATCCACAGAATTAGTCATTTTACATGTGAGTGCGATTGAAATATTTAATTCTCTAAATTCAATGATTATAGAAAACTGAAAAACAAACCGTGCACAAATAGATAGGTAATAACATTGCTTTTTATTATATAAATGTTCTGAATGTATAAGAATTGATTTAAGCGAAAAATAAAATACGTGAATTTCTTGTATTTCTAACCTCAATTTTATAGTGATTGCCGTAATATCGATTAACCACATTTCGATAACGTGACTGGCAAAGGTATTAACTACACAATAAACCACACGCCCATTTGTTATCGAGAGCTACAAGTTTGAGGAGAGCACTATTTGTCTTGCACACATCCACGTTACACGCACAGAAGTGTCAATTTTCTAGGTCTCGCCGTACTGGCTCTATTGCCAATCTTTAACGTTAGTATACTAAATCTATGGTTTTATCTGTCACAGAGACCCCTTATATTAACAGACATCGGCTAGTTACAATTTTTGATTTATGATGTTTAAAGAATAGGTATACTTAGATAGATATTCCTCTAGTTGCCGCATAATATAACTCAATAATAAGTAGGTATTTGTGAGGATAAGAACAATAGACAATAGCAAATATTATTCAAAATAATAGCCACTGCTTCATATTCACAAATTCTTTTTCTTGTTAACAATAATCATTGAGTGTGCTCAGCTGCTTGGACACAAAAATACTTTTTAGGGTTATGTTTAATAAATGAGAGCATCCGCGGAAATAAACGTACATCCGTAAATTTTAAAAGATCGGCTTCCTCACTATTTTTGAGAATGTAAATGCACCAAAAATATTTTGATGTATAATTATTTTTTAACAAATAAAACCGACGTCAAACAGGAAACTAAAAAAAGTAGGAAGGCACTAGTCGCCACTACTCTTTTCGAAGGTTCCCCTCGGTTCCTCTGGGATGCCATCATCAGATCCTGGTTTTCTTATCATGGTACCACCCTGGTTGGGATCACCTTTCCACTAAAAAAAGAATTATCAGAATCGTTTCATAAACGACTAAGTTATATATAATAATAATAATATCATAAAAAATATACATATATATACAGTCGAATTGAAAAACCTCCTTTTTTGTAGTCGGTTTAAAAATGATTTTTCATTTCTCCGGGCGGAAAGCGGCAAATTTCGGCCCGCTGCGCTAAACGAAGTTGCCGCTTTCCGCTTCCGTCGGAAAGAAAAAAAATATACACACCTCGGGAAGTAAATAAGAAAGCCTCAGATCATATGAGACATTTCTTATTTTACTTCAATAGATGTGTAATATACCTACTATTCAATCTACACTCTACCTCAGATCAAATAAAAAGTAAAGATGGAGCGCTGCGTAGGAAAAAAAAACGGAAAAACTACTCCACGCTCTGTGCATACACGCTCGCACGCACACATTTACAAGCAAACTACTCAACCCACACCGATCAGTTAGAACTAGTTCGTCAATGGAAGCAATACATACGAACAAATTATATAATGTCATCGGGAAATGTGCCTGTGAGCGTAAATGCACAGAGCGTGGAGTAGTTTTTCCGGTTTCAGTTTATCCTTCACAGCGCTCCATCTTTATTTTTTATTTGATCTGAACACTTATTTTATAAAAAGGAAACATTGTATGATTGTTTGAAATGAATAGGTTCCGAATATACTGGACTGAGTATAAAAAAAATTTCAACAATGGAAATCGTACTTTTATGGGAGTAAAGAAATCGCGCGAAATAGTTTTATAAGTCTATCAACGTCGATTTTGAGTGACATTTATTTCGCTTCCACATCCGCATCCTCAAGACGATGTCCGCAAAATAACATACATAAAGGAGGTATTTACTTACCGGAGCGGACTGCCGGCATATTTAAGTTAACATTTTTGTATAGAAAACAGATTTATTCAAAGGTATTCAGTTATGCATAGCGTCCCAGAAATAGCAGCATACTTTTGTAACATACAGAATTTTTCCTTGGACAGAGCAGGCATAGTATAGTCAAGAGCACGTGGAGCTTGCCACATTGGACTTAGTAACGTTCTTATTACCATCGCCATAAAGGTCAGACTCGCACTGCAAGTGTAAAGCTTTATGTGCTCTCGGGTGTACATGACGTATGAGTGGAGAATTTGACTAGAGACCTTTACTCAGCCGTGGGACAAAATGCAGGTTTAAAAAACAAGTAGGTAAGAAAATGTATCACAAAACCAAAAAACTGTCTGAGTTCTTATGGCGCCGAAAACAGTCAAAATAATTTTGCAAATCCAATGTAGTAGGTACCTAGTTTAAAAGTCCAATTATTGAAAATCATTGAAACGTTGAGGTGAAAAAGCGGTGCAAGAAACTCCTCTTTGCGGTGCAAGAAACACACTATTATTTTGTAAAACCACTACAAACTACAAGTTAATTATGTTGTCAGTGCTGTGCAGGAGAAAATTTACACAAAACATAATTTTTACTCAAGAAGGTACTCAAGCAACTTATAATGTTCCTTTTCATGGCCTTTTCACATAAAACAATTTAGTATACAATTTGAAAAGTCAAAGTCAAAGTCAAAAGGTTTAATTAAAAATAGGAACTTACAAGTCCACTTATTGAACGTCATTTCAACTCCACCGCTTCAGCATGTATGGTTGAGGAGAAGAAGCGGGGCAAGAAACTCCTCAACACAATATTCTTTTAATTAATTGTTACATATCACTAAATTGGGTTACATAATTTCGTTTGTTTTTCGCTATCGTATTGCGCTGGACTGGAGGAAATCTGTTCCAAGCATCATTGTCATTTATATAGTCGTCTAGTTTGTAATATGCCATTTTACAAAGTACATGTTTAACATGAGTTTTGAACACAGTTTCAGGCAATTTCAAAATATCTTCTGGTATTTTATTATAAAAGCGTATGCAAAGCCCTACAAAAGAATTATTAATTTTACTTAATCGTGACTGAGGTTGCTCTAGTTTATTTTTATTCCTTAGATTACAATTATGCCTGTCACAGTTTTTAGTATACAGTAATATGTTTTTCCGTACATACATAATGTTTTCATAAATGTACTGACAAGGCATTGTTAAAATATTAATTTCTTTGAACAGTTCTCTTAGGGAATCACGACATCTTAACTTGTAAATGGCGCGTATAGCCCTTTTTTGTAAAATAAAAATAGATTCTGCATCAGCAGCTCTGCCCCACAGCAAGATGCCATAGGACATTATACTGTGAAAGTAGCTAAAATAAACGAGTCTTGCTGTGTCTACATCAGTAAGCCATCTGATTTTTCTGACGGCATAAGCAGCTGAGCTCAGTCTGTTAGATAATGCAGAAATATGAGAATTCCATTGAAGTTTGGAGTCTATCGTTATCCCCAAAAAAACTGTATTATCAGCGAAATCTAATTTGTCATTGTTTAAAATTATCTCATTCTCTACTCGTCTAACATTAGGGAGTACAAACTTTATACATTTGGTCTTCTTAGCGTTGAGCACTAGATTGTTTGCAGTGAACCATGAGAGAATTTGTTGAAGAGTGTCATTTACCTCGTCGAGCTTCTGAGCTTGTCTATCTACTTGGAAAATCAGAGATGTATCATCAGAAAAAAAAGGAGATTCCAAAGTTGCAAGACAAATCTACTGCACTTCAAAATCCAATAAACCAAAGACACTTTTTGTAATAATATATTATATACCTAGGGAAGTAAAATAAGAAATGGCCCAGGGGGACAAAATAAGGTAGGTAGGCAGAGGTATTCCATTACTGGATATACCCACATTTCACGAGATACATTGGACCCCTAAACGTGAAAGGTTGTGAGCCTATCGCCGGACCGAGTCTATTTACACATGTCTCAGAATTAATTTTGAGACCTG
This sequence comes from Ethmia dodecea, assembly GCA_963855545.1. Lineage (NCBI taxonomy): Eukaryota > Metazoa > Arthropoda > Insecta > Lepidoptera > Depressariidae > Ethmia > Ethmia dodecea. The sequence goes on along the minus strand of OY979438.1, from coordinate 18,657,732 downwards.
CGGGTTTCCTCACGATGTTTTCCTTCACCGGCGAACTAGTGATAAATATGTACGTAAGTTTTTGAAAAACTCATTGGGACATGCAGAATACGAACCCGAGCCTCACTGATTTTCGGCCGGTTCTTTAACCGTAAAGGCTATCACTGCTCTATAACCATTGACATTTAGTGAAATTAGCCCCCAGATCACAGTATGAACCGAAGCTTTCTTATTTGCTTCCCGAGGTGTGTACCTATAGGTACTTTTTTCTATTCGACGGAGGCGGAAAGCGGTAACTTTGTTTAGCGTAGCGGGCTGAAAGTTGACGCTTTCCGCCCGGAGAGATGAAAATAAATAGGCACCGATGCATATAAACAACAGAAACACATCCTATATGTACGGATCCCTGGCTTAACACGAATCCAAATCGCACTTGGCTGTCATTGATTATACATAATTCCCAGTAACACACACCATAAATCATTTTAAAGAATTTCACGCTAGTAATTTATTATTAATAAATATTGTGTTTGTAATATGACATAACCATTCTGACGTAAAGCATGGTCTGCTTCTACCAAAGAGATTTAAATATTATAATAGGGCAAAGAGGGGGCATTGGGAATATTGTCATACAAAACTTTGAAGCCTAAGCGTCATGTCCTTGTCATGTCAGTTAGTATGAACGCGAGCTGTCATTCTGTCGAAATTGTACTAGACTTATTCCACTTGGAATAACTTTTGACTTCAAATTTTCCTCGCTTTGTCCCCTCTATGCCCTATTATATTTTAATCTCTTTGGCTTCTACCCACTATGATCAATATGTATTGGTTTAATTACACATTGTTTACATATTTAATTAGTCAACGCATTTTTACAGACACTGTTATTGTGGAGCTCAAATGAATTTCTTTCACCCGTTCAAATAGGGTAGTCCTAGTAAAATGAGTAACTTTTTATGATCTGTCAAAATTAAAATTTACCATGAAAAATCTTTGAGTATTAAACCAACAGGAGACGTCACGCGCACTAGTTTCTTTACAAAAAAGTCTGCCAATTTCTGCGGGGGGGACGAGGAAACAATCACAAATAACGTTAAAACAAACGTATTTTTTGATAAAACAATTAAACACTAGCTTGAACTAGGTGCACACAAATACATTCACCAATACAAGCACTCCGTGAACTCAAACAAACTAGTTGTATTTAACCGGTGTGCTCAAAGACCGACACGTTTTTTTGGCAGAGGGGAACGACTGTCAGTGGCGTCTCCGGTTGGTTTAATACTCAAAGTGAAAAATGTATGCTGGGATGAGAATCTGTGATGTCGTTCTTTTTAGTACCTACTACCTATCCATTCGCTTTTTTATTGTTTAATTTCACAACAATCGTTTTAAAATATAGCAATAGGGCTGATTTCCATAGTCAAATTAGTTTTTTTTTCTGATGTGAACATACTTTACTATGGAAAATGTGCTGAATACTAAAAAGTGAAGTCAAATTTGTATTATTATTCAATTGTTTTGTTATTCGGCCAATAATTTGAAAACATCGTGAGGAAACCCGCAGGTCTCAGAATTAATTCTGAGACATGTGTAAACAGACCCGGTCCGGCGATGGGCTCACCACCTATCACGTTTAGGGGTCCAATATATCTCGTGAAATGTGGGTATATCCAGTAATGGAATACCTCTGCCTACCCCCTCGGGGATAAAAAAGGCGTGAGATTATATATATATAATTTGATTATTTGTGTTCTACCTTCGACATGACGGGCTACGGCAGAATATCAGCGGTTGTGGACTGTCCACAGCCATTACTTTCTAATGGTAAAATGTAAACCGAAGAAACCACTCTGTAACTCGCAAAGTAATAATAGATGTACATTTTGGAAAATTTTGTAGGATTCATTATCAATTTCCTCGTATATATACCTTTTGTTAATAACTTGCGCAGTTTGTCTCGTCGTTTGTCAATAGGGTTTTGATTCGTTTACGAATTAACCACACCGACGAACGTCACGGCTGTAGACAACCACATGGGAAAACTATATGAGCAAATATTTTCAGAGAAAAGTAAACTAAAGTCGGTTACACTTATCACTATCTATATTATTACGTCATTATTGTTCGAATTATGAATGAAGTTAGGGAAGGAATGAAGTAAATTTATTGACCGCAACTGAAATAGATACTATATCTACCTACTAATTATTTTATTACATTGTATAATACAACTTGCATGTTTGATATTTCGATAACTGCATATATTATGAAGACTCAATATGTTGTTGTTCTTAATCCTGAAAAGCTTTCCAATGAGTGATGAAATTGTAGGTAATCAATTTCATCACTCATTAGAAAGCTAATCGCGTATAACGTTCTAATGAACGTTATTGAAGCCGACATGGTTTCTCAAGATGTTTTGCTTCACCTTTCAGCTAATGGTAAATAAGGTAAATTTTCAATAAGTAAACTCATTACCACGAATTGAATCCGGGCCTCACACATGAGAGACGCGGGTAAAAGCTAGTTGATACTTATAATAGAGTAACGGTTAGTGTTTTCTGTATAATATTTTTATATGTGGTGAATTGTGTTTTGGTATATCATTAATAAATCATCATCAACCCGTGACATCCCGCTACTGAGCTGAGGGTCTTCCCTCACACATGAGAACGTATGGGCCAGCATCTCCCACGCTATCCCAAAGCGGATTGGGAGATCGTGTTAGGCTAGTGACCACCAGTATGATTTTTTCAAGCAACCCAAGGGTATCTGATATGCCTTAAAGCAAAGAGATTAAAATATAATAGGACATAGAGGAGGCATTGGGAATATTTTGAGTGCGTTACTCCAGCGGAAATTTGTCGAATATCGGCATTTGAGGGATACAGATAATTAGTTGTGCGGCTTCTGTAAATGTTGTGCAGATTTAAAAATTTGTATTGCTTAAAGTTTTTGAGTAATTCAAGAAAAACAGTTTCCGCTGGAGTAACGTTACCCCAGCGGCAATTTTTTTTTTCTAATGGGAATATTGAAATAATTTTTATCTACATAATCAGTTGTGATGACGGAGTAAATGTTGCGACTTAATTTGAATTTGTATCGTTAATGGTTCCGAAGATATTCAAAAATTTCAAAATGACGCATTTTTGATGTTTGCGTTTTTCGCTGAATTTCGAAAATGGTTAAGCGCACTATCATAATTTTTTGTACATGACTTCTTATGTCTTATTCCTAATTAGTTGTGAAATAAAAAATTAAAAATAATTTATCGTTTAGGAGTTATGTAAGCAAATAGAAAAACCCTCTAATACGTCCTAGCACTTCGAATAAGAGGTCTAGAGACTTGTTTGAAACGTTATTTTGTAGCTTGCAACTGCCTTCAGATATTTGTGAAGTTTCATTAGTATCCTATAAGTAATTAATAAATTATAATGAAATTTAGCTCGGTTTGGGCCTCGACGCGCAGACCGTTATTTAACCCCCTATTAATGGACTTTTTTGTGGGATTTTTTAACCGAATAATACGTAAATAATTAGTTATATAGTTCAATTTTATACTTGTGAAATTTCAGCATCGTACAATCAATAATTAACGAGATAATCAAAAAATACACATTTTAAGTTATTTATCGTGGTAACCCGACCGAGTTTAGATGGTCACAGAAAAGCGGCCGTTTAGTACATTATGCTAACCTTTTTAAATATATAGGATAGTTTTATAAGGTTTTTTACAATTGCGTACACAAGTGTTAAAAAAACTTATTGACAGGTTTCTATAAAACCTTTTAATAAAAAATACGAAAAATAAAAAGTCATTGAACTTAGGTATATTTATTCTGCGAGCATCTTTTTATACAACATAAATATAAATCAACTTCAAAAACTAAATCAGATAATTATTACTGGACTAAATTATTGTGGTAGTATAGATAGTTATCAATTTAGGTATTATTATCAATTTTTGAAATTCTCCCGGGAACGGGAATAAACTGGATTCGCGCGGGCAACGCCGTTGGACACCCGCTATCAATAATAACATTTAATAGCATCACTATTCAGAAAAATTAAAATATATAGTTTTTTAAAAACAAGCTTTTATTATGTTCTTGTTAATATAAAAAGAACTAAAAATTACAAAATAATAATTTAATATCAGGTTTAAAATACAGAAAAATATCATTATAATATAATCAACACTTTTTTAATAAATAAAAGCGTGTTACATTATGATTGCAAAAAGAATGAAGGTGTAATTGTGCTTAATGTTCTTTAATGTTCCATCGCAATGAAACTTGATTTTATTTATTGGAAAAGTATTGATTATACAATTATATTTTAATGGCTTGCAAATAAAAAGCTGTTAATTGAAAAAATAAAACAAATAACACGTCAACGTGGGAATAGTAGTTTGTGTCATGAGGGAGCAAAACTATATTTTTACGGCGAGGGCGTTTTTTTAAATCACGAATATTATAGTGAATGATTCTAGGATAGAATCCCGAACGTAGTGAGTTTTCCGGTGTTTAACTATCACTGCAGTCACTGCTACTTGAATACATTTTAAAATATAAAATACACAAACAATTCGATGTCGGAATTGGAAAGCGCGCGCATTGCCACAGCAATTTTTTTGACAGTGTGGCACAACCATCGAACCCCATTCAGCCTTGTCAGCATATAAGTTACTCTATGCTTGTCAACCTAATGCGGCGAAAAATGGAACTAATGTTTTGATAAAGTACTTAAGCTACAGTGGCGCCAACCTTAGATGCAAACTTATTTTGTTAATCTCTTTGGTTAAGAATGTTGCGGGATATTTTTGATTCCAAATTCAAAACACTTTTATTCGCACTTATTATGATCCTATCGGAAAAGACTTACTTTGATCCCTGTTATTGAGGACCAAAACGTCACTTTTCGAATAGATGGTATGAAAAAAATATTGTTGTTTTTCATTGCTTTTGTTAAGTTATGTACTAATTTTCAAAAACGATGTTTTGTCTCTGCCATACCTACCTATATAAATTTCGAAAAAGAATGTTTGATGAAATAGAATTAAATGTTGACTTGTCATCGTCGAGTCGAGAGGTTGCCTTTTCCGATCGATCACAGCCTCATCCTGATCTTTCAGTGGTTCGACGAGTTAACGGTTTCATTTCCGTTCCCGTGGGAAAATTCTAATCTATAATATAATACTCCCAGAAAAGTAAGCTTTCAATTGGTGAAAGATTTTTTAAATCTCGCGTGTAAAATTTTACTACATAGCGGGTGTCCAGCGGCTTTTCCCGCCTGGATCCAGTTTATTCCCATTCCCGTGGAAATTTCCTATAATTCCTTCATAGTGGTTTCCTAAGACATATAAGACCATGATATTTTGAACAGTGGGTGCAGTGGATCCAGTTTATTCTCGTTCCCGTGGGAATTTCCTATAATTCCTTCATAGTGGTTTCCTAAGGCATGTAAGACCATGATATTTTAAACAGCGGGTGCCGTGGATTCAGTTTATTCTCATTCCCGTGGGAATTTCCTATAATTCCTTCATAGTGGTTTCCTAAGACATATAAGACCATAATATTTTAAATAGTGGGAGCTGTGGATCCAGTTTATTCCCGTTCCCGTGGGAATTTCATATAATTCCTTCATAGTGGTTTCCTAAGACATATAAAACCATGATATTTTAAACAGCGGGTGCCGTGGAACCAGTTTATTCCTGTTCCTGTGGCAAGTTCTGAAATTCCCTTTATAGTGGTTGCCTACGACATACGACACCTATACATACGATATTTCAAACAACGGGTTGCGCGCGCGGATCCTGTTTTTCCCGTTCCCGTGAGAATTAAAAAAAAACCCTTCATAGCGGTTGCCTACTACACTAAGACACCTACATACCATATTTCATGTTTCGAGGTGAATAGTACGTATTTGTCTTTTGTAACCAGTTTTTATATTTTCCCGTGGAAATGAGATATTTTTCAGAACTAAAAAGTAATCTAGACGTTGACCCGGGTACTCAGTTATCTCCATACCAAATTTCATCAAAATCCGTTCAGAATTTCTGAGACATGTGTAAACAGACCCGGTCCGGCGATGGGCTCACCCCCTATCACGTTTAGGGGTCTCTAATATATCTCGTGAAATGTGGGTATATCCAGTAATGGAATACCTCTGCCTACCCCCTCGGAGATAAAAAAAAGGCGTGAGATTAGATTATTATATTATTTTCATGATGCGAATGTATAAGTATAAAATACAATTATAAACAATAATAATAATATTGTATATTTATACATTATAGCCTACCTTGTTTACCAACTAATGTCTTTCTTGGTGGAACAAGTAACCCACAGAAAAAGAAGAAAAGTTAAGAAGCACTACACATTAATAATAACTGTTAATAGGTACGAAGATTTAGCTCGATTTAAGTATAGCAGACTGCTAGGATAATGGCATCATCATCAATGGATTTTGATGCGGTTTTTTTTAATAGATAGAGTGATTCAAGAGGAAGGTTTAAGTATTAGCATTGCACCCGTGCGAAGCCGGGGCGGGTCGCTAGTAATATAAAATGTTCATGTGAAACTCAAAAAAAAATTAAATTAAATCAATAGGTACTCAAAAGATAATGTACGCGTCTGTACCGAAATTGAAAGACTATTAAACTACGTGTTTTAGAATGTTAGCATAATGTACTAAACGGCCGCTTTTCTGTGACCATCTAAACTCGGTCGGGTTACCACGATAAATAACTTAAAATGAGTATTTTTTGATTATCTCCTTAATTATTGATTGTACGATGCTGAAATTTCACAAGTATAAAATTGAACTATATAACTAATTATTTACGTATTATTCGGTTAAAAAATCCCACAAAAAAGTCCATTAATAGGGGGTTAAATAACGGTCTGCGCGTCGAGGCCCAAACCGAGCTAAATTTCATTATAATTTATTAATTACTTATAGGATACTAATGAAACTTCACAAATATCTGAAGGCAGTTGCAAGCTACAAAATAACGTTTCAAACAAGTCTCTAGACCTCTTATTCGAAGTGCTAGGACGTATTAGAGGGTTTTTCTATTTGCTTACATAACTCCTAAACGATAAATTATTTTTAATTTTTTATTTCACAACTAATTAGGAATAAGACATAAGAAGTCATGTACAAAAAATTATGATAGTGCGCTTAACCATTTTCGAAATTCAGCAAAAAACGCAAACATCAAAAATGCGTCATTTTGAAATTTTTGAATATATTCGGAACCATTAACGATACAAATTCAAATCACAACTGATTATGTAGATAAAAATTATTTCAATATTCCCATTAGAAAAAAAAAATTGCCGCTGGGGTAACGTTACTCCAGCGGAAACTGTTTTTCTTGAATTACTCAAAAACTTTAAGCAATACAAATTTTTAAATCTGCACAACATTTACAGAAGCCGCACAACTAATTATCTGTATCCCTCAAATGCCGATATTCGACAAATTTCCGCTGGAGTAACGCACTCGAATATTTTCATACAAAACTTTGAAGCTCAAGTGTCATGTCAGTTAGTATGAACGCGAGCTGTCATTCGGTCAAAATTGTGCTAGACTTATTCCACTTGGAATAACTTTTGGCTTCAAATTTTCCTCGCTTTGGCCCTATTATATTGTAATCTCTTTGCCTTAAAAACATTAATTGTGGACACAATGAAAACCGGGACCGATGAATTAATATACGTTCGGAAACACGTCGACGCTCGCAATATAATGCCACTAGGCGGTCACTCATTCACTGACTGACCGCGCATAACCATTTTATTGGTGCTTTTGGGCGGATAATAAATAATAGTATATTTTATATCGAGGGACTAAACGAAGCCATAATATACCAGAGGAGGTTAATTCGAGGGTATATTAAGTTGGCGTTTAGTCTCGCAACTGTACTTTTTACTTTGAGTGCGAGAAAAATAGTCAATTTAGTACAACCAAACAAATACATAGGTACGTACACTCGACAAAAATTCTGAAGTTTTCGCGGGCAGTTTTTTCTTCTAAACCTGTCACAGAATAACAAAGACATTTATATCTTTGATGATTAAGAATTCAAAACACATGGCGCCACCTTCTTTGCGGAAAAACTATGGAACTAAAACTCTCAACATTTTCGCAATGAAGATGGTCCACACTCCACAGATATTTACTGGCTGTTTAAGTTTGTCTATGTTTCATTAAGAAAATTAAAAAAGTAATTACTTTAATGAAAATATTATTTTTGGTGCGTTTCACCTTTTTCCAAAAATGGCCAACCCTAGGCGTAGGGTAGCATCCCTAACAGTCCCTAAGGAGGGCCGCGGGGGTGGCGCGGCGGGGGCGATGATATAACCGATCCGCGTGGCCCTCACTCCGCATTCCCTCTAAGCCACTCGGAGGAGCGCGTCGCTTGTTCGAAATTCGTATTTTCCTTTCGCGAACGAAAAAGTTTTTAAGTTGGACTTTCTGTGAAAATGGTGCTGGCTGATTTTCTGACGGAGACGCGGAGGCGGTGGTTGAAGGTGAGTTTTTTTACTGTTGTTTTTTGGTGAAAAGAGGATTTAATATATTTGAAATTTTACCATTTCTTTTGTTTACATATGCGAATAGTGCTGTTTGTTGACAGCTTAGTCAAATCAGATACTTGTATCATAATTTATTTGGTAAGAGATAAGAGAAAATGAAAACAAAACCAAATTAGAAAATAATAATAAAGAAATTCATAAGATACTTACATACATAGGTAGGTTCTTGTATCATATTTGACTTATTAGTTTAACTATTATATTGTTTCAGTTATAGGTATAACTAGCGGATGCCCAGCGGCGTTGCCCGCGCGGATTCCGTTTATTCCCGTTCCCGTGGGATTTCCGAAAATCCCTTCATAGTGGTTGCCTGCGACATATTTAAGACACCTACATACCTACCATATTTCAAATAGCGGGTGCCCAGCGGCGTTTTCCCGCTTGGATTTAGTTTATTCCCGTTCCCGTGGGAATTTCCGAAAATCCCTTCAAACCAATTTCCTAGGACATATCAGACACTTTCATACCATTTTTCAAGTTTCTAGGTGTTATCGTTTCGGAGTAGTACGTATTTCTCTTTTTAACCAGTTTTTATATTTTCCCTTGGGTATGAGATATTTTCCTGGAATAAAAAGTACCCTAGATGTTGACCCGGGTGCTCAGTTATCTCCATACCAAATTTCATCAAAATCCGTCCAGTAGTTTTTGAGTGATGCGTGCACAACCAGACAGACAGACAGACAGACAAAAATTCCAAAAATTGGTGTTTCGGTATCTATATCGATAACTATATATATACACTACCGTTAAAATTTTCAAAAAATATTTAATGTACAGACACGGCCCCGTTAGAGTTTTATTATATGTATAGATGATTGTTTTATTATTTAAACAAATGCTGTCTATGGTTCACCTTAATCAACCTGGGTGGTCCATGGGTAAAAATAATTGCCTATGGTCCACCCAGGTGGACTCAATAGGTGGACCACGGGCAAGACCCGATTGTAAAGTGGGTGTATCCAGAAATGGAATACCCCTGCCTACCCCCTCGGGGATATAAGGCGTGAGATTTTTTTTTGTTATTGTAAAATCAAAATCGAAATACATAGGTACCTATATTTTTAAAGGTTTTTGACGTAATCTGTTTAATGAATATTGCAATTTAATTCAGTATAGTCAACTGATCTAATGAATTAAAAATTAAAGTTCCCTATTAATATACCTTAATAAAGTAAACACGTACAAAACATAACTCTGCTTTCGATGTCACGCAGTCGGATAAAAGAGGCAGCTACGTGACATTATATTATGCGTTTTGTTAAGTCATTAATAAGTTACGTTATTGTGGTAAATTGTGGTAAATCCAAACAGTCATTTTAGTTTACGTTATTGTGGTTTTGAAGTATTAATAACTTCCTATGATTGACGCATAATGATTAAACTGAATATGGTAACACATTTGATAAAAATGCAACTTTGATTTCTTAGTAGAGTTTGCCAATTGTAGAGGACGTTTTATTGTAAAAAAAAAAACCGGCCAAGTGCGAGTCGGACTCGCGCACCGAGGGTTCCGTACAACCTTGCAAATTTATGGTTTTCGTAATTTTTCCTTTATCTATGCTATAAGACGTTGCTTCGTACCAAATTTCAAGATTCTGAGTTCACGGGAAGCACCCTGTAGGTTTTGATTCCCTTGCAAGTGTCGAAAATTTGCGGCATAAACGGCTGTATCTTTTGATTGCGTTGGCTTAGAAGTTTGATTTTTTCACAGCTTCAAGGGACAGTAGACTTGAGTAATTGATATAAATTTCAGCTTCATACTTCCACGCGTTCCTGAGAAAAAGGGTCTTGACAGACGAACGGACAGACGGACAACAAAGTGATCCTATAAGGTTTCCGTTTTTTCCTTTTGAGGTACGGAACCCTAAAAACTTTATTTTTTGCATTTATTAGTGTCATTGATGTTTTTTTCATTACACATTACTGCTTATCAACTTGTTGGCATTTACTTCCTAGTCAAATGATTTACTTTTTAGGGTTCCGTACCCAAAGGGTAAAACAGAATCCTATTACTAAGACTCCGCTGTCTGTCTGTCCGTCACCAGGCTGTATCGCATTAACCGTGATAGTTACACAGTTGAAATTTTCACAGATGATGTATTTCTGTTGCCGCTATAACAACAAATAAGTACTAACAAAACAGAATAAGTTAAATATTTAAGGGGGCTCCCATACAAAAAACGTGATATTTTTTTTATTGATAATGGTACGGAATCCTTCGTGCACGAGCCCAACTCGCAGTTGGACGGTTTTATCAGTTTTTTTTAAATAAGAGGTGTTATGGGATAATCTTTTTAATGAATTTAATTTTGATTACAGTAAAATAAAATAAATAATAAATATTTTATAATTTAATAATATTAATTGAATTAATTTAATTGTAATTAAACTTTTGTCCCTCTCAATTTGCACACCAATTATAGGTATATTGGTTAAATGTGTGATATTATTCATTATAATGTATAACAACTTATCTGCAACATTTATTGCAAATAAAGTTGTTGTTTTTCTTACCCTTTATTGTTGATCATTTTTTGTTGGTGAATTCTATTCTTACAGTCACCTCTTACTAAACCCACGAATAAAGTTGGGTTTGTAGTAGCTACCACACTTTTGTTATTTAAATGTACACCGAAAATTCTATTCACAGTTCATACATAAAATGTTCCCTCAATATTTTACCAATTTGAATCTGCGTATTTGAATACACGCGTTTATCATAACAATTGATAAGAATGTATTCATTGCCGTAATAGAGCAAACATGCTAGATAAAAAATGAGGAAGACAGACGGAAGGACAGTTACGAGTATACGGAGTGACGTTTCTAATCGAATCTTGGGCGAAACAATGAGTCCCTATGTTAATAACACCACTTTAGATAATTGGACTCTTTGGTATTTATTAATGATGTATGTTCTACAACATTTTATGTAACCAAGAAAAATGATGACAATTATAAGTGACAACAAGTACTTACACGAATTGGAAAAACAATAACAACTTGGTTGCATTTAATTCGTCGAGCACCCCCCGGTTCCAATAGGCACCGTAACAATTAAAAATCAATTGTTTTTTTTATTGGCTTGAGAGGTAAAAGGCACTAAAAGGATTTCAAAAACATACCTAGCCCTTTTTGAACTCGTATAACAAATGTAGCCTATGACACTCTGGAGATGAAGAAAAACAGAAAGGAAATGTTAGTATAAATCTGTATAAATTTGGAAAAATCCGCTCGTTCCTCACATCGTTATTGTGAAATATACACAACCGATTATTCCGAATCGTTTGACCGAAAATTTGAAGGTTTCCATTGCTTCCCCAAGCCGCGGAATAAGAGCTTCGTACCTTTTGCGCGGATCAAAGAGATTTAAAAATATATTCGAAACAAGAGTAAGCCTGGGGCCCTATGGTTTATTTATAATCGTAATCGTCTTTATTTGAATATTTGTTACGCGATCAGTGCTTGCTCTTCTTTCACTGGCTGTATTGACAGATGTACGGAAGAAGCAACATACGTCAAAATGAAGACGTCGACTCAGACCCGCAGGCGTATTCAGGGAGCTTCGATATTCGATATCGGAAAATCTGTCGAACACTTTCGAGATGGGCTGATGTTGGTATCGAAAACTTTCGAGATGGGCTGATGTTGGTATTGAAAACTAATGTCATATGTGACATAAGGATTCGGAAAATTTTCCGTGGCTGTCAAAAACGCCTAGAATAAAGTTTCTGAAGTCGATAGATTCGACATCAGAAAATTTTTCACTCGATCTGGATCGAACGGAAACGGTATCGAGTCTCCGTGAATACCTACGCAGGAGGCGTATTTACGGAGGCTCGATACCGTTTCCGTTCGATTCAGATCGAGTGAAAAAATTTCCGAATCCTTATGTCACATATGACATTAGTTTTCGACACCAACATCAGCCCATCTCGAAAGTGTTCGACAGATTTTCCGATTCCAAATCGCATATCGAAGCTCCGTGAATTCGCCTCCTGGGGCTTTGTAGTTTATTTATAATTGCAATACAGTTATAAATAAACTACAAAACCCCTGGTCTGTGGACTTTTTGTAACGATCCCGTGTGTTGGTAGGTGATAAAGAATTCCTCATCACGCATTTGAAGTCTTTTCCGTTATCATTTAATTAAATAGCGTTATCTCGATTTTCTTTCTTTCGTTGTTTTCCTAATCCTACATTCAAGAGCAACTCAACGAAAGTATTCCATTTTATGTTTTTGTCTAGAACAGTTTCGCATTTTCTGATTTGATTCAATCTTCACAATATTATCTAATTGCAGCGACATTTGGATAACAATTTATGAACAATGCTGTATTCATTTGTTCCGATTAGAATTGTCACAATAATGACAACTTCAGCCTGACGTATACCTACTGCTTTTCCACCAGAGATGTGTGAAGTAGTCAAAGGTAAGCTACGAAACTATGTGACCGTCTCAAACAAACGGAGTGGGTAATAATTATGTGCTTAAGATGCGCTCGCTAAAGCCTAATTCGCACTAGGCGAGTAATTTAGTCGAGTCCTTGTTTACTATGTAGTACCTACCTACAGCAGGCGTATTCGCGGAGCTTCGATATTCGACTCGGAATCGGAAAATCGATGAAAATCGGAAATCAGAGACGTCGGTATCGAAAACGAATGTCACATTTGACATAAAGACTCGAAAATTTCGCTCGACTGAATCGAACGGAAACGGTGTGCGAAAATCTGATGAAGAACTATATATTAGGTTTCGGCTGCGTAGTTCCCGTTCCCGTGGGAATATGGAGATAAAATATAGCCTATATGTTATTCTGATGCATAAGCTATATAACTGTAAAGTTTCATTAAAATCCGTTCAGTAGTTTTTGCGTGAAAGAGGAACAAACATCTATACATCCATCCATACAAACTTTCGCGTTTATAATGTTAGTAGGGAGTAGAATTTTGAATATGCAAATAATAGTCTTTATAGTGCTATTCGTTGAAGTCGGTTTGTATTTTTGTTTTAAATTATGATTATTAAATACACATTCTTAGCTACACAGCACAGCAACTTTGGACAAATCGGTCTTAATCTCATTTTATGGAACCAAAAATTCATGCTTGTCAAAAACCACCACAGCAAAGGAATTGGTAGGGTTGAATTTAAATTAGTTATTAAATCCTCATGAATTTCATAGCTCACCACAGGTTACGGGAAACGGGAATTTTGTAGGCAAGGGTACGGGGCGACGTCAGAGGTTTAGCCGCAAGCGAAGATAATAGGGTTAACTAGACTCGACAGCGAACTTAATGTAACGACGATGTACCTAGTTCAGATTTTAAATTGAAATGGTATATGTTTATAAGACTTAAGAATCATCATTTAATTTTGTAAATATTTGCACGTTTACATTCTAGCGTGCAGAATTTCTAAAGGACTTATCTTACTACATCAAGCAAATAAAATATTTTATTTAATTTCAATGATTTTAATCATATCAGGTATGTATCAGGTACTATTGAGGCATCAAATTACAGGGAAAAACATTTCCATTGAAATCGTAAATGAATATTGAGAAAATACCGTTGTATGTCGTCCTCTATCGTCTTTAATTGGTACCTATGTAATTTGTCTATTGACCAAACCAGTGCAATGTTAAAAAAAGTATGATTATATCCTGGACTGAATTTTTTCAGCCAACCCACTGGAGATATCTTTTTAACATAATAATATGATGGAGGGAGACCAGGACCCCATGACACAGGATCTACCTAGTTTGGGTTCCTGTCTCCACTAATGTTATTTTTTCCTGAAATGTTAATAAATGTATAGATAATATAGACTACATTCATTTATCTATCCATAAGGACTGTGTGGAGAAAATAAAGAGTTTTTTCATTAAGTATATTAAATTTGATATAAAATACTTTTCATCCAATAAGCAGCTCGGTAAAGGTCGGCTTATATTCGTACATCTATAATATAAATATATAATCTCACGCCTTTTTTTATCCCCGAGGGGGTAGGCAGAGGTATTCCATTACTGGATATACCCACATTTCACGAGATATATTGGACCCCTAAACGTGATAGGTGGTGAGCCCATCGCCGGACCGGGTCTGTTTACACATGTCTCAGAATTAATTCTGAGACCTGCGGGTTTCCTTACGATGTTTTCCTTCACCGTCGAGCTAGTGATAAATATGGACGTAAGTTTTTGAAAAACTCATTGGTACATGCCAGGATTCGAACCCGAGCCTCACTGATTTTCGGCCGGCTCTTTAACCGTTCGGGCTATCACTGCGCTTCGTATTCGTATGTTAGACTAATATAAAGAAATCTAGCCACACCTCGCATTTCAAAATCTGTAAACCATTTCAGTTACAATACAAAGGGCCAGTAACATATTTGCCATGTCACAATACCCATTTAGCGCTTTCTCATTTATTAAAATCTATCTACACGGATTGCGCTGAAGGAACACACTTCACATGCGAAATCGTTCATCGGCTATCTATGTACATTACCTACTAACATGCTTATCTGCTTACTTACAAATTAAATAGAGTATTGTTTCATTGTTTATTGCCAACCATTTATTGTTTGTTGTCCTCGCCGGCAATAAATGTCCGGCAGATTGATGGGTGACCGTCCCGATAATTTATTGAGATGGATGACTGGGACGGATTTAGGCAGGGGGCGCAAAACAGGGGGCGCTATTGATTAAAGCTTACATTTATACAATGCGTAACAGAAAAAGCGCAATTCCTCATACACCCCAATTAGTATATTAAGATAAAAAAATATGATGCAATCGAACCTTAGTCATAGCTCTGGTCATAGCTAACCAATTTTCTTAAATATCGATTAATAATAGCACGATTTCCATAGAAAGCACTAAATTCAGCTACGATAATTATTTTTTTTGAAAAATTTAACACATATTAAAACTAGCTGAAATCGAATAAGTAGTCGATACTGAACAAACTAATTTCACTGTCACGCACTGTCCCACATGGTTCCTCTTTGGAGGACATTTTTTATCTGTAATTATTGTAAATCAATGTATATTTTCTTTGTAAATTTCAGGAATTACGTTTATTCTGTTAAGTACATGTTGTATACTAGTAAATTAAATTAAATTTAACTGGCTGTTCCGGCTCGGTTTCACCTGCACAGTTCCCGTTGCCGTGAGAATAAGGGGATGAAATATAGCCTATGTGACTCAGTGACAATGTAGCTTTCCTTTGGTGAAAGAATAAAAAAATCGGTCTAGTAGTTTTTGAGTTTATTCGCTACAAACATACAAATCTTTCCTCTTTATAATAAGTATTACTTAGTATAAATTAGTGTAGATGTACAAGTAGTTTTAGTATTATGTAGACAACAAGCGCTTTGGTGTTTGTAACTGAGTAATTCCGGGAAAGGGAAGCCTTTGACCTCCTCAGAGATAAGGCTTGAATATAGCCCTTAACCCAGCAGTGGGCTGTTATTTATAATTATATAAACTCGTACCATATTTCTTAGAAATAAATCATCATTATCAATGAATGTGGGTCCGCTAAGACGGGCGCTATACCCAGCTACGGTCCTGGTCAAAGGAAACGAATTCAGGTTCCCTATTCAACTTTGAACCGAATAACTACTAATTGCGATATCTCACAATACTTAGAACCATTAGAGAAATCTTATTTGATCTATTAATTTAGTATTTTGAATAATTGCTGCGACTTTGTTGATTCTATTATGTAAGATCTTGGTCCCAGGAATAGTTCTAAAACTGGTGAAAAGTATTTTCTGTGATTAAATACCTCTGCCGACGTCTTCGGAGAAGAGGTGAGCATATAATTGTCTTATTTTATTCATAACGTTTTATTTCGACACATCTAAACACTTTTCTATTTCATGTTTTTATCCAAATATATAAATTTCTTCATAATTTTTACTCGTTTGTTGAATAAGATTTTTCCTTCTTACGTTTGACGCCTACGAATTCAGCTGAAAATCCGGTTTTGTATATATTGAAATACAAAACCGGATTTTCAGCTGCCAAACATTTGCAATTTTTTTATTATTTAAAACAGCAGAATATTGGCATATTAATGATATCACAAAATATTATCGGATATTACGAAATAACGCCTACAGATTTCCAATAATCGCTTTTCATTTCCCGCGAGATTCCCGAAAACTGTCCCAGATATATTAAGATTGATGGAATACGATTTCGTAAAATCTTATTTATATTTCGAAATATCTGAAAGTGTTGTCGGTTTATATTAGAGGACAGTCGGCAGTCCTTTGATCATAGTTTAGAGGTCACCGTTGATTTACATTATTAGATTTACCTTAGATTTTAGTGATGAAAAGTTTGTAAGACAAAGTAGGTACCTATTACACTGACTAACAAAACTAAGTAAGTAGCTATTGCTGGTCCTTATTTTTTATTGTCCTTATAGTGAAACATCATAATAAAGGCTACATTTGAAAATGAAAGGTGTTTATAAGGGGCCGAAAAATTCATAGGTGAAAAAGTTTTTATTTTCTTCGAGATTTTTAAAAAATGTAAAAAGTAATTGTAAAACATTATGTTTAGCGGTAGAAAAAAAAACAGAAGGATATATAAGGACAATATTTACAGATAAAAAATGACATCCAAAGAGGAACCATGTTGGACAGTGCGCATCCTCTCTGGATAGCTAGGCTGATCCCAAAGAGGTTAGAAGAAAATCATTCTCTTTCCAATTTTTCTTTTAACGTCTTTGGCTGATCCTATGACAGAGATAGCTGCCAGCCATCTTGTCACCTGAAGCCTCGACCAAACGCACTGCCGTAGTTTTTGGAATTGTGTAACAGATCGGAAAAACCCCTCGAATTCCATATGGTAAAAAAACGTGACGTCTAGTGGCCGAACGGAAATATAAGCAGCGAGACAACTATCATATTCCGCTGTGAATCATTTGGCGATACACCGATAAACAGACGTCCAGGCGCGCATTGTTTTTTTGTAAATAGCATTTAATAATAATAAATAATGTCATCATCAGTGTAGAATGTACACAATATTATAAAGAGGAAAGATTTTATTTTTGTAGGTTTGTAACGAATAAACTCAAAAACTATTTTACTGATCCCCGACCGACTTTCAATTTGACGTTTGAGATTTGATTTTGGAACCAAGATGTCGCCGTCCACGCATAGATAATATAACCGTTTTTTTATACTAAATTAGCTTTTACTCGCGGCTTCTCGCACACATTTACTTCACCTCCTTAGGGGTTGAATTTTGCAAAATACTTTCTTAGTGGATGAATACACTGTCTAAGCTTATCTATGTGCAAAATTTCAAGTCTCTAGACCCAGCGGTTTAGGCTGTGCGTTGATACATCAGTAATCAGTCAGTCAGTTTTTTATTTTATACTGAAACTTAGGTGGTATATAGATACACTACTTAGGTAGAATTTATAAATCTAGGATACCCACTGGTAATATATTGTCCGGTTAGAGTTGAACCGGGTCGGGGACCGGCCCTCTACGACCCGGGCATTGCCTTCGGATGAATTTATGTGTAAATGATGTCTTGTTTACGTCGGTTATTAATCACATTGCCACCTCGTTAAATATGACCAAGAAGCATTGAAATGGGGATCTCATGTTGTTTGTAGAGGGTTGTTATAGTGTCCTCTCTTCTAATATTGCTGAGTCCTATACAGGGTTCATAAATTGATCTCAATATGAAAAGAACACGTATTTGAACTTATGGAATGCAATAAATAATGGAGTATTTTAACTAAGACTTGTATCTACACTATAATACTATAAAGTGGAAATATTTTTATGTTTGTAACGAATAAACTCAAAAACTACGGGATCGGGAACAGGTGCGCGGGTGAAACCTAGCGGCTATAAAATAAATGCGAAAGTAAGTTTGTTACGTTTTTACGCCTAAACCGCTATACCAATTTTAATGAGATTAAGTTTAGAGATAGATTGGACCTTGGAGAAGGACATAGGGTATTTTCATCCCGTAAAAAAATAAAGGTTTTCTAGGGGACAGGATAATCTAAAGTTCACGAGAAATCAATTTCGGGCCACAGCTATTTCAGTATAATAGAAATTTGAAAATTCAAAAATATTTATTGCATTTCTGTAGGTTACATAATAAAGTGTAATTCAGCATGGTGTTTAGTTTTGGCCCTTTTCAAAAATACATATTCATTTGTATATGAATCGCTTGAACCCCCACCCTGGCCGAAGCATAATGATGGTATGTAAATTGTGATAATGATGGTTTACGACCAAAATATTGCCCACAATTTTAGCAGAAAACAGGTCCCAACAACACAAAGGCTGTTTACCCGCCGAAGCGGAAAGTGCGTCATACACGCCGTTAAAAGTATAAAAAGGCACATTTTGCGGCAAAGGGGTTCGAAGGGGAGGGGGAGTTTCCATGTCAGTGACTATGCGAGTGTGGTCATGGGGGCAGACGACAGCCTTGACATTCTTATATTATAACTTACACTCTAGCGATCACCTTCTGTTTTCGCTTTGAGTACAGACTACTTAGGAGACCCTTATATGGAACTAGCAGCGCCCCGCGGTTTAGTAGCGGGCGGCGTAGTTCCCTTTCCCGTGGGAATACTGGGATAAAATATAGCCTATGTGTTATTCTGATGTATAAGCTACTAGCAGTTCTGCGCGTTCACCCGCATAGTTCCTGTGGGAATACGGAAAAAAAAATAGCCTGTGTTACTCAGGGTACTTTTAGATTTCCATTGGAGAAAGAATTTTTAAAATCGGTCCAGTAGTTTTTGAGTTTATTCGTAACCAACATAAAAAAATACAAATCTTTCCTCTTTATAATACCTATTAGTAGATAGATAGATATAGATATAACTTTAAAGTTTCATCAAACTTCGTTCAGTAGTTTTTGCGTGAAAGAGGAACAAACTTCCATACATACAAACATTGGCGTTTATAATATTAATAGAATAGTAGGATTGTGTCGTTTGTTGGCAAAAATAAACCGTTGCGTGTTTTACATTCGTCCCTTGACCCGTAAACGTAAACATTTCAACCGTCATCAAAATTCAGCAATTAATAAAATTTGTGTTAAAACAGAATCTCTAAAGCAGCACCAATACGATGGTCACTAAGTTCCAAGTCATGCAAATGCCAGACAGGTGTTAACCCCCGCCCGCTTGGTTCCCACGGGGTGGCGTCGAAGTATAATTTGCTAGTTGCGTCGTGCGGTTTCACCCGCATCAATATTAGTACAGTCAAGAGCACATCGAGCTTGACACATTGGAGTTTGTAACGTTCTTATTACAATCGCCTCAGAGGTCAGACTCGCACTACAAGTGTAAAACTTCATGGGCTCTTGACGTACCTACTGTGTCATATCATTGTTGAATAATGTAGGTTTGTATCTTTGAAAGAACTGTCTGAAAGAAAGGGGGAGGCATACGTCCAGCAGTGGACGTCTCTGCTAATACAATAAAAATAAAATAATAATAATAATAATATAATCTCACGCCTTTTATCCCCGAGGGGGTAGGCAGAGGTATTCCATTACTGGATATACCCACATTTCAGGAGATACATTGGACCCCTAAACGTGATAGGTGGTGAGCCCATCGCCGGACCGGGTCTATTTACACATGTCTCAGAATTAATTCGGAGACCTGCGGGTTTCCTCACCATGTTTTCCTTCACCGTCGAGCTAGTGATAAATATGTACGTAAGTTTTTGAAAAACTCATTGGTACATGCCAGGATTCGAACCCGAGCCTCACTGATTTTCGACCGGCTTTTTAACCGTCCGGGCTATCACTGCTCTGCTCACAATAAAAAAATAATTTATTTTCTGTAGGTACAAAAGTATACTTAAAATAAGTCATCTACTTATATACCAACAATTCTTCTAATAACATTTTGAATACGATGCCATTATTCTGGCATATTTAAGTACTATACCCAAATGGTTTATTTACGAAATACCTTTTAGTTGGAAATGACATAAATATCAAAGGAAAAATTACGAAATATCTCGTAGATACCTACTTATTACTTACATTACGTATTTCTATTTACTCGAATTCCATATTTATCAACCAATGTAATGAAACCAAAAGGCTCCGGTACTCTTTGATCTATTCCTTTGCGTTCAATGAATGAGATTTCGAATTTTACGCAGACATAATCACCACATAGAATAAAACAAAGTCGCTTTCTCTGTCCCTATATCCCTATGTATGCTTAAATCTTTAAAACTACGCAACGGATTTTGATGCGGTTTTTTTAATAGTGTGATTCAAGAGGAAGGTTTTAGTATTAGCATTGCACCCGTGCGAAGCCGGGCGGGTCGCTAGTAAATTAATAAAAATAAGCACTTACACCTTATTATCCCCGAAGAGGTTCTCAGATAATAATATATTGTTGTGGTCTATTCCAGCCTTATTTAACCGTTCGGCAATTGTCTAAGACATCACGTGTCGCGCTGCGTGAACACAACCCTTTCCTTGCTTTCTTTTCTCGTAACATAGCGGGCACGTGCGCCGCAGGTTAACCCGTTGATAGATTTTTTATTTTCTCTTAAAATTGCTTTTACAATACAATAAGTCTATATTATTGTGCACCAAAAACAATACAAAGATAAATATAATACTATTAATATGATCACGCCTTCATCCCCGGAGGGGTTGGCAGATGTATTCCATTTCTGGAAATATCCACTTTTGTCAATATATCCGGACCTGGATGCTGTATAAGCTTTAGCACCAATTCTGCAACTTCAGGGTTTCATGCTAATAACACATAAATAATAATAACAATCTCACGCCTTTTATTCCCGAGGGTGCAGTAGGCAGAGGTATTCCATTTCTGGATATACTTACCCACTTTTCACGAGATATTCTTTGGACGCCTAAAAGTGATAGGTAGTGAGCCCATCGCCGGACCGGGTCTGTTACACACGAACTACTATGAACATAGGCTATATACTTTATCCTCGTATTCCCACGGGAATGGGAACAACGCTAGTGAAACCGTGCGGAACAGCCAGTATGTAGTAATTGCAATTTTACTGAATTTCCTTAGTGAAATTACAATGTAACTAAGATTGTTTCCGTGACATGTATGAAATGGAGACTACTGACAAAAATCCGGGCAATTATAATACCGCTAGTGAACTTATAATCTTACTGCGATATATACCCATATATTATGATAACGGCAATTCTCTCGCAATACCATCTTTTATCATTAGTTAGTGCATTACTGAGCTGATAGCCTCAATTGGCATCAAATTAGACACTCGGATTGGGCAATCGGCGCTCTACATATTGAAGCCGTAGCACTTATACAATAACTCATGCATACATCACACATACAGGGAGTTCTAGAAAAGTAAACTAATCTTTTTATCAAAATAACACAGAAATTAGACGGATTGCTTGTTCTTCATCGGCATCTCTATGAACTTACTGGTTTTTGTGTAAAAAGTATACAAAATCAATTGCAGGAGGATTTATTTTTTGTATCTATTTTGTATTGTTATTGTTGTGCAACATAGTGATTATAGTGGACATACATAAAGATCACGCCATTGTCCCACAGGGGTAGGCAGAGACGATGGATCGCCACTTTCCTCGATCTATGCATACTTCTTTCGCTTCCTTCACATCCATAAGCCTTTTTATGCATGCTCTTTTATTCTTCGCACTCCAGACCCCAGCTTTTTGAAGGACGTCACTTATTTGATCCGTGAACGTCCTTCTAGAGCGTCCCCTTTCCTTGTATCCTTCAAAATTCTCACCATAAATCTCTTTCGTTTCGTATTGTATATATTTTTAAATTGTGCAACTACCTCACCTCATTCTGTTTTATACACACGTATCATCCTGTATCATACACATGTATTTACATCTTTCTAGATCTCGAGATCAAAAGTCTAGTCTGTGTTATCGCCATCTCTGCCTGGCATTGGAGGCCGCGGCCTGCGTACCATTTAGCGCTCAAAATTATTGGCGCCCCGCTTTATTGGCCCTAATCTCACCTTTCTCCTTTTGATATACAATAAAGAAAACATGACGAGGAAATCCGATTAATGTGAAACAGGGTCGTTTTCCGGCCATGACAGAACACAAATCATTGACGAAGAACGAGTACACAAGAATAAAATACCTATCTGCGACAAATCTCTCGAATACCAGTGACGTTTATTAATACCCTCACGTTGAAGGGACTAAACCTACTAAACTTTGTGAATAAACAAGTCCGTGACCGTGTGTGTTTGAACTTTGTATTTTCGAAACCCTCCCTGATTGCGGACATCGAACTGAAGGCATTGTCTATGACTATAGACAACTATAAAGCAGATTAACATTATGTTCACGTGTTCCAATATATGAATGTACGGTCAGCGAGTTCACGCTCTTGACTTTTGCAAGGGTCTCGTTTATCGAGGGACAATACCATGGTTTATTACCAGGTGTGGGAGGGTTTGTGGGATGAGTCCTAGGTGTTGGAGGAATGCGGAAACCGTGATTCGATATTCTAAATTCAATTTAGAATAGTGACTGTAAACTAACCACGTCGCAAATGATTTACGTGCAATGCTTTTGCTGATAAGATTATTGGTAGATTATTCGATTGCTAATACATTCTGCCTTTCTAGACAAGATTATTTTTATAAATTGGGTTGTGTCCTACCTAGTCAAATCAGTTACTTTTTACGATTTGTCAAAACGAAATTTTACTATGGAAAATGTACTGAAATAGCAAACCGTGACGTCATAGTTTGTAGTACTCAATTGTAGCACTTTTTTTGATTGTTTTATTATTTTTAAATTTGCTATAATTGTAAATTGAAAATCGAAATACATATTTTGAGGTGTTTTGGGATAATCTTTTTATTGTATGACTACTCGCAATTTAATTTCGATGCTGTCAACTACCCAATTCTTACGCTAGTAGAATAGAAGGATAAATGTAGTCACGTGATATTTGTCAACAGTATTCTGATAACACCAATAGGGTACGACCAAGTTAAATTAGAGTAGTATAGCCACTAATACCTAGTTTTTAAAAGTTAATACTATTTTATAATTAAACTCGAGTTTAATCACTAAACTTACTCTGACAACCTGAGCTAAAATTAAGACTTTGTACAAGTAGGCACCTCGATAAATGCGATAACCAAGCCATTAACAAAACCTTATCCTTCTTTCCAGGCCTTCAAACTCTTCAAACGGAACAACAGCCGCAAGACCACGCGGAACCGGATCTCACCAGAGCTGATCCGGTCGCCATCCTACAGTGGGACAGTCGACGCGCGCGCAGAGATCGACGTACAGCACTTCTGCGCATGCCGCGCCTCTATGCCCCCCCTCCACATCTCCGAATCCTACGAGAACACGTCCTATTACAGCAGCTACAACAGTTACGACAGTTCGAGGCACGAGAGCATTGACGGATGTATTTCCGACACGGCGAGATCTGACTCCGCTTATAATTCTGCGCGCAGCAGTCCTGCGCATTCTAGGGCGGTCTGCTACGCCACCGTCACGTACTTCAATGTGAATGACAGCGAAGACAGCAGCAGCATCCGGACGGAGTTCACGCTGCTCGAAGCAGATGCGGACGCAGAAGACGAAGATACTCAGAATATGATCAATGAAAGTATCGAGCTAGTTAGTACTTTATGAGCAGTAGTCGTTAAGATTTAAAGAGCCAATGGCGCTGGTTATGCTTTACTGCGACTAAACTTATATTAGTTTACTGCTATCATTTTCTTTCTCCTAGAAAAGAAAAGAGACGAGAGATATTTAGTACTGTTATCTAAGGCATTTCATAACGTGTTGTGTACATAAGTAAAGAAGTCACGACTAAAATACAGCCCCTGACACACAATGGTCTGTGCCCTGACAGGACTAAATAAGGTAGGTTATCTTCTATCTCTTTTCTTTTTTTGAGGTAAGACAAAGACAGGAGTAAACAAAAATATTAATGGTCTGTGAAAAATAAGTTTAGGCGGTGAAAAGCAGAATCACCCGAAATATGCATTTATGTGTCCTAAAATATTTGTAAGTAGGAGTATACGATCGAAATATCTTAGTAGAGCCATTGTCCAGCAAAGGTGGAAGATATGAAAATCTATCATCAAATTATCACTGGCTTCGAACGAGATGATTTTCCAAAAAAAATCTTTCATACAAACTTTGAACGCAACAAAAAATATATCTAAATCAGTCGAGCCGTTCTTGTTATCGTCGTCCGATTCCATACGAATATTATCAACCATTGAACAAACAGATGCTGATGTTAAGTACATTCAATTAAGTAATGATTTGTCTGGAGATGATTAGGTAATTGTGTCCGAGGTTTGTGACCCATGTTTACCAAGAATGTAATAAAGATCTCACACACTGAAGGGTAGCGCGGTCACACGCAAATTTTTGGCATAGTGCAGGGGCACAGTGGGTGCTTGGGGTATTCGAAACCCACAGAGCGTAATAGTGGGTCCGGAATAGTGCGGATCACCTATTACCAATGAGATGCAATAATAATAATAATAATATAATAATATAATCTCACGCCTTTCATCCCCGAGGGGGTAGGCAGAGGTATTCCATTACTGGATATACCCACATTTCACGAGATACATTGGACCCCTAAACGTGATAAGTGGTGAGCCCATCGCCGGACCGGGTCTATTCACAAATGTCTCAGAATTAATTCTGAGACCTGCGGGTTTCCTCACGATGTTTTCCTTCACCGTCGAGCTAGTGATAAATATACGTACGTAAGTTTTTTTTTTGAAAAACTCATTGGTACATGCCAGGATTCGAACCCGAGCCTCAGTGATTTTCGGCCGGCTCTTTAACCGTCAGGGCTATCACTGCTCTAAATGAGATGCAAAACCGATCAATAAATCGACTTTGAGCTTATATTCTTTGATGAAACTTCTATCTTTAAAAAATTCAACGTATCATGTGCTGTGTTTCTGTTAGCTAATAAATTGACTTCTTAGTACTTGACGGATTTTGATATTGTTTTCACCATTATGTAGGATATTAATTTTTTGTGTAAAAATCTCGCATATTGACAGTTTTTTAAAGTCATATATTTTTCTTAAGGTTTTTTTAGCTCCTGCCTGTATGATAAAGATAAACAAAGAGATTAAAATATAATAGGACATAGAAAGGGCATTGGGAATATTTTCATACAAAACTTTGAAGCATGTTTGAAGTTGAAGCGTCATGTCAGTTAGTATGAACGCGAGCTGTCATTCGGACGAAATTGTAGGTACTAGACTTATTCCACTTGGAATAACTTTTGGCTTCAAATTTTCCTGGCCTTGTCCCCTCTATGCCCTATTATATTTTAATCTCTTTGATCCAAATAATCTGGTGCTTCACTTTCTCCTGTTTTGAGTCTGGCATGAAAAAATACGACATACTAGGTACGTCAATGATGTATAATAAAATAAGTAATTATTATTTAATTTAAGTGTATGTTGATCTCAAACTAATTTTATTAGAATAAGTATGTTTGCTATTGTATTTATAAACTATATTGTAAGTGAAATGATAAACTATAATAGGATTAAAATTACTTCAATTATACTGTTTTCGTTTTATTTTCTTGGCCCACTGTTGTGAACGTGTTGATTCACTATCAACACGTTCTCAGCCAATAACAGATTAAAAAGTAAATACTACATTTATAATAACATAGAACTCAATAGAGTAAAAAACCGACTTCAACTAATAATACTAAAAATACAGTCAAATTAAAAACCTCATAATTTCTTGAAGTCGGTTAAAAAAGAATCACAGAAATCGTCTAAAAATATTCGTCCATTTGCGCGCACATCTTAACCTACTTTATGCAAATTTAAGACTTATATGGTTTTCTCATGGATGCCATTATAACAACTGGACCAAATGAAAATGGGACCAATCTGAAAGCACCAGCTTTCAAATAAAAAAGAATCATCCAAATCGGTTCACCCAGTCGAAAGTTCTGAGGTAACAAACAAAAAACAAACATACAGTCGAATTGAGAATCTCCTAATTTTTAACCGACTTCAAAAAGGAGGAGGTTATCAATTTTTTTTTTTATATATATAAATATCTGAGTAAACCTCAGAACTTTCGAAAGGGTGAATCGATTTGGATGATTCTTTTTTTATTTGAAAGCTAGTGCTTCCAGATTGGTCCGTTTAAGTTGTTAGTTGAAGTCGGTTGAAAAGTAATATAATGTCCACAATGGCAGTTATTGTACCCACCGTCCATTCGTGGCTACCATAATGGCCAGATGACAATAGCGTGGTAGATAATGCCAGCATACAGGTATCGTGGCAAGACGAAAGGGGATGATTCCTGAGCTGTATTGAGTATTTAAACCAACCGGAGACGCCACTGACAGGCGTTCCCCTCTGCCAAAAAAAAGTGTCGGTCAACGCGCATTCCTGTTATATACAACTAGTTTTTTTGAGTTCACGGAGTGCTCGGATTGGTGAATGTATTTGTGTGCATCTAGTTCAAGCTAGTGTTTAATTGTTTTGTCAAAAAATGCGTTTGTTTTAACATTATTTGTGTGCGTTTCCTCGTCACCCGCGCAGAAATTGGAAGCCTTTTTCAAAGAAACTAGTGCGAGTAACGTCTCCTGTTGGTTTAATACTCAAAGTTCCTGATTGATAAATGTTATACATGTTTATCGAAAGTATTACTTTAGAATAGACTAACACACCTAGCGGCGTAGCCCGCGCGGACACAGTTTCTTCCCGCTTTCCCGAAATTTCCAGAAATCCCTTCGTAGCGGTTGCCTACGACCCGCCTACGACATATAAGACACCTACATACCATAATTCAAGTTTATAGGTTTTATGGTTTCGGAGTATTATGAACCTTTCTTTTTATTACCAGTTTTTATATTTTTCCCTGGAATGAAATATTTTCTTATAGTAAAAAGTACCCTGAATGTTGACTCGGTTCCTGAGTTATCTCCATACCAAATTTCATTAAAATCCGTCCAGTAGTTTTTGTGTAATGCGTGCACAGACAGACACACGGACAAAAAATGTAAAAAATTGGTGTTTTGATATCCCACAATCGCTACCTATCTACACTACCCCATTTTTTTAAGTAGGTACAGACACGATCTCCTTACAGTTTTATTATAAGTACCTATGTATAGATATATCTTCTACTGACTATACACTTTCTTCGTGAATGCTTAGCAGTAGCAAGCAGTGGGGGATGAAGAACTTAAGAGTTTGGGAGCGGATTCACACAGATAAGCTAGAGTAGGATATATATCAAAATTAGTCTGAGAATCTATCAATTAGTTAGCCAATTAGCTAGTCAGTTTTAATTTTTCAATATATACTGTATATGTAGATAGATATATAAGATGCACATGTACATACTTATAAGGTCTTGTCTAAATGCTATCTCCATTTTATCCATCAATCATTCTTTGACACTTCGGAGATGAAAACGAATCAAATGACACATCGCACACATGAGAATCTGTCACACCCTTGTCACACCATTAAACTAAAGGCGGTCACAAAGAAATATATTAACTTATTAAACTTACTGAATAACAAAGAACTGTAAAGAGTAAAACACGACTCCAAAATAGCATTCAAAATATTACCGCTGTTATTCAATTTTTAGACCTTTTAAAAAACCGCTTGTCTATTTTGATAAAATTTAACTGGGACCACCTCTGAAGTGTTATCCACCAAACAAAAAAAGAATCATCAAAACCGATTCATAATTGCTGGAGTAACCGCGTAACATACATACCTAATTACAAAAAAAACATACATTGTATTCGAAAAAAATCTGGTGAAGATGGCTAAAACAAATGTTTACATTTCTCTCTCATCTTCAACGTCTCCGTGTGTTGAAACTTTAACGGTTAGTAGTTTCCATTTTATAATAATTCTGCAGCAACAAAAGTGTACACAATTTTCGTAAACATCAAACCTGCCCTCAATGCCCTCTCAATACACAATACGAGTTCCCATTCAACTCTTGCGCATCAATAGTCATTCCGGTCAACGGTAAATCCCGAAACAGGAATTTCGGGTTCGCCAATAGCCACAGAAATAATATTTCAGTACATTCTGGATTATATTTAGCACATTGTAATGAGTTGTTATATTCGATGCTTTGTCCTGCCGTCTGCCTGTCACGTGTCGATACCTCATTAGAGACATAATTATGTAGCTACATGTTATGTGAATAAGAAGATTTAGGATTTCTGATAATTCTGCTTAATTTTAAACCGATTTCAAATAACATAGAATTCTAAAGTGTAAAAAACCGACTTCAACATAGTATATGGTTTTCTTATGGATGCCACTTTCAGAACTTTACTAAATGGGACACGGGAAGCACGAGCTTTCAAATAAAAAAGAATCATCAAAATTGGTTCACACAGTCGAAAGTTCTAAGGTAACAATATAAAAAAAATACAGTCGAATTGGTAACCTCCTTATTTTTTGAAGTCGGTTGAAAAAGAGGTGGTTCTCGATTCGTCACGTGTGTTTTTTTTGGTAGGTAATCCATATTTCCGCCATCTTGAATGTTTTTTTAGTTTGAACTGGTATCTTAAGGGTGGTCCCAGTTAAGTTTTGTGAAAATCTAATGATGAACTCCAGGTGGAGTGGAGAACGGAACTCCTCAATGGACATTAGCAAATGAGCCGCTCTCATCGCAATAGGTTTAGTAACAGTAGGTAATGGATGTTGAATATGCAAAGATTAGTCTATTCATTGAACGAGCAGTGATAGCCCGAACGGAATCAGACCTTTCATTGATGCACTAAGTAAAAAGCGGTGATAGCCCGGACGGTTAAAGAGCCTGCCTAAAATCAGTAAGGCTCGGGTTCGAATCCTGGCATGTACCAATGAGTTTTTCAAAAAAAAAAGCGGTGATAGCCCGGACGGTTAAAGAGCCGGCCTCGGCTTGGGCCGGCTCGGGTTGGAATCCTGGCATGTACCAATGAGTTTTTCAAAAAACTTACGTACATATTTATAACTAGCTTGACGGTGAAGGAAAACATCGTGAGGAAACTCGCAGGTCTCAGAATTAATTCTGAGACATGTGTAAATCCACCTATCACGTTTAGGGGTCCAATATATCTCGTGAAATGTGGGTATATCCAGTAATGCAATACCTCTGCCTACCCCCTCGGGGATAAAAGGCGTGAGATTATATTATTATTATCATTGAACTCGGTTGTGTGTTATGTGTGTGTTGATGTGTTGATGTGTTGAGGAGTTTCTTGCCCCGCTTCGTCTTCTTAACTATACATACCAAAACGGTGGAGTCGCAATGAGTTTCAATAAGAGGACTTAAAAGCACCTACGTTGAATAAAAACTGTTGACATCTCATCTCATAATCTCACGCCTTTCATCCCCGAGGGGGTAGGCAGAGGCAAAAACTGTTGACATTGCTCGTATAATAATATTAGATAGGTAGGTTATATACTAAGTTATGTAAAGATGTATACGAGGTCATAGACAGCTACCCCTTTGCCAAATAAACAAATAGGTAATTACATAATTTATACATTTATCTGCTGTGCCGCTGATAAGCTCGTTACACAGTACGTTCGTCACGTCCGCCCTTCGTTTGTTTGCGGAATTCAAAGGTTCTGGAAACTGGATTTAACTGGTATTTCGTTAATTCGGCGTGAATATTGAATTAACGAGATTCGAGAGAGCAGAAATTAGAGTAAAGAGATGATAATTGAGTGTTCTTGTAAATGAAAAGAAAAGATACGTTCTTAGGTATTCTAACACGGCTTTATTTTTGCGTGATAGAAACACTCTTAGGTGACCTAGTGTCAGATTTATATTTTTCTTAAGACCTTCTTTCTACCTTCCCAAAAGAGATTTAACGTAGACAGAAAATTATGTCTGCCTGAAAGTGACTTGTTTAAGCTTTACGTCTTACCAAAGCGAGCAAGAGCACTAAGAAATCCACCCCCTAAGTGTCGACCTACACCACATTCGCAGCGAAAAATTGTGGTCAAGTAGTGGTTACGTGCGAATGATGTCGCAGCAGTTTTTTGCTGTTGCGTTGTGGTACCGACAAAATGTCGTTGTGTCTGCGTTGTGGCCGGCCGCTCGCTGGTGGTTGCGATGTGGTCGGTATAACTCGATCGTTAATGACTGCAAAATGTGGTACGTGTGAATCGCACTATTAATTTTCAATACAAAATATGCGCCCGAACACGTGATGTGGTTGTGGTGTGGCTGTGGTACATGTGGGTCGACACTTAGACCACTGCCACCCCTGGGCCGCGGCCATAGACATGCCGCGGCCTATACGTCCGACAATTCAGGACTTTAATCCATAGAAGTTTTAGCTCGTCCGAGTGTACCAACAAACGACCGATAAAACAATAATCAAGTGCCCAAAAACATACCACTGCTTATCGGAATAAGTTATGGAGTTTGT
The DNA here is from genome assembly GCA_963855545.1 of Ethmia dodecea. NCBI lineage: Eukaryota > Metazoa > Arthropoda > Insecta > Lepidoptera > Depressariidae > Ethmia > Ethmia dodecea. The sequence continues at coordinate 18,626,668 of OY979438.1, read as the reverse complement.
TTTATTTTTCAATTACATTTACTTGTTTTATTTTTTTAATTAAATATAGGTAACTACTTATTAATTTATGAACAAAACTGGATTTTTTGTGGTTCTGCTCAAGTGGACATTGGACAATTCCAATAGAACCTTTCAATTTCTTCGAAAATAACTTCAAAATATTCCGAGCAATATGTACTATCAGCAAACGCTAAGCCTGATACATTTGGAAAAATTGTCGCTTGCAAGCTAAAATTTTATTACCCTGACCCTAATTAGAGTTACATAATGAGAAGCCAGTAACACAGTCTTTTTTCTATTGCGATCCATTCATCGACACTAAATGGTCATAAACATGAAAGAACCTCTTTTTTGTAATTGTCATTGTTACTATAAGTGAGGGCTTTGTCGACACGGGGTGGGAAAAGATAGCTGCTCGCTAAAATGACACTTAGGTGTATCAGGCAGAACTTTTTTCGATAGTACACCGGTGAAAGGAATGTACACTCAATAGCAAACAAAAATACGAAGCAAGTTGCCTATACTCAGTTGCTAGCAACTATCAACCTCATAATTAAACTTGTCTATCAAACTTCGGAGCTATTTCCAACTTCTATTGGATTTGCAGTCGTGTGTGAAGACTCGTTCCTTCTTGCTGATAAAGTTACAAATCTATTAATATTCCAAGATGAAGATGTTTATTAGTTTTCTTTCAAGTTTCATATTGGCTTCACGCTTTACCTTGATCTGTGCCATGGAAAACATTCGAGTTTTAATTTCGATGGATTCAATCCAATGTAGAAAATCCTTATTTTCATATTTATCATTAACTAGCGACCCGCTTCGGCTTCGCACGGGTGCAATGCTAATACTAAAACCTTCCTCTTGAATCACTCTATCTATTAAAAAAAACCGGCCAAGTGCGAGTCGGACTCGCGCACCGAGGGTTCCGTACAACCTTGCAAATTTATGGTTTTCGTAATTTTTCCTTTATCTATGCTATAAGACGTTGCTTCGTACCAAATTTCAAGATTCTGAGTTCACGGAAAGCACCCTGTAGGTTGTGATTCCCTTGCAAGTGTCGAAAATTTGCGGCATAAACGGCTTTATCTTTTGATTGCGTTGGCTTAGAAGTTTGATTTTTTCACAGCTTCAAGGGACAGTAGACCTGAGTAATTGATATAAATTTCAGCTTCATACCTCCACGCGTTCCTGAGAAAAAGGGCCTTGACAGACGGACGGACGGACGGACAGACGGACAACAAAGTGATCCTATAAGGGTTCCGTTTTTTCCTTTTGAGGTACGGAATCCTAAAAATGCATCAAAATCCGTTGCGTAGTTTTAAAGATTTAAGCATACATAGGGACATCGGGATATAGGGACAGAGAAAGCGACTTTGTTTTATACTATGTAGTGATAGTGACGAGGAAACCAGCATGAGAGCGATATTAGAATAATTTTACCAATGGTAAGCTTACATTTCTGGGAGTAACATGGGCTATTTTTCCTAGGGGAACGGGACTTACGCAGATGAAACAGAAGCTAGTATGTAATATTTTTTGACCTCTAAAGTAAAGAGGAACCGTGTGTAACACAACGACGACGGTACCTGTTGTAAGAAAGTTTCAACGCAGAGCGGAATCCCTTAAACAACGCAGTGGGATTTGCTCTGGCATTATTGACAGGCGTATGACAACACTTACACGATACATGTTCTGATGCTGACGTCATTCAATATTACTTCGATATGACGTCATACTACATATTATAATCATCTTCTACTCGTAAGTATAAAGGTCATTACAATAAATGGAGAGTAGAACCTTTGCAAGTGTGAAAGCAGATACTATTGCTATTCTTATATACTTATTTAGCTCTATTGGAATGTGCGTAGGTTAGATACCTATTGGTTTTTATATTAGCATAGAAACTTGAATAGTAGGTCTTGTAGGTAGTCTGGTAGGTTCTATTCAAACTTTATTTGGGATTGGTGTCGAGTTTCAAGTCTTAAACATGTAAGACACTTGCAGATGCCCAGCGGCGTTGCCCGCGCTGAGCCCGTTTTTCCCGTTCCCATGCGAATTTTCAACAATATTTTCTTAGTGCATACCTACTCACTATGAGATCTATCTTGACTTTGCCGGGCCTGTTGGCTCAGTTGGTAGTGACTGCCTTCTGAGTCAGGGGGTCAACAGTGTGCATGAACATGTCTGTTATCTTCGTGTCTGGGTGTTTAGTATTTATTTATGTATGTTTATCAGTTGTTTAGTACCCATAGTACAGGCCCTGCCTAGTTTGGGACTAAGTAACAGTGTTTTAATTATCTACCGAACTTTAAGTTTCTAGCATTTATACCTACTAAGTAAGTAACAGATTTCGCGATTAATAAGTAAGTAAGTTAGGTACTTGTTTCGCGCTTGTAGATATGATACCATTATTGAGCATCGTCTGCAAAGTTTCATGATACGAAACTTACACTCCGCCAGAAGTTAACGTTATAATTTTTTGCGCCATCCCTAATTAAAAGGGCGATCGCACACTTCCGACAAATACCGCCACACGGCTCACACACGAACACAGAAAAACACAACTTTTTGCACCCTGCGCCTCTTCCTACGGAAGTAAACGGTGCGAGGGGGACGGCTACACCCATACATTTGGCGAGCGAGCGAGACGCCAGTCGTGGGAAACATAGGGGTGGCAATATCCCATACGAGCATTCGAGTGGCACGGCTGTTGTATTTATTGTTATTTTTTAATGCAGCTCGTGAATTATGCCGTGGGGAGCGGTCAGACAGTTACTGGCGACTTTTTCTGCGACACCTGTGCGATGTTATCTATACCGTTGAACTCATTCGATTCTAATTACGAGTATCAACAGGTGTGACAAACCAATTAGGTAGGGTCAACGCTAAGGTATGTTTTCACCTTCAATCTATCCCAATCCGCTGTCATCTGCATTCACTTCCTTATATATACAAGTTATATGCCCTCATAAACAGATTGTTTATGTTTGATTGACTAGATAAGTGCTGTCCTACAGTTTATCTTAGATACAACACAAGTTGTTAGTTAGTGTTTGGTTATGCTGGTGATTCGTGACAGAATTCTATAAATAAGTGGGAATATAATAATGCACAATAAAAAATAATATACTCATCATCGTGTTACAAGCTGTAAAATTAAAAGATCATTTAATTTTTCAAAATTACATTTAAATTTACAGAATTAACCCGTGAAAAAAAATATACAACTGCGGGACACAGTTCACACACATTTATTCAGTCCCAAACTAGGCAAAACGACTTCGATAGCACATCTCTTGCTCCATGGCTTCGGAAGCGTTTCTATAACATCTTGTATAGCCTTCCACATTCAAAGTTTGAATTACGAACCCTTCTGAGTCATGTACCTACCTATAGTTATAGGGATAATTAAACTATGTCTGGACAAATTTCTTACATGTAGGATATTGCCATGGTCTTCACACCTGGTATGGTTAGTTCTTTGGAGGACGCTATTGCTGCTTTTCATTCTATGGTAAATCCTCCTTGCTGCCTTTAACAGCATTCATAAAAGAAGTGAGATGTGGTCATGTTCTTTTGTATAAGTAGCTGTAGGTAGACTCGTGAAGACAGCTTTTTGACAATAGTGCTTACCTTCTTGCGTTCGGTGAGTTTACCACTAACGATAGAATAACCAAGGAGGATGTACCAAACTGTATTACACAAGAACCAGAATTGATTCTAAAGCATGTTTAATAGCAGCCCTGTCCGGCAATGGGCTTACCAGTCACGTTTTTGGTTCCAAAAAGTATACTGTCGAAAAGTGAATATATCCAGAAATGGCTCCCTTGTCCCCCTTTAAGATAAAGAGATGAGCATGTTTTGAAAAACTGCATTTACGCCAAAGTGGGAAACAGGAAGGGGCATGTTAACAAGGAAGACATAGAAATAAATAAAACAGATCATTCAAAAGACTATTTGAAATAAAACCAGAAATTCGTAGGAAAATAATTTAATCACTTTTGGTTTCAAATCATTATTTTTTCTCTTATTTACATATAGCTATGTACAATTTTTAAACTATAAATTCCTACAAAACACGATATTTACATACAAATGACTCAGAAATAGTTTTTCTAGTTATTGTATACTCACAACCATCGTTAATATTATTTCATTTCATTTGAAGGCAACTTTGTAATTTCGCAATGTGTTTCCAAACATTCACAAAAGCAGCAGCATAAGACGCTTAAAGAAACTGAGGGTTTTATTCCCTAATAATATAATAATAATTTATCATAATTGGTAATAATACCACATCTCAGTCAAAATTCTCAGTCCAAATTCTGCCCTTCAAGACAATTAAAAAAATGTAGAAGGCTACCGTAGTTCTAGGATTCACTGTAAGCGGTGTCACTTTTTACCTACAACGTGACACTTTTTACCATGGCGTTATTACTTTTTGTCGCCGATAACGCCGAAGCAGCGGCCGAAATATCGTCATTCAAAGTATAACGGTAGACCGTATGAAAAGGTTCATATTGATGAAACTTAAGTGCGAATTATCGCTTAAAGGACAGTCAGAAAGAGATAGCGCTGTATGAGTTGCATAGAGCTGTCCCCTTCTAACTGCTCTCAAGCGGCGTGCTTCTGTTACAGAAGCAGTCCGCTTGAGAACAGTTGTGCTACGGTTGTAATTCCACCCTAATACATATGGGGTGTAAGGTCTGTTCTACGTTGTCACAGATAATCACTGACTTCCTTATAGCATACCCCAATATTCTGTTAGAAATCCTGACATTGCAGATTTTTAGTTGTTTGTAAAGCAACCCACCAAAGAGGTTGGAACAAAAAATCTCTTGCCTGTAACTTTTTTATTATTATATAAACGTATGTAAAAGTCCTCATTTTCCGAGGATCATTTATTAGATTACACTATTAGGCTTACACATTAAACCGGTGTAAAAACACATTAAAGCTTACATTTGGTCCCAATACTCTAATGACTCATGATTAAACCTATCAATATAATATATGACTATCACGCAACTTAATATAATTTCACTTATATACAGACAACAGTCCCCGAACTAGTGTTGGGTAGTTTTCTAAAATAAATCTACCGCTGAAAAAATTAAAGGAGAAGATCCAAAAGTATCGCAAAATTCAGAATTTGAAATATACCTACTTGTTATGCAATTTTTTTTTATTTTATTCTAGAAAAATTGTAACGACCCAACACCACCCCGAGCAGGTATAATTTAGAAAATTGTTAGACTCTGAGATCGATCGTAACAGTAAGACGATTCACACACTATGACACGCGTTACGATCACTTTGTACAAAATCACAAGTATCAGACTATTAGAATATGTACGACGCTGTCAAAATTTACACAGTTTGTGAATCGCTAAGTCGAGGTTTAGTTTGAAAGGCGTGATGTTTTTCAGAATTTACTCGCAATTGAATGTACAACCAATTATTATCACCGGTACTTGCTCGTAACTGCCTCGATTTTATTAAAAACTTATATGGGTACTTCAACAATATTTTTAAAAGATATTTTTTTCCAAAACAATGATTCTACATTTGGGGAAACTCACAAGAATACAACTGGTTTACTCGTACCTATACAGGGTGACTTTTTTTACCGTCTGAAAAAAAATGTGGTGTGATAGGTAAGTGTAATAGATTGATTTGGCAATGTTACCTAAAAAAAAATATTTTTTACTCCAAAATTTTTTTTCTTGCTTAAACTAATATACATTAGTCAATTGTAGTCAATAATACACACTGAGATATTTGAAATAGTATTTAAAAAAAAACAGGCCCGTAGCTTCCATTTATGCGCAATCTACCTACAATCGCCAGCTGCGCGTAGTACTGTGCGTAGTTTTCTAGATTTTGTAAATTGCACTAAACATGACTATATTTAACAATTAATCTCGTGTATAACTTCGTCTCTAGATACCTTATACGTCATATTTTTTTCCAGACGGTAAAAAAAATCATCCAGTATAGGTATGCTTGTTTATATTACCTGTTCTATGATTAACTTGTCCATCCAACACTGTTCCTTTCAAACTGCACCTCATAAACTTAATACGCCAACTCTGCCCCCCACGGCCGATACGGCTTGGAGCTATTCTGGGAGTATTGGTGGTGTGTGGGATGGTGGGGATATGGGGCAGGGTAGTGTGGTGCGGGAGGGGCTGGGTGGGGGCCTGGAGGCGCTGGAGGGCCAGGTGGGCCAGGTGGATAGTGAGGGTAGCTCGGAGCAGCTGTCAACGGCGCGGCTACCGGCGTAGGAGTGGCTACAGATGTGGTAGCCGTCTCTTGCCTCAGCTCAGCGTACTGCTGTTGGGGTACCGGGTAATTAGGGTACCCCCAGTTGCTGGATTTGGCTGCTAGCTCCCTCTGCGCCGCGAAGCACTGTAAGTGGCTCATGAGCCGGAGCCGCAGCGGGTCCTGGATGTCCAGCCCTTCGCAGCTCACGAGGTACCTGGCGACTTCTGCTGCGCATTCCCTGAACCCGATGCTGTGGTAGTCCATCGCGTAGCGCTGGGGGTCGTACGCGAAGGTGTCGAGACCTGGAAAGGAGAGAAATACGTTAATCATGCTGCAAAAGTGTACTAAATCAGGACTAGCGTATGTGGTGAATAATGAACCTCTACGTGATTCAGTATGCCCTCACTTATCTATATATCTTAGCTCACTCACACATGAATGGTATCAACTAGTTCACCACTAAGCAGCAGTAATTTTATCGAGTGTGTTCGAGGTGAAGATGTCGAATCACTATATTCTCAAGTTAAGGAGGAGTTATCAATTCGTCTGTTTTTTGTTATCTTTTTATGTTTGTTACCTCAGAACTTTCGACTGGGTGAACCGATTTGGATGATTATTTTTTTTATTTAAAAGCTGGTGCTTCCAGATTTGTCCCAGATTCCAGATTTTAATTTCGTCCAGTTCTGACAACGGCATCCATGAGAAAACCATTAAGTTGAAGATTGAAGTCGTTTTTTTTTACTCTTTGGAGTTTTTTGTTATATAATACATAGCAATTAATGAATACAATATCTGCAAAAAGTTATTAACGAGGCTGTAGACAAGTAGGAGGGTTCGACGCAGTCAATGTCTAGCGATTCTTTTGAACCAGATCCTGTTCCTGCGTTGCAAAGAAATATATTATCTTGACATAATTTACAAGTGAAAGGTTCTTTCAAGTCCATTTTGGCAATCATTTAAAGCAGAGACATGTCCGGCGCTAAGCGATCGGCTTTCAATTATACACTATAAAAACCACTCTGAATTGTTGAGATCCAGATGTTACATCGATTTGGTTATAAAAAGAATTCAGACAAAGAAAAATCGGAATCAAGAAAACAAAAATTCTAATTGTATTCAACAACCCCTCGAATTGTGACCCTTACTGCAAGTTGCAAACAGAGATAGCAGGATCTAACTAACACAAGTGCAAGGGAGATAGGGAACACAGCATATGTAGGTAACGGGATTCTTCAAGTTTCCGGACATCCTCAGTAGGGGCAAAAAACCAGTTTAAGATGATCCACTATCCCCGTCGATGAGGGGTAAAGTGTATCAGAAAAAGTGGTTCATTCATGTTTTAGGGGTCTTCGTGATTGGGTATGGTAGTAGGCCACCGGGCCAAGAGGAAAGGGTGAAAGGAAGTAAACCAAAATAAAAATAATAACTATGAGCTAGAAGAGCAACGTAAGAAAGTGATTTTTCGGTTTTATAGAATATCTTGGTTAATGAAAACATGTTTATAAAAATAAAATTAAACATGGCTAGACTTATGTACCAACAGTATTATAATTGATAAATTGATCTTGAAAAAAAGTAGCGGAAAATAAAAATGGCGACTGTTCTATTACAGAAAATAATCATGTTTAGGTATGCTGTATTAAATGGATATTTTTTTTTATTATTGTCATCATTTAATTGTGGTCTTACGTTATCTGAATTAAGGTACTAAATTATCTTCACGAATAAAATAAAATATGGCCAAATAAAATATTAAGGATTTATTTCTCTCTTTTAAGCTATTTATTATCTCTGATTTTTGACAGCGGAGAGTCTCAAAATATAGTGGACGCTGGGGATTATTTGGAATTAGGTACATACATGGTACGGATTTCGTACGAGTAAGTGTAATGCTAAAATCGTTGACGTGTCCTCATCCAATCCTTAAAGTGCGATGTTGCGTGTGTTTTAGCTGAAAAAAAAATTAAATACAATATGATGAGGCTTCTAACTTGACGGTCACCAATTTACAAGCCCCTCTTTAATTCTATCACTCAAAGAGTATTATGAGATTAATTAAATCGCTTTTGAACTAGAACTTTCAAATCTATTGATGACAAACTTCCTCCTTCCTTCCGTCATCGGTGCAGTTGGCATGATTATTGTTTTTTTTTTAAGTTTTTTTAGACGCAGGTGTTACAACCCTTTGGCGTTAGATAAAAAAGTAAAAAGTGCTTCCGTTTGTCACAAAGACACGTGAGCGGTTTCTGCGAATGTAGATTAGGATGTTATTGATGTTAAGGAGTACGAGTATGTAGTTTTTACTAAGAATTTGATTGTAGTATTATAGTTTAAAACAGAAAAATAATCAGTGGTTTTTGAAAAAATCACGTAGGTATATGTACACATACACTGTAACACACATGACCAAAGCTTAGACTGAAATATATAAAATAAAAATACTTTTTAGGTTAGAAGTACGAAGTTTAGTAAGCAGGTAGGTAGTTATATCAGAGTTTTCTAAATTTTTTGGCGTTGTTTCTAAAATGTCTAATCTTCCACTATTCTCCAAATATAAATACCCGTATGCAAATAATAAACAAGGTAACAATTCCCAGAGGCAATGCTCTGAGCTAAACCATGCAATATTGCAATCATAAACCATAGACTATAAGCTGGCGATTTTGATAATCACCGAGGGATCGGGTGACCGTGGGCAAACAGGGGCAGTACTGGGACGCACTCTGCTCCCGCTTTCCCACGCCTCCCCTCAGAGGCCATCCGGGTAAATATGTGACGGAGGGATTAGCTTTGTTTAACTTATGTGTGATTGTTGAAATGATTGCAATTTCGTATTTTTAGATTATTCTTCCGAAAAGAAAATAGCTTGTTCAGTGGTCAATGGTGGTAAAGTGTTCTATTTTTATTATTATTATCTGTATTTATTTATTTAATAATTACATATTGCTAACAGATATATTTCTAAACGCAATAGTATTTACTTCTAAATTATAAATGAATTATATGAATTATGTTATATTAATATTATTGTTACTATGTATGTCTCCCTGTTCGCTCGTAGCTCTCAAACGCAGAACCGATTTTGTATTAGTTGTTTTGTTTAAAAGGTGACTTCATCGAGAGTGTTCTTAGTTCTATGACCTAAGAAAAAATAGTCCAGCCGTTGTGTTTATATGTAGTTTTTGTGTCTGCAGTGTTATAATTTTTTAATATGACGAGAATTAATCCTACAGGTTTTCGATCATAAACGAAATAAATTATTAGATTTTTGACGTGACAACATCTTGCCGGCTACATGCACGAAAAAGTATGACGTATGCGGCGTTCCAGTGCAAGCGAGAGCGCGCAACGAGCGACAAAGAGGCACAATCCATTCCATCAGTATTTTCTTATGACGTTTGTCACGTTCAACTATCGTCAGTAAATCGACTTTACAGACAACAGATTTTTTCAAAATGATAAAATAAATAAATAAAACAGTGGTTTAATTCACATTATACAGCAATGTTGGTGTCGGAAATTTCCAAGGAGAAACACAGAATTTGAATTTCAATCGTCAAAAGTGGGGCAAAATCGAATTTGCATTTCGGGGAATGCAAGACAACGACCGAATTACCTATACCGGTTTCACCTGTTTCCCCAAACTGTTATTGTAAATCAGAAACATTTTTGTTTATTGGGTTGTGTAAAATAAATAAATAAGTAAATATAATAATAATCTCACGATTTTTATCCTGGAGGGGTAGGCAGAGGTATTCCATTTCTGGATATACCACCTTTATCGAGATATTCTTTGAACCCCTAAACGTACATAATAGGTAGTGAGCCCATCGCCGGACCGGGTCTGCCTGTTGACAGCGACTGATCAAGAGTTCTGACCGCCCTAGGCTAATTATGAGCAGGCCCAGGTGGGTTTTCCCATATTCCCATTCCCATTAATAACTACTTATACAATTTATTATTGCTCTTATAATTTATTACTGCTATTTTTTTTATTTGTGACCATGATTTTAATATAAATTACTATTGATTATGTTAGTAATGTGTGACTTGTACCAAATGTTGTCATGTTATTTGTAATGTATTTTCACACAATTTAAATATTTGCACGTCATAATAGACAGATTTTGCCGGATTGCAACAAAATGTTATCGATCTCTACCCGCACCAAAATCAAGGCAAATAAAAACCATTTCATTTCATTTCAAAATGTATTGTTAAAATCAGGGACTCTCAAGCGCAATTAGTTTTAGTGTTTTGTCTCGGTCTAGTTGAAATATGTAGGGTAGGGTAGATGAGGCTCGGGTTCGAATCCTGGCATGTACCAATGAGTTTTTCAAAAACTTACGTACATATTTATCACTAGCTCGACGGTGAAGGAAAACATCGTGAGGAAACCCGCAGGTCTCAGAATTAATTCTGAGACATGTGTAAATAGACCCGGTCCGGCGATGGGCTCACCCCCTATCACGTTTAGGGGTCCAATGTGTCTCGTGAAATGTGGGTATATCCAGTAATGGAATACCTCTGCCTACCCCCTCGGGGATGAAAGGCGTGAGATTATATTATATATATTATTATTATATTATATATTATATTATTATTATATTATATTATTATATAGGGTAGATGCAATGATGCTAGATTAGTGTAGGTGATGACACGATTTCAGCGGGCCCCCCCGCCGATCCTCGCGCCCTAGGCTGCTGCCTAAGGGTTAATCAGGCCCTGTCTGTTGATGTTGTTGTGTAAGTCAAAGATTCAGCGTAGCTATCGGAGAAATGCAGCCAGACTTCTGGGCGCCACATGAGTGCCATTTGGAGAACATGTTGTATTTGTAAATACTCGTAGATATGTTACCTATAAAAGAGACATATAGGGTACAATATTGTATGATGCGCCTGTTGGCTCAGTTGGTAGGAATGCTGCCTTCTGAGTCGAAGTAGCGGGATGGATCGATTTCTTCTCGGCGCGCCTTAAGTACGTTCATCAGTTACTTAGTTCCGTTTAGTTGAGTATTTTTTCTGTGAATCTTTTTAATTTTCTGTCCATGCTATGCGAGGAGTTAATAATTTTCTAGTTTCATGTACAGTCGAGGACACATTGAAGCTTTACACTAGTAGTGCCAGTCTGACCTCTAAGGGGATTGTAATGAGAACGTTACAAAGTCCAATGTGTCAAGCTCCACGTGCTCGTGACTGTACCACTTGTCTCCAGGGGCAGCTAGAAGGACAAATATTGGCCTTAAATCAGGACCAGAAGCATCTCCAGAAATAGAACCATTAAGAGCGAAAGAGACAAAAAGTGGACCATGTCTCTCGAGACGGCGACCCCTAAATCACGTATCATTTCCTGTTTGTATAGTTTTTGTTAGCGCCAGGTGTCTGTCTGTCTACCTGGTAAATGATCTGCGTGTGCGCGGCTTTTGGTCAGCGGTTCATTGTTGTGTGGTTTGAAAATGCAGAGATGATTTGGTGGTCGTGGGAATTTGCAATTGACTGACTAGTTACTTTTCTGTCAAAACGAAAATTTTCTAAATGTTATTGAATACTGATTTGTGACGTAATCAGTTTTAGTAATCAATTGCATTTCTGTTTTGATTGTTTTATTATTTAAAAATTTGTTATGATTGTATGAAAATGAAAATTGAAATATATTTTTAGAGATGTTTTGGGATAATCTTTTTAAATAATGATTACTCTCCATTTAATTTTGATATAGTTAAATACACAATTGCGATGTTTATGGAAAAAGGAACGCTGAGGTAAGCGGATGAATGAAAGGCGCTTAACGAGACAAATATACAAGGGTGTGGCGGGAGAGAACGACCTAGGCTTACTTACATCAATCAGATCGGCGATGTATTGAAGAAAAGTCAGATAAAGAGTACCCGAAAACGACACGCATGAGTCGTTTGATGGACGTAGATGAAGAATGAGAAGATCTACCACGTTCTAAGCAAGTGACAGTCTATTGTTTCTGCTTACCGTAGTGGGAAGTAAGCTTGATGTTATGTATGTACTTATAAGGTCAGAATAAGAGTGTGTGGTCATATTTTTGACATGCAGACACCTGTCTTAGTAGAGGTCTATATACTAAAAGCTATCGTCAGGATTTTCAGTTAATTTTATAACAGCATTCTTTTTGATTCGAACTCTTTCGAAACAGTGAAATAAACAAGTTTCGTAACATTGCTTAACCTCAATTTCTCATGTTGTATTTACCTGTTATTGGATTAGATACATTTAAACCTTGTTTGTACACAATATTATATAAATTACTAAAAGGTTTATATAGTTATTTAATTTATTTACAATAATTTTTAACAAAAATAAAACGACTTCAAACAGGAAACTAAAAAGATTAAAAAGTACTAGTCGCCACTACGATTTTCAAAGGTTTCCCTCGATTCTTCTGGGATGCCATCATCAGATCCTGGTTTCCTTACCATGGTACTACCGTTGGGATATCACCTTTCCAACAAAATAAGAATCAATAAAATCGGTTCATAAACGACGAAGCTATCCGCGAACATACATAAAAACATACTGGTGATTTAGAAATCTACTTTTTTGAAGTCCTTTTAAAAATACTTATTTAAGTAAGTACAGTAAATAAATAATTACAAATGTCTTTCCTATTTCATTTTATATTGTGCCAATTCCAGAAATAATATATTTGACTGGTTGTGTCAATGATCCTTGAAGTACAAGATACGAGGGGTCAATCGTAGAAAATACGTTGATTTCCTAACCATTGACCTTTACTTGACCTTTATGGGCGGAAGCCCGGTCCATCCGGAGAGCTTGCGGTTTTATGATCACTGAACACACAGGAACGGAAAAACTACCAAGTTCAAGTCTTACTAACACATGAAGGGTTCCGTATCACACTACAATAAAAAAACCTTTCTTGTGTTCCTTTAATTTTTACCTTTTTTTTTTCTATAAAACGCGTCACAGAATATTAAGCGCAATTCCTCGTACACCCCAATATAATAATATTATAAAGAAAATATCTATTTTATTTTAAAATAAAATAGATATTTTCTACTTTATTTTAATTTTACAAATATTAAAAATATCTGAAATCGATTAAGTAATCGATACTGAATAAACTAATTTTAGGAATTGAGCTTACATATCGTATGCACTCGTTTGTTGTTATACTCGTAGCAGTTATGTATTAATCTCTCTCTGTCAAAAAATCTGGTGTCTACTTATTCTACTACATACAGCGGCGCTTAGACATATAGGGTTCCGTTGGCACCCTTAAACCACAAAACCAAAATAATACCAGCAGTAACTAAAAAAAAAACATACGACAAATCAAATGGAAGTCGCTTCTATGTTGATGTTATAATTGAGGTCTCAAACCACAAATTGGCCGCAATCGTTGACAGTTCGGTAAGCCCGGAAGGAAGAGTTGATTTCAAGTTTTGTGGTCACTTAATTTTAATGTGTTTTTGAGGGTGCACTCTTCCTACTGTTTACCCGACTGCAATAGAGATAGAGTTATGTATTTTGTGTGTATGCTAATCTATTTCTGTCTCGCAACCCGAGGCCTAACTTGTTGGCAGGATTTAGGAATGCGAGGTGTTGGTAGATTATGTCGTAGGCTACATTTTCAACCGACTTCAATAAAGTAGGAGGTTCTCTATTCGACTGTATGTTTTTTTTGTAACCTCAGAAATTTCGACTGGGTGAACCGATTTTGATAATGGTTTTTAGGTTTGAAAGCTCGTAAAATATCTACCCGGCCTTTTATAGGTTCTGTTCCATTATTGTTCCTTTTTGAAGGTAATTCCGAGTTCTTATAACCCGTCAGCCTTTAATGCCTTCCCCGCTAATGAAGCGGCCCTCCCAGGAAGGGAAGAAGAGCCGGAGCAAATGTGCTGGCAAGCATGTGCCCCCTCCGGTTTTCAGGAAAAACCAGTGTGATGAGGAGGGCTTCCAAAGAGTAGAGAGGAAGAAGAAGAAGCCCTCTAGCCGCAACACCCATGGCACTGCTCCGACCGGACCGAACCATCTGCTGCGTCCTGCTGTACCGTCGACGCAGCTGTATGTGTCCCGTTTGCACTGGTCTACAAAGGTCCAAGACGTCGTAGACTACATAGTGAAGAAGTCCACTTTCTCATTGATGGTTGAACGGTTGGAGTCTCGTCGCAAAACGAATTTTAATTCTTTTGTGTTGAGAGTACCAACCCATCATCTGGAAACCTTCATGAAGGAGGACTTCTGGCCGCAGGGAGTTGTATTTCGGAAATTCCGGGGTCAACTGCCTGCCGACAGCGCTCGCACGTCGCCGACACTTCGTGTAAAATAGTTTAGTTATTTATTTTTTATGTATGTTAGATTTAAGGTATATATAATATGGGCCTCTGTTTACGTTATTTAAGATCTACTAATGTAAATATTGCCTGAAATAAAGATTATTATTATTATTATTAATGCTCAAGTGTTCAGATGCATCTTCTGGGCAAGCTCGTTCCATTGTAAACCAAAGAGATTAAAATATAATAGGACATAGAGGGGGCATTGAAAATATTGTCATACAAAACTTTGAAGCATGTTTGAAGCTCAAGCGTCATGTCAGTCAGTATGAACGCGAGCTGTCATTTCGGTCGAAATTGTACTAGACTTATTCCACTTGGAATAACTTTTGGCTTCAAATTTTCCTAGCTTTGTCCCCTCTATGCCCTATTATATCTTAATCTCTTTGTTGTAAGCCCTGTCTTTGTTTTCGGGCTAGTCTCGGGTCAAGAGCAAGCCCATCACGAATAAAAAAAACAATTTTTGAATTTTGAACAACGTTCTATTTTTTGTGTTACTAAAAAATACCAAAGAGTGTGTGTGACATTTATCCCTGAATAAGTCTTATTCTAGGACGGTGTAATTTATTTAAATAGGACATACATATAATCAACAAAATTTATTTATAAACGACCAAATTTAGCCAGCATTCCACTAAGCTACGTTGGCCGTGCGCAGGCGCCGGCTGCGCGGGCGGCCACCTGTCGACCCGGAAGCGGGCCGTGGGAACGCGGAACGCGGGTCCCCCGGCTATTTTAGCCTGATAGTGACATGATAGCGGCCCTACAACAATTAGGGCTTGTTTAGCAATGTCATTGATACTTTTAACTTTGTTTTTTTTTATATCCTAAGACGAGGGACTTTTACGATCGCTTTCAAACGGTGGTTGTTGCGCTGTACTGTACAGGGTGTAAGGGAATCGCTTACGAAAACGAAGACAGGTGGCTACGTGGTGATTTCTGACGCAATTAAAAAAAAATTAAATTGAAGGTACGTTAAACCATTGGTCCCGGTTTTCGTTGTTTACGCACAATGGAAGTCGTAAAGCCATGTCGGATTTGGGTGGCTTGAAATATTCTGATAGTTAGGTGGCAACCGGGTATTAACCATCTCCCAATATACGGTGGGCTCCCGTGGGAGATTACGACCCATTCTCCTCATCCACCTCATATGTGACACCGAAATGCAGTGGAATGCCTTCTAAAAACTACATCGACCAGCAAAAATATGCGGCTACTTACATAAGGGCTGATTTTTCAATAGTCAGTTAAAAGTTATCTGAAGAATAAACATCACCTGTCACTTTTCCTTTCTATTGTGTCAGAGAGTGACAACATCAATATATTCTCCAGATAAAGTTTATCTGATGATTGAAAAATCAGCCCTAAATGAAATAATATTGAAGTGTATTTAAAAAACGTCTATTACGCATAATAAAATATTATGTGAATCCCTACTATAATATTATAAATTATAGTAAGTCTGTCTGTTACCGTTTCACGGTTAAACCATACCCTACCTTGATTAAATTTGGCAAGTAATTAATTACTGATGAAACTCCCTACCTATTCTTTGTACTATAACTAGATCTGTTGATTAGTTTAGGAAACATTACAACATAACATTACGGAAGGTATTAGGTAAGGTAAGATTTTACCTATTATAGGTATATATTTTATATAATTTCTTTAAAAACTTACTAGTTTGATCTTTAAATAATAATATTTGTATACGTAAATGTTGTCTGCCCAAAAACAGCTCAGAAACTACATTTAGGACAATTTTATTAATTTAGATCAATTATTCATAGACAATTTTTTTATTGTCATTTTTAAATTGTTTGTTAGTCGCTTGCCAAGAGCCAAGGACAATTATTGAACTCTACAGCCCATGTTTTCAAGTTCGCGATAAGTTATGTTATTCTGTTTCTTTATGGATGTTACGTTCCTCGGTCAATTCATTTTTTATTGTGTCTGCTTGAATACTTTATCTCCCTTTTAGTTACACATAGACTGCAAGTTTATTGGAAAATAAGATAAAATCATCTTCTACGTCAAATAGATAAATAGTTAATTGTCATATTTTTTATGGGAAGTTTTATTTAAATTATATCATGATTTTTGAATAACTTTTTAAAAGGTATCTAGTACAAACAAGCATAATTTTAGCATAGCTAGCATTTGTATTGTACTATTAATCATTATCTTGCCTTATGTATGTTTCCTTCATACCAAATAAAACGGTTAGGTACCTCTCTTCTCCCGATGCTCACTGATGCTAATAATTCCAGAATTGTCCATTTTTCATCATTCACTCCACGCATTCACTGATTCGACGGGCCTGTTGGCTCAGTTAGTATAGTGGCCCTGCCTTCTGAGTTGGAGGTCGCGGGTTCGATCCCCACTCGGGGCCAACATTTGTGTGCATGAACATGTTGACTTTGTGTCTGGGTGTTAAATATTTATTTTATTGTGTTTATTACTTGTTTAGTACTCATCGACAGGCCCTGCCTAGTTTGGGACTAAATAACAGTGTGTGAATTTTGACCCACAATTTGTTATTATTATTTACTAGCCCCGGCTTCGTACGTATGCAATGCTAATACTAAAATCTTCCTCTTGAATCACTCTATCTGTAAAAAAAAACCGCATCAAAATCCGTTGCGTTTTAAAGATACATACATAGGGATATATGGACAGAGAAAGCGACTTTGTTTTATACTATGTAGTGATAACTACATTCTCATCTCAGCTACATTGCATTCGATACCTAAATAAAAAAACGCCTTTACAAGGAAGACTATCCGGAATCGATGCCAAAAGTATAACAGTATTTTTAAAACCTGTAATTTCAATAGACAAGAAAAGCGGAACAAACCACTTTTGCTTTTTTAGCACAAGTTTTTTGCTTGAACAGAAATACCGTTGGGCTTTTACTAATTTCGCCTCGAAGGAAGCGGAAATGAGTCTTTAAGTGGTCGAATGACAGGTCTGAAGGTTTTGATTGTGATATAGCAGGTTTGATTTAGGTAGATCTTACCATGCGGCATCTGACTTTTTATATAGCGGCGGGGAGTCAGGAAATCACTACATAGTATAAAACAAAATCGCTTTCTCTGTCCCTATATCCCTATGTCCTTATGTCCCTTTTTATGCTTAAATCTTTAAAACTACGCAACGAATTTTGATGCGTTTTTTTTAATAGATAGTGATTCAAAAGGAAGGAGCAAGCAAGAAGCAAGGAGTGCCTTTTTATTAGACTAGCGTTTCTAAGTATACTTTTTGTACCTACAGAAAATATTTTTTTTCTATATCTATACTTAGTTTCTATACTAATATTATAAAGAGGAAAGATTTGTATTTTTGTATATTTGTTACGAAGAAACTCAAAAACTACTACACAGATATAAAAAAATATTTCATCAATGGAAAGCTAGAATATCCATGAGTAACATAGGCTATGTTTTATTCCCGGATTCCTACGGAAACGGGAACTACGCAGGGGAAACCGGGCAGAACCGCTAGTTTTTAATTTACACCACACCTCTATTTATCGTAACATTTATTATGATAACTGACCTTTCGCATGCAGCATCTTCAAATGGTCGACGGTCAGCTGGAGGATCTCCGCCTTCTCCAGCTTGGCGCTGCCCTGCTTCTCACAGGCGGCTGGCACCAGCCTCTTCAGCTCCGTTAGCGAGGTGTTGATGCGGTCACGTCGCTTCTTCTCGATGACGCCACGCCTTCGCTTACGTGTGAGCAGTTGACACGAGTCACCTCCGGGTGATCTGGGGGAATCCAATTAAAGGTTATAACATCTATACGGTCTAGTAAAAATTCTGCGACACTGTGGGTTATGTATTGTTATCGTGACTCGAGGAGATCGACTCGGTATCAACTCGGTAACGGATCTACACCGCCTCGTTTGTCTTGCTAGTTTTATAGATTGCTAGGATATAGATTAACACTTTTACATGTTGTGTGGTACCTAATAATGTGTTTTGCAAAAAAAACTGTAAATAAACACTTTTTCTTTCGTCTTTCTTGCTTTGCTCGAGCTTGTCCCGAAGCGATGCAGTTACAATGTTGATTAGTAAGTAACAACTCTTTAAATAGTGATACATATAAGTGACAATGATTTTTAAAAAAGCGTGCGTTGAAGTGGGGAATAGGGAATTTCATACAAAGAATACTAAACGACTCTAGTTGAGGCGATGGTGATTAATGTTGGTTGATATTTTGTTCAGTTATGATCGGTTACATAACGTTTTATTTTAATATTGTTGCAATCTCATTTGCTAGAGCTTTCTATGTCGTAATCGAAGGTATATTTAGATACAACAGGTGGTTTATTTCTGGTCACTCACTTTTGAATTTTGATAAACATTTGAATTTCATTTTTTTTAATTAATCATTTATTTCTATGTGTTCATTTCAAAAGTTTGAAAGATGCGTTTTAAGTGTTAGTTTCTACTGAGACAGTATTAATTCGTTTATAGTTTATATATAAATATTTCTGTTCACTCTTTGTATTGTATAATAGTGGAAACTTTACTGGTTCTATTCATTATTATTTATGTTAGATTAATTTGTGGTATTATAACTGTTTGTTTCCCAAATAAACAATAAATAAATAGAAAATATGCAAAAATTGTAGCATAAATGCACAGTACGTAACGTAAGCTGCCACCTAAGTATCCACTTAGGACTGGCAAAACGTTAATTATATATAACAAATAAGATAAGTAAAAATAACATCGTTTATTTTTGTTACACTTTGTTTTTGAAATGTTAAATATATTTTTGTTGTACTACCAACAATATATAGTTAATTATTGAGAGGCAATTACGTATATACCTATAATTTATTTATTATTTATAACTATCACATTCGTGTAATTTTTAATTCCGTAATAATAATATATCTGTCGTCTGGTGTGTCGTGAATGGCGTCGTAGCAACCGCTACGCAGAATACCGCTACGAGTCGAGTGTAGACGCCATAGAGTAGCCAAGTACTAGGTCAAGGTTATGTTAATGTGGAACACACGATTCTTATTGGAATCTTATTACCTGGTTTATTTAGAAACTCTGTGGTAACTCTAGATTTCAGTATGATTTTTCTCTTTTTAAACTCCGTGAAATCAAAATTTGGCAATTACTTTTTTACTTAAATACTTGTAAAAATAAAGTGTTTTTTATTTTACTTGCACCGAAGTGGTTTTTGTTGGTTGCGTTTGTCTGAGATTTTTATGAATTTTAGTTTAGTTTTTATGCTGATCATTTTCGTGATGAAAACTTTAAAATAACTTTAAGTATTTACTTATTGCAATTTAATTTATTTTTGTATATCTTTTGCACTATTTCTGGTGTTTTATATAACTTATGACCGTAGAATACCTATATAATTAAATAACATTAATCATTTAAATGAGTTACGTACTCGTGATAGATTAGGCCGGGTCGTTACACACTTCATAAGCCTTTGCCAGAGGCTAAATCACGAACTCTATGTTCTACGAATAACAGGCTACCTTTTTCTAATTTTAGTTTACTTGTGAGTACTTACTGCGCATCTTTGCTACTTTCCGAGAAGTCGTCGTCTTCGCTGTCGGAGTGCGCGCGCTTGGTCCTCGGCGGGGGGGCCGGCGGCGCAGGCGCAGGTGCCGGCGGGGCCCACCCGTACCCCCACTGCGGAGGCTGCTGTTGGTGGCCCTGCATGGGCTCCATCCTATGGTACTCCATCATTGAATCACAATATTCAACAGCAACAGACTACGCAATAATATTCGTTCACTCAACTTCTTTTGCACTTGTAAAGTTTCACTGTAATTACGTAAAAATTTCCCAAACTTTCAATGTCTTGCGTTAATTAAAAGTTGGCAAAGGTCACTAGGCTTCCTTTTGCCGTAAGGCGGCGTGCACACGGGACGGCGCACGTGCGCGCGTGTCGGTCGCGATGCGCGGAGTGCGCGGCGCGTGGCGCACTATAGCCGCCCGCCGGCCGCGAGCGGCCTATCAACTCCATGGTTTATCTACCACCAGTTCCTACCCTCCTGCATTCAACATCACACTCTACCACCTCACAATAGGTCTCACTCCAAACGCATTCCAATTTGCCAATTTTTCCCCGGCACAAACTTTTCCCCTGCATTCTATCCCAGCCAATACATCGACTATGCAGTCGTAATAGAGTTTCATGCGCTGCATTTCATCTGAATACTCAAACTTGACAACAATGAATTTTGAATTAGAGTTTCGGCACACGAATTCAACTTTAATAGACGTGAGTTTAAGGGTTAAATTGGGGTGTGGAGGGAGGTCGAAGGGTGGATCTAAGGGCCGCGTGTCCGGCGCACGGTGGGAAACGCGAACACAATTAGGAAACGCAATTTTATTCGCAGGCTATTGGTGTGAATGTGAACTATGCCTTAGGGGACGTTAGTAAGGGTACATTGAGACGCGTGGGATGATTTTAGGTATAGCGAGGGATTAACTTCATATTTATCTGGTATATGTACCTACTGTTTAAGTAATGAAGATTTATTTTTGGGGACGTTCGGAGATTAAAAAATATTTGTCAAAATTATTATTAAAATGAACCCAGTAGAATCTTTCTGGAAGTATTTATTAATATTAGAAAAACCAGTCATCTCAGATATTTAGAATGCGCAGACAAATTCTAAGCTTTCATAGTTATAAATAGGCAGCGAAAATAACTTTTTATTTAACAGTATTTAAAAAGGTAGTTGTTTCTACAATCAGTAAACTCAAATAGTCTGTAACAGAAAACACCTTACATCTCAAGAAAAACTCTAAAAAGTACATAACATATCTTATTTAAATATTTTTGGAAAAAGTGTTTCAAGTTAAACGTTTTATCTTTAAAGTTAAAATTTTGACTTATATCATATATTTTTTAAGAATTTTCGACCCTATAATTAACAGGTTAGAGGCGTTGACTCAAGACCAACTATACAATACAATACAATAACTCTTTATTGTACACCAAAAACAACACAATATGGATACCAACATTACCTAAAGTAAGTACAACTATTGATTTGATTGATTCAGTAAATAGTAATTTTTAAACCCCGATATAATTTTCGAAGTCCTATCTAAACAACAACAGCTTATATTGCGTTCTTTTGTAGGTTCTACTCAGTTCCTGAATGTTTGCCTACAAGAATGCTGACCAAATTGTTATTCTTAATTCCTATAAAACACCTACCTTCCAAATTACATCTTTAAAGTAGATAGTGCCTCCAAGTCTCTAAGCCAAGTAGCAGTAACATGCAGAAAGAGAACAAAATTATAAGTTTTAAATTTTTTTCTATTTGACCACAGAACCCTAAAAAGCATCAAGCAGAGACAGAAAACAATTAGCGTAAACATACTCGTAAGGTAGAGCTATTGTAACTAATTGCTGAACGCCGCCGGAATTGAGAACGGCGTCACCGACGGCGCCTGGCACGCTGCTGCGTGCCTGGCACGAGCCACGCTTGCGTCGAGATGGCTAGATAAGAGACACTTGTTGAGTCAGTTGAGTGTCGAGACACTGGAGTGACCTTGAACTACAAATGAAGTTGTTTCAAGGGTGCAGGACGTAGGTAGCTAACAAAGTAGGTTCACTGAGAGTTGGGACGTTTTGAAAGAATTAGGTTCGTTTTGGTGAAATCTCTCAAAGTGGTATGTAAATATCCTTTGAATTTCTTAAATTATTATATTTGTGATGATTAGTGAGCCGACACGCTTGCGTCGAGAGGGCTAGACAAAAGACAATTGTTGAGTGTCGAGACACTGGAGTGACCAACAACTCTGTTACAGTTAAAAACGAAAAATTAGAATGTGTAAACACTACAGTATTTTTAGGAATAACTCTAGCTAGACTCTAAGTTACAGTGGAGACCACACATTGATACGTTGGCGAAAGGGCTCAGTTCTGCTGCATATGCCGTAAAAAAAATACGTAATATGTCAATCGTAGAGACAGCTAGACTTGTCTAATTCAGATACTTCCACAGCTTTATGTCATATGGCATTCTACTGTGGGGGAATGCTGCTGATGTTCAGAGAATATTTATTTTGCAGAAACGAGCCATTCGTGCAATTTATAAAATGGGGTCTAGGATGTCTCTAAAGGAAAAATTCAAGGAAATTAATATACTGACACTGGCGTCACAGTATATTTACGAAAACGTATTGTATGTTAAAAAGAATATATCACTTTACAAAAAAATAGTGATAGACATTGTATAAACACTAGAAATAAGAATGAACTGGCTGCTTATGTTAGTCGATTATCTAAAGTTACCAAATCATTTAAGGGTCAATGTATACGCTTTTACAATAAGATTCCTATTGCATTACAAAATTTGCCTCTTGACAAATTTAAAACAATAGTTAAGCAAACATTATATAAAAAAGGCTACTATAAAATTACCGACAACTTAGTAGACCAAAATGCATGGGTTTAACCGACTCAGCGCTACGTAAGGCTATTCATTATAATTATTATTGTGAACTATATTTACTAGTAAGACATGAGACTAAAAAGAGCTGCCCTTGAGTTTCTTGCTGGCTCTTCTCGGGGTACTGCATTTGGAACCAGCAACTCGTCGGTGGAGATGGGCTGCTGTTTACATTTAGCCAACCCTCATTTACGAGTTTAGTGTGCCTTGTTTATATTGACATTTCAAAGTGTATTTTTTATACCTACTAAAATAAAAGAATTTTGAGTTTGAGTTTGACCTTGATTTAAGTACAAATGAAGTTACAAAGGAGCTGGCAAAGTGGGTTCATTGTGGATTGGAACGTTTTGGAAACAAAACAATATATATGTAGTTGTCTATGAAGCATACCTGTACAAGTGTAGTACACGTATCTCCTTCGTAGACTTTGATTACTGGCTAGCTCTATGGCTGAGCAACTAGCAAGTTAGCAACGAAGCAAGAAGGCCTATTTTCTTTCTTTCTTTAATATTTCGCTGTATTTTTTAAACTATTCCTGGAGCACTGTATTGTTCAAAAACATTGTAAGTAGATTTCTATTTACAAACAAGACTTGGCTTAGAGGCTAAAACTAGATAATTTTACAGATAACTGCAATCTTTGTCACCTGCAGCTGCTTTAACAAGTTTAAACCGAATTTAAACTTAGTCATTAACTTTCTGCTTTTCATAATCCTTTAGCGAATTACACCGCGTTTTATCTGGATGGATGAACTCCCAAAGTCGGCTTTAGCCTCAAAAGGCTTAGCAGTTTGTAAAGCGACACTAAGAATGGCGGCAACAGATAAGACATCTCCCTAACTTATGCGCGCTTCGCTGTACCAAACAAACTTGCTATTAGGATTCTGTAGGCAAAGGATTTTGAGATTCTCTTCGAATTAGCGACCTTAAATATTTACTGTGTATTTATGTACCTATAACCACCACCATCAGATCAGTCTAGACTGCCCCCTTCAGAGACACTGGATGGAGACAGTCATAGGTCTGAGAGATTAAACAGATAATTAAATTAAAAATAACAATACTAGCATACCTAAGCACTATTGCTACTAACATACTAACAAAAGTACCCATACGGATGCAAGTCTGAAGTAAAGTTTTATTAAATATTATTATTATTTATCACCAAGGGGTTCGCCGTGGTATTCCTATCCTCAATAGTAGGTATATTACACATCTAAGAAAGTAAAATAAGAAATGTCTCATATCACATGTTTGTAGAGCAGTGATAGCCCTGACGGTTAAAGAGCCGGCTGAAAATCAGTGAGGCTCGGGTTCGAGTCCTGGCATGTACCAATGAGTTTTTCAAAACTTACGTACATATTTATCACTAGCTCGACGGTGAAGGAAAACATCGTGAGGAAACCCGCAGGTCTCAGAATGAATCCTGAGACATGTGTAAATAGACCCGGTCCGGCGATGGGCTCACCACCTATCACGTTTAGGGGTCCAATGTATCTCGTGAAATGTGGGTATATCCAGTAATGGAATACCTCTGCCTACCCCCTCGGGGATGAAAGGCGTGAGATTATATATATATATATATATATGTGTGTAGACTTCGGCTTCGCCGTGGACGGCGATTACATGTGATCTTTGGCTTTTGTATTTACTTCCCGAGGTGTGTATACTTTTTTTCTTTTCGACGGAGGCGGAAAGCGGCAACTTCGTTTAGCGCAGTGGGCCGAAATTTGCCGCTTTCCGACCGGAGAAATGAAAAGCATATTTTGATGTTGTAACACAATGTCTTAGAATGAATTTTTGGGGCCTTTGGGTTTCCTCAGGTCGCGTTGTTTTCCTTCACCGTCGAGATAAAGAGCACATGCTATACTCTACTCTAGCTATTCAACTCTACATATTGCCGTCAAAAAGCAACGAGACACACACTTGACAAAACTTTTTTATATTTACCAAAAAGTGTTATGCCACTCGAATTACTGATCCCATCAAAATTGACGACAAAAGGAGTCAATACTATAGTCCTATTATTAAAACCCGTAGAATTCCATCATCTATCCCATAGAAGAGGTATTGTACCGAATTTAATCCGTTTTCTGAACCTCTGTTGGTAAAAACTGCAGCATTGTTATACAGTTCTATAATGTGACTTGCGTCGGCTCTTCGCAGAGATTATTGTGTAAGAATGCAAGAGTTGCATGATTATTGCAGTTATTTTACAGTTTGACAAATCACTATCACTACACATAGTATAAAACAAAGTCGCTTTCTCTGTCCCTATATCCCTATATCCCTATGTATGCTTAAATCTTTAAAACTACGCAACGGATTTTGATGCGTTTTTTTTTATAGAAGAGTGATTCAAGAGGAAGGTTTTAGTGTTAGCATTGCACCCGTGCGAAGCAGGGGCGGGTCGCTAGTAATATTAAAATGGAAAACATTTTTTTTTTTTAAAATGATCTAAAGCTCAAAAAACTCAAAAAACTATATTTAATCAGTTAAGAACCGCCGCGCCGGTTCCAATTGGAACCAAGACACGATTAAAAATCTATTGTGTGATCCATGGTCTGATAGGTTAATATATATATATAGGTACCTTAATTATTCAAAAGTATCGTTCCGTAAAGACTATTTAGATTAGCACTAAAGAATAAACTCGAATATAAGTAAATAAAAATAACCCAACAGCCGCTCGCTGCCACATAGAAAACCAAATTAAAAAAGGCTTGCAAAAAACATGGGATAGATTTTTTCGACTTTGAAGATTAACCCGTTTTTTGTGGGCGTGAGAATAGTCGGTGGGACTTTAGGACAGGTGTCACCCCTGGCTTTGTGCCTCCGACTATTGTTGCAAAACGGGGCTATTGTAGCAGCCCTTACCTTAAAATGATTTTTGCGCTTGATCAAAATTTTTTGGAGTTTTTCTTGACTAGACAGAGCATTCTTTCAGCGGCTGAGAGTAGTTGCTAAACTGGTGTGCACCAGTTTTTCTTAAGTAAATGCGAATTTGATGAACTGTTTGAAGAAGGCGAATTTTTATTAAGCTCCGTTTGTGTCAGAGTAGGACCTTTCGAATACTTCGAACATTGATCAGATTTGTACTTTATAAAGTTATGGATTAGCGAAAGTGGAATGCTCCTCCATCGTGAAAAGGGAAGATCTTCCGCCAAGCGAGGTGATCGTGCCTGGGGACCGCGGTCCAACGGTTGAAGTTGGACAGTTGTATTTATACAAACTCATTAGAAAACTCCGATAGCGCGGTTTAGAACTCGGCCGTCTATAATTGGCGCGTTCCATGTAGTGTCCCATGTAATAACCAAAAACTTATTTACTTATTTAATACTTTTCTTCTAGAATTTGTAGGGTTTCATAGGTTTTTGAGCTTCCTTCTGATATAGGTACCAGCATTTGTTTAGTTTGCTTATGCTTCGTGGGAATCTGTTAATATAGGTACCAATATTTGTTTATTTTGAGGTTTAAGTTCATTCGCTCAAGACTTGTTATTTTAGGTCGTTTGTGGTTAATTTAAATGTTTTTACTGTCTATTGTTGGTATTCTATTATAAATATTATAATAGACAGAAATTGTTGTATTGTCCAAAAGTATTTATGTAGTTCGCTAACAATATAAGGCTTGCCGTGTCTCAAGTTTGTAAACGTTCTTTGAATTTGCTTTCGAAAGTGCAATTAGAAGATTCTATGTTTAATTTTGCTAAGTATTTTTGGAATGTTCTGAGAACTCTATAATGGCTTGTGTTGATTAAACGTACGTACGTAGGTATATGTTCAGTTTCAATAGATTCAGTCTTATCTTCAGATTTTTGTTTATATGTATTGCTCGAATATTTTACCTTATTATTTTAGTATTTAATCACATTTAATAATTAAATTTAAGTACTCTTTTTTTATGGCCAAAAAAAAGGAAGAGGTTCTCAAGTCTCGAGTTAGTTTTTTTATGGATGATCATCACGCATAGCTTTTTATAGAGTGCAGAGATTTTTAGGGATCCGTACCCAAAGGGTAAAACGGGACCCTATTACTAAGACTCCGCTATCCGTCTGTCACCAGGCTGTATCTCATGAACAGCGATAGACACTTGAAATTTTTACCCATGATGTATTACCGCTACCTACACCAACAAATACTAATAAACAGAATAAAATAAACATTTAAAGGTTAATTTTTTTGTAAAAAGATCTTATTGTAAGACCCACTGGTACCTATTTCACCAGAAATCGAACCCTAGCCTCGAGATGTAAGTATTACATATAATGGAGGAAGAAAGAATACCAACAATCACGTCGCCTACGCAGCAGATACACATGAGTTTTTATAATTCACAAACAGTTATGTTAATAGTAAGTACATACAACAATCGACCATTAAGATCAGTCAACAGCTACCAACCAACCAAACAATTAACAATAAAAAACATTACTTATACATTACTACTCCCGTTACATTACCACGCTATGTTTACACTCTGGCTTTATCTAAAAACCAGGGGTTAGAGTTTAAATTGTCGTGGCTTCCAACGTTTTGGGGTTGGCCTGCGCTATGGGTTCCCGTGTGAATGTGGGGTATATGGGGGTGTGGGGTGGCTCGTATCACTCAGATAAAGCTGTTCCAATTGATTACTCCCAGCTTTTATTGTTATTGAAAATCGCTATGGGAAATAATGATTGGAAATAATTAGGTAAGTAATGTCTTAGTTAACTTCATTACATTTTTTTTTAATTTAACCAGAAGGCGGGCATTCATAATATGAGTGTCAGAGGTTGGGTCGAATAGTAGAAAGCAATCAATTCCGATACGAGGTATTTAGACAGAGAGGGCTGATATAGGTAGTACAAGTAGGAATTGATAAATTTCACCCGCGATAATTAAGTAGGTACATTGGTCCTACCGTTACATTTAAGTGCATTCAAAGCTGCAGGTTCAATCTGGTATGTTTATTATAGACTTGTCCAACCAAACAGAAACTAGTACCCGAAATCCATCAATAATGTGCTATATCCCGTGTTCCCCTCGTAAAGGCGCGTGCGAAGCGCGTGTGAGCGCGTGCGCGGCCCGTTCGCACGCCGCCTCTATGTATGGGGAGTGGGAGAGTTCTATTTGCTATAATGTCTAGTAATGTGGTGAGACTATGGTTACAGGTAGTGTATTATGTAGTAATTGCAACTGAGAAATGAAATCAGTAAAGAATTACTCGTTCTCAAATTATATGAAACCGTTACCAAACTCTATAGTTGGTAGCTCTGTAGTTCGAACTTCAAAAAAAAGAAATCAGTTCCGTCGCGCTATGCAAGATATTTTTTTGCACTTCTATACTTTGACGATGTTATACATTGAAATAATACTTTTTATATTGTACAATAAGGGGGCTATAAGATAATATTTTTTATTTAATCTTAATCGTTATATAAGTACCTACCTAGTGTACTAAATTCTGAAAAAAAAAAATAGTTTCACATTTTAGTTTTTTGTAAGTTACTCCGTTTTTTTTGAATTATATGAAAATGACATCAAACTCGCATGAGTCATGAGCACATAATGCCCCGACTAATACTTAAAGGCTGATTCATGTTACAACGGGACGTGCCCCCGCGATTTTTTTTTTTGGTAGTTATAGTGACCCTGCCTTCTCAGTCGGAAGTAGCGGGTTCGATCCCCGCTCGGGGCCAACATTTATGTGCATGAACATGTCGGATTCGTGTCTGGTCGTTTAATATTGATTTAAATATGTTTATTAGTTGTTTAATACCCATAGTACAGGCACTGCCTAGTTTGAGACTACATAACCGTGTGTGAATTGTGTCCCAAAGTTGTGTTTCATAACAAGTACCAATTTAAATAATAATACCTACCTAGTTTATTGTGCGCTTCAGTGCGCATGCGTGATGATGCCACGTACGCGTACACTCCACAGCCATTGTATTTATATTTGGGGTATGAAGATCCACTTGACATTTCGGGTTCTTGGTCGCATTGAAAAAAGTACTCTGTTTTCACGGCATGAGCGCGATCGGACAGTCTTTCGGACGCTACTCGTATCATGTAAGCACGTGATCTGAGTGTACTCGAATGCCTGCAACTAGTCAGCAGTTTTCCGCCGACCCGCACCACACCACCGACGACGTCCTAAGCCGAGGCTCGAATCTGCCCCACGGACCAGTCGTTTCTTTTGTAGTTATAGGGCTCGATTCTGCTTTACAGCGACTAAACTTATTTTAGTTTAGTCCTGTCACTTTCTTTCTACTAGAAAAGAAAAGAGACGAGAGATATTTAGTCCTGTCAAATTAAAATTAGTCCTGTCCACTAAGGCGTGTTTAGCAATTTTAGCGACGATGTAACAAGGTCATGGATATAAGTGACAGATAAGCACGTTCATAAGGTTCAAATTAGTTGGTTTTTACATGTTTAACATTACTCTATAATCTATGGTTTGTTTCTGTCCTTTTTCTTCCGTATTCTATGGAGAAGGATAGGCTAACTTAAAATTAGGAATTTTAGCTGGTCTGCAGAATCGAGGCCATTAAGTATAAGATTAATAAATTGTAGTACACAATTTACACGTGTTTCAGTCGCAAACTAGGCAGAGCCTGTACTAGCATACTTAAATATTAAACACCCAGACAAGGCAACAGATATGTTTAGAGGCACACAAATGTTGGCCCCGAGCGGGGATCGAACCCGCGACTCAGAAGGCAGGGTCACTGCCAGTTCAGCCAACATGCCCGTCGTTAGTAAGACGCAGGGTAGAGTGCCCTGCACTCTCTTCCTTGGTCCGGTGAAGGAACCATCGCAAAATGTCAGATTCGCAAAATGACGGATTCGCAAAATGTCAGATTCGCAAAATGACGGATTTGCAAAATTACATGTAGGTACCTACGTTGATATATCACCAATCAGTCAGTCTGTTTATCATATTTTTTTATATATATGTAGATTAACTGACTTTTTTGTTGAACTCTTCAAAATATCTACTGGATTATCATCATTGCATCGACAAGACTTCAAATTTGTCTATCCTAGTGTCGTGGGAAGTATCTTTAAAATTCCGTCATTTTGCGAATCTGACTTTCTGCGAAACGCGAATGGTCAGATAAGCAGAATGTCAGAATTCCGACATTTTGCGAATCCGTCATTTTGCAAATCTGACATTTTGCGATGGTTCCCCGGTGAATGCTATCAACCCCTTAGGGCAAACGGCACTAAGACAGTTCGGCAAAAAAAAAACAATAGGCGGATCTTATGATGTTCTATTAACTCGTACGAGTGCACTCCGTCCGATCATTGTCGTACCGTTAACGCGGCTTCTTGTTCTATAGGATGTACACTTTGTCCCAAAAAGCCCACATAGATAGCTTAAAAGATGAAATGTTGTTGACCAGACATGTAGCATCTTCATCATCACCCTCAATAGGATTGAGAATCAATGATGAAATCAGTTTTGCCAGATTTATAATGTAGTGAGAATTCGTTTGCCTATCCAGTTCTCAGGACCTCTTTCATTAAACACAAAATAGGGGCACAAAATAAAACAAACATAAACTACAAAATTATTTATTTCTATTATAATGTATATATGTATCTATACAATGTATTGTTTGAAACTCAAGTCGGCATTACAAACTAAAATAGTATTTGCAAATTCGTGATAACTTGAAGTCTATCCCAATAGGAAAACAAATTATAATCATACTAATATTATAAACGCGAAAGTTTATTGCTCTTTCACGCAAAACCTACTGAACGGATTTTGATGAAACTTTACAGTTATAAAACGCGTAACAGAAAAAGCGCAATTCCTCATACACCCCAATTAGTATATTAATATAAAAAAAATATGATGCAATCGAACTTTAGTTGTGCACGATTTCCATAGAAAGCACTAAATTCAGCGACTATAATTAATTTTTTTGAAAAATTTTGCACATATTAAAAATAGCTGAAATCGAATAAGTAGTCGATACTGAACAAACTAATTTCAGGAATTGCGCTTATTTTGTTACATATTGTATAGCTTAAACATCAGAATAACACATAGGCTATCTTTATCCCCGTATTCCAGCGGAAACGGGAACTACGCGGGTGAAACCGCAGGGCGCTGCTAGTAGTATACGAATAGTGGAGAGGAGTCCAGCGGTTGGCTTGGGGTTCACTTGTCGTGGCTGGAGCGAGAGTCCAGGTCGGACACGTCGCGCTGTTCGTGCTCCAGCTCGAAGTCGTCCACCGCCATTGGGGTGTCTGGTAACGTAAGAATAAAAAAAATATATAAGTAAATAATCTCACGCCTTTTATCCATGTCCAATCCAACCTACCCCCTGGTAGGTACAGGCATTCCATTTCTGGAAATACCCACTTTTCACGAGTGTTTGACCCCTAAAATATATAAGAAAAGAATTTTAAAATATAATCGATATACAACGCGTAACAGGATAAGCGCTATTTCTCGTACACCCCAATAATAAAAAATCTCATGCTTTTTATCCCCGAGGGGGTAGGGTTTCCATTTCTGGATATATCCACTTTTCACGAGATATTCTTTGGACCCTTAAACGTGATAAAGGGTGCTTATCGCCGGACCGAGTCTGTTAAACACGCCTCAGAATTAATTCTGGGACCTGCGGGTTTCCTCACGATGTTTTCCTTCACCGTCGAGCTAGTGACAAATATGTACGTATGTTTTTAAAAAACTCATTGGTACATGCCAGGATTTGAACCCGAGCCTCAATGATTTTTGAATTTAAATAAATTTATTAATAAAGATAGATAGAGATAGATAATTAAACTCACCGAGATGGTCTAGCGTGACGCCCATGCACCTCCTAAGAGCCGGGAGAGGCGCCAAATGTTTGGGAGGCACTCTGGCCACCATCCCTCGAAGGCAGCCGGCCGTGAGTCTTGCCGCATCGCGCTCCGCCCCCGCCGCTCGACTCACCAGGGAAAGGTGCCACGGAGGGGGGGCAGAGAGCCTGTTACACAGAATGAATAAATTGTATCACGTTTAGGGGTGGGTCCCAAAGAATATCTCCTGAAAAGGGGGTATATCTAGAAATGAAATACCTCTGCCTAACCCCTCGGGGATAAGAGTCAACCCTGTCCAGCAGCTCAACAATCACACTTCTCCTACACCTCCAGTAGCTCGCCTAAAAGAGCTGGAAATGCCAGTCCACTCATCCCCAGGTCCAGTTGCTCACCTATCCCTCTGCTCCTCCAGCTTCTGCAGCAGCTCGTAGGTGCTTGAGGGCGCCCGAGATGCCTTAGCCGTGCTACCTATCTCCAGGTCCTCAACCCCGTCCAGCTGTTCACCAATCGAGCTCCTCCATCTCCAAAGGCTTCGAAAGTCAAACTTGTGGTGCGTATCATAGGTCCCCTCCGTGCAGGTGCTAGCCTATAAGAGCTGGAAAAGCCGAAGTCTAGTGCTAGAAAATCTCACCTATCCCTCTGCTCCTTCTCCAGCTTCTGCAGCAGCTCGTAGGTGTGCCTGAGGGCGCCCAAGATGCCCGTCGAGCTACTCATCCCCAGATTCTTAACCCTGTCCAGCAGCTCACCAATCACTCTCTCTATCATCTACCGCATCTCTGAGCAAAGAACTGGAAATGCCAAAATCCACTCATTTTCAGGTCCAGCTGCTCACCTATCCCTTTGCTCCTTCTCCAGCTTCTGAAGCAACGCGTAGGTGTGCTTGAGCGAGCCCGAGATGCCGTAGTCGTGCTACTTATCTCCAGGTCCTCAACCCCGTCCAGCTTTTCACCAATCGCACTCCCCCCTCCACCTCCAACAGCCTCGAAAGTCAAACTTGTGGTACTGAATCCTAGGTCCAGGTGATGCCCTACAAGAGCTGGAAAGCCGAAGTCTTCTCATCGTGCTTACCCATCGACATCCTCCACCTCCAAAAGCTTCAAAGCTCGAAGTCAAACCACTCATCCCCAGGTCCAGCTGCTCACCTATCCCTCTGCTCCTTCTCCAGCTTCTACAGCAGCTCGTAGGTGTGCTTGAGCGAGCCCGAGATGCCGTAGTCGTGCTACTTATCTCCAGGTCCTCAATCCCGTCCAGCTGTTCACCAATCGAGCTCCTCCATCTCCAAAGGCTTCGAAAGTCAAACTTGTGGTGCGTAACCTAGGTCCCCCCCGTCCAGGTGCTAGCCTATAAGAGCTGGAAAAGCCGAAGTCTAGTGTTAGAAAATCTCACCTATCCCTCTGCTCCTTCTCCAGCTTCTGCAGCAGTTCGTAGGTGTGCTTGAGGGCGCCCGAGATGCCGTAGTCGTGCTGTGATGCGGCCACGTCTTCCTCCACGTCGTTGAGGAACTCCACGTCAATGCCCAGCTCCGATAAGGAACGCAACTGGTCAACATCCACCTTCACCTTGGCGATGTCCTGGGGAATTCAGAGTTTATTTATTTACTATCGGTGTTACGGAGAAAGACGTGGATGTGTGATGAGTGGATAGTCCACTATATTGATTTCATCATCATAATAAATAATGTGAAAAGGGCATGTCCAAAGACGTTTAAAGAAAAAGTTTCCTCTCCTATAGACTGCTAATGTTCTAAAAACACTATGGAAACAACTTCAACCAAAAATCGGGGCGCGGGGGGCGAAGTATGAGATGACGTACTTAATGTCAATCAATTATACCAATAGTATTTAAAGAACATTTTGTGTTCGGCCAATCAGAAAGCTCACTTATTATTGTACTTTTGAATTTGCTCCAATAGTGACGGACTAGTGAAGTAATCATATACCACACAATCGATATCGATAAATGCTGCAACCTTAAGAATAGCAGACTTTGTCAGTTTGGTATATTTGCAAGTAGAAGAAGATTGAAGTATAAAGTCAGGCTGAAAATGTTTAGTTCAAATTGTGGAATGTGTTGATGGAATCAAATTTTCAGCCTTGCCTGTAGATTTAACCAATTTTTTTTTTAGGTTGGGATCTCTTGTATATCTGAAAATCATCTATAATTTCAGTTTTATATTTGATAAAAATATAGCAAAGTCTATCGACATAAAATTATTGATCTATCGATATTTTATACTTTTTGTCAAGCACTAAGGAAATATAAATATAAATTCAAATATTTAAATATATTTTTTGTGGTGTATTTTGAATAGGAAAATACTAAATGGTGATAGGTAATGCATGAATAGGATTTCTGCGAATTTACTGTAGAGTTTCCGCACCACACAACAACGCAAGCGGGCATATTTTTGTCAAAACCGAGAGCTTGTTTCGATCTGACTTCCAATATGGCACTGTGTTGTCAAACCAGCGGCCACGTCAAAATACGGTCTGTCAACCGAATGTTGGCGAGGATTCACTAGGTCTAGCTTTCCTACATTAGCACTCTATAGGAAAGAGAATGATTTTCTTCCAACCTCTTTGGGCATGTCCTTTTCCCATTATTTGGGGTCGGCGCAGTATGTTTTTCCTTCCATTTAGATATATCATACGTCATATCTACATTCACTTCCATCTTGCACATCACATATCATCCTTCACACAATCCATCCATCTTTTCTTTGGTCTACCCCTCTTTCTATAGCCTTCCACATTCATATCAAGCACTCACCTTACAACATTGATTTAATAAGGGTTAAAAAGTAGAAAAACAATCGGTTCTACGTGGTTTCACCCGCATAGTTCCCGTTCCCGTGGGAATACGGGAATAAAATATAGCCTGTGTTACTCAGGGATATTGAACTTTCTTTTGGTCCTCGGATGGAGATACGACTAAAGTCTTCGCAATACTCTGTACGCACACACACACACACCCTTTCTATACGTACTTGTTCGTCTTTGGCGGGCGGTTGGTCCTGGTGTTGTTTCTTGTCGGGGAACAAGGCCTCCATATCGTAGATGTGCGCCCAGGGGGAGTCAGAGGCGAACCGGAGCAACTCTTCGTTGCCCTGGCCCATCTCCGATGCTGAACACAAACATGATCATATTGCGATTATGTACTTTTTCACTTCTCATGCTCTAAAAGTACGCCAATATAGCCCTACGAAGCGGGACTAAAGTGACCACTTTAGTCTCTATGGAGTAAAAAGTAATTAGTTTTTTAATTTCATTAATGAGACATAGACAAACTCAAACAGCCAGTAAATATCTGTGGAGTGTGGACCATCTTCATTGCGAAAATGTTGAGTTTTAGTTACATGGTTTTTTCGCCATGTGTTTTAAATTCTTAATCTGCAAAGAGATTTAAGTCTCAGAATTTTTGTCGAGTGTAAATTTGTTCGGTTTTTCTCGCACTCAAAGTGAAAAGTACAATTTGCACCTCGAGACTAAACCCAACTTAATATACCCTCTATATGATTAAAATAAAGACTTGAAAACTAAATTACTTGACATTGGCAAAATGAAAAATTAGGTGCCAAAAAAAAAGGAATCATCAAAATCGGTTCATAAATGACGAAGTTATCAGCGAACACACATAAAAAATATATACGAGATTATTTCGAAAACTCCTTTCTCCTTTAACAAGTAATTCCTCTTTATAATGTTAGTGTATATTTTACTGGCAGTCAACAAGATAAGCTGTAAGTCTGTGAAAATGTCAAGACAAAAGTTTTTATTCAATATAGGGACTTATAAGTCCTCTTATCGAAACTCATTGCGACTCCACCGCTTCGTTATGTATATTGTATAGTTGAGAAGAAGCTAGGCAAGAAACTCCTCAACACATTATTATTTTAAACAATCAATACAATACACAGTACAAGTTACATGGTTTTAGTCAAAGAGATTGAAATATACCTAAGGCATTGAGGGACAAAACGAGGAAAATTTGATGCTCAAAAGTGATTACAAGTGGAATAAATCTAGTACGATTTCGACCGAATGACAGCTCGCGTTCATACTAACTGACATGACGCTTGAGCTACAAAGTTTTGTATGAAAATATTCCCATTGCCCCCCCTATACCTTATTATATTTTAATCTCTTTGGTGCTTTGCTGAGAACTCACGCAGCGTGTGGTAGATGAGATGGGACTCCTCCTTGGTGAGAGTGGCGAAGGTCCCGTCGTAGGAGGGAGCGAACGAGCTGAAGGGCCCGTAGTTCAGCGGCTTCACGCCCTTGGCCAGGTTGCGGCGGTCCTCGCGGGGCGCTATACAATATATGAAACACCCAATCGTTGACACCCCACCAATTAATTGACACCCCGACATGTTTATTTAAAATTAAAGAAATGACGATACACAATTATATTTAGAATTAGATAAAATACCGTGGTTATTTGATTATTCTTAACGTAATTTTGTATTGTAATTTCGTTAAATATGTAAAAAATTGTTGGGGTGTCAATTGGTGTAGGGTGAACTAAGGTGTCAATAATTGGGTGTTTTACCCTACATTATTATAATAATCATTTTATCGTCGAGGACGTTGGCAAAGCTATTCCATTACTGGAAGTACAATTTTAGGTTTCATAGTCATAATCTTTTATTCAAAGTAATGACTTACTGAACTAAGTCCACTTATTGAACGTCATTTCAACTCCACCACTTCTGCAAGTATGGTTGAGGAGAAGAAGCGGGACAAGAAACTCCTCAACACAGTATTCTTTTAATCAATTCTTAATCGGGTTACATAATTTCGTTATTTTTCACTGTCGTCTTGCGCTGTGCTGGAGGAAATCTGTTCCAAGCATCATTGTCATTTATATAGTCGACTAGTTTGTAATACGCCATTTTACAAAGTACATTTCAGACCAAGAATCAGAAACACAATATATTTTTAATTGCTACGGTTCCAATTGGAACCGCACAGTTTTCAACTGATTAACATGAGTTTTGAACACAGTTTCAGGCAATTTCAAAATTTCTTCTGGTGTTTTATTATAAAAGCGTATACAAAGGAATTATTAATTTTACTTAATCGTGACTGAGGTTGCTCAAATTTATTGTTATTCCTAAAATTACAATTATGCCAATCAGAGTTCGGCTATGTACTTACTGTGTAGAGTCCCTGTGCCATGAGCCAGTCGGCCCACGAGCCGGCCAAGCGTGAGCGGCCGCTCGTCCCCGGAGGCTTCTGCCGGGCCCGTCACCACGCACAGCGTAGTCTTTCCCTCGGCATCCATGCGCGGGAATGCTGCGCACAAAGAATCGAGTCTAATATTTCTTGCATTCTAATATAGGGTATAACACCCATTTTTTGACACCCTACCAATTAATGACACTCCAACAGCTTCATTCAAAATTACAATACACAATTATATTTAGAAAAATTAAATTAACAAGGTGGTTTATCTAATTATTTGTATTGTAATTTCGTTAATTTTGAAAAAATCTGTTCGGGTGTCAATTAAATTTTAGGGTGAACTAGGGTGTCAATAATTGGGTGTTTTACCCAACTTACTGTTGCTTGCGACTCTGTCTAATCTCCCAATCCACGGTGGGCTCGCGTGGGAGATTATGGCCCATAGCTCAGCAGTGGGCTGTTATGTTAACGAATACTGAGCGTTTGAAACTCCATACTTTCTTTTAACAGTTGTGACATGAACACTCTTGGTCTAAACAGGTTGCAGACCTATCAGGGAGCTACCTTAGGACCTCATACATCCGTACTTTCTACTTCGTCCATCACATTTCACCCAAACATTAGTATGACGGAGAACCAAGGCTCCAAAATGACTTCGAATGTACGAAAATGTCGCTATCTTCCCCTATCTGAGTAAAATAAAATAAAAATAAATAATTTCACTCCTTTTATCCCCGAGGGGGTAGGCAGAGGTATTCTATTTCCAGAGATACCCACTTTTCACGAGAATATTCGACCCCTAAACGTGATAGGTGGTGAGCCGATCGCCGGACCGGGTCTTACACACGCATCAGAATTAATTCTGGGACCTGCGGG
Organism: Ethmia dodecea; assembly: GCA_963855545.1. Classification (NCBI taxonomy): domain Eukaryota; kingdom Metazoa; phylum Arthropoda; class Insecta; order Lepidoptera; family Depressariidae; genus Ethmia; species Ethmia dodecea. The sequence goes on along the minus strand of OY979438.1, from coordinate 18,588,746 downwards.
TTTCCTCACGATGTTTTTCCTTGACCGTCAAGTCAGCGATAAAGATAAGATAAGATACATTTATTGCAAATCATAATTAATAAGTACATTCTTATGAGTAAATACGGGTCTCCTATAAGTAATTATGACACCCCGTAAGGGCATAGCAATATAATTTAAACTATATAAATCTAATAACGTAATTTCAAACAGGTTTAAATCTAACAAATTAAGTACATATTATATATATATATATATATATATACTTACGTAAGTTTTTGAAAAACCCATTGTTACATGCCAGAATTTGAACCCGAGCCTCACTGATTATTATCATGAGAAGCGGGTTCTTTAACCGTAAGGCTATCACTGCTGTCTGAGTGTATTTGGATCAAAGAGATTTAAATATAATAGGGCATAGAGGGGACAAAGCGAGGAAAATTTGAAGTCAAAAGTTATTCCAAGTGGAATAAGTCTAGTACAATTTCGACCGAATGACAGCTCGCGTTCATACTAACTGACATGACAAGGACATTACGCTTAGGCTTCAAAGTTTTGTATGAAAATATTCCCAATGCCCCCTCTATGCCCTATTCTATATCTATATCTATATCTATACATATAATAAAACTCTAACGGGGCCGTGTCTGTACATAAAATATTTTTTGAAAATTTTAACGGCAGTGTATATAGTTATCGATATAGATACCGAAACACCAATTTTTGGAATTTTTGTCTGTCTGTCTGTCTGTCTGGTTGTGCACGCATCACTCGAAAACTACTGGACGGATTTTGATGAAATTTGGTATGGAGATAACTGAGTACCCGGGTCAACATCTAGGGTACTTTTTATTCCAGGAAAATGTCTCATTCCCACGGGAAAATATAAAAACTGGTTAAAAAGAGCAATACGTACTACTCCGAAACGATAACACCTAGAAACTTGAAAAATTTTATGAAGGTGTCTGATATGTCATAGGAAATTGGTATAAAGGGATTTTTGGAAATTTCCACGGGAAAGGGAATAAACTAAATTCAAGCGGGAAAACGCCGATGGGCACCCGCTATTTGAAATATGGTATGTAGGTGTCTTAAATATGTCGTAGGTAACCACTATAAAGGGATTTTCGGAAATTCCCACGGGAACGGGAATAAAGGGAATCCGCGCGGGCAACGCCGCTGGGCACCCGCTAGTTATATTTAAATCTCTTTGATTTGGATAAACTCTAGTACCTTTCTTCGCGAGCCTCCGCCTGTGCTGCTCTCTGGCGGCCTCCATCTGTATCTTGATGGAGTCCCCTCCGTCCGGGCGCTCCGCCCCGTCAGAGACCACCTCTGCTTCAGAACCCCCGCTCTTCAAGGGGCTGCTCCGCTTCAGCACTTTCTGCTGCGGGCACGAGGCCGTGAGGAAAACGGGAGGCTACTCTCGTGAGAGCAAGTGTCGAGCTGGATGGCTAGATGGCGCTGTTTAAAAGTATACTAGCTTTTACCGCGCACGTTTATTTCACCCCCTTAGGGGTTGAATTCTGATAAATCGTTTCTTAGTGGATCCCTACACTGTATCTATGTGCAAAATTTCAAGTCCCTAGATCCAGCGGTTTACGATCCACAAGTTATAACAGTTTTGAGCACTTCCTAGACATGTAGCACAGTTTTCGCTATTGAGGTGTACTCGTAATAACACACAGTACAGGCATTGCCTAAGATGACACTGACAAATTTACGTATTTGGATCTTGCTACCCCATAAAAACCTTCAACCTTTTGGTTTTATTCTATTGACCTTGATCGTCCTTAGGGCACTGGTAGTTTACTAAATACAAATAGGTACAAACGGTTTCATTTATCAATGTAGGTAAATTTACAAAAGATGTAATATTTCTAAACAAAAATAGTTCGCTACATTCTACTCGTGAGTATACAACTATTACACTTTAAGCTTTTTATTATGATAAACCGATTATACTACTCATTTCATTGCACATTATGATGTTTACAGATTAACTTTGGAAAACTGAATTAAAATTTATGTCACTGACAAATCGCTTTTTCGCCGCCGTATCACACATTGGAAATTTAAACATACGTATATACTAATATTGTTCGTATAATAGTATGGGATATAGTGTACTCGCCTTATAATACCTACCCGAATCCAGCTCGACACCAGCTCAGTGCATGCACACACTATCACCGCCGAACAAAACAAACTATTTTAGTAAAAGAAACGAATTCGCGATCACTCAAGCAAGCAAACCACTAGACTGCTAACATGCAGGGCCGATATTTCAACTGACAACCTTATTTATTAGCCGGTAAAGGTGATATTTCATTGAAAGTTCGGCCCCAAAATCTATTATTATAACAAATGGTCACCTTGCGCCCGTACGTCCTAAGTGGCTGCATTGCAAAAAGTCAGTTCATGAACAAGTTTTAGTAGGTAGTTCAACAAAATAAATAAAGTGACATTTTGTTCTTGGGTTCATTATAATTAGTGCGTTTTGTTGTTTTCTTACAAGTATTTTTGTAGCAGTGATAATAACATAGAATTTATTTAATTTATTTGTATGTTTATTCGTTGATAGTGCAGAAACTACTGAGAATTTTTTCCAAGCATTTTTAGTTATATTTTTATCAAGTCTAAACCAAAGATATTATATATAGAAAGACGTAGATATGTTACTAGAGCACGGAAAATGAGGCCGACAAATGTAGCTAATTAACCACATTTTATTTAGTCGCATTGTATTTCAAGTCGTATTTTAAGCGCAACTCTTAACAGATAGCTCTCTTTTTTTTTATTATTCGTTCCGTATCATCTTTCCCCGTCATTTTTGTATCCTATAAATACGCTAAGAAGTAAGCATGTACATGTTGTAGCACACTCGTAGGGGATCAATTTTCAAACGCAAGCAGTATGAGTATAACTCATCCTTACTTTAATATCTTTGGTCTAAACCAAGTTTTAAATAAAATAAATTGCAATCTTGGCAAAACTGCATGTTACCCAAATATTGATCGAATATAAATTTAAATTGGTTGTTGGTGTTCGAAATAAGAAACATGTTATTTTTTCTGTAGAACCGATGCATATAAGCCATTTGTTTAACTAAGTATATATCATAATACATCACCTTTTATAACAAATAAAAGTATTTAATTTGACAAATTTAACACCACAGCTTAATTAAACCCAGTGAATAAACTTCATACCTTAACCGTGCAAGAGCGAGACGAAGTTTCAATGTTGGGTTTATTTAGGCTAGGACAGATTATGGCTCTCCACACAAGTGTGATTTACCGGTCGGTAAATTATCGCAAATAAAAAAAGAGAAGTAATTAAATGGGCAGCAATTATAAAATTTGGTTAGCCACAAAAAATCAGCATTTTAATCATTTGGTCGCCATATAAAGATTTTGTTCGCAAATAAAAAAATCAGGCAGCAATCCTTGTTCGGCAAATAATTTTGATAATGGTCAAAAATTAAATCAGAAATAGGCAGCTTACAATAACATGGGTTTGCATAATAAACATTCAGTCCGCAAAATAGTTACTTGGTCCGCAAATTAACTACTTGGTCAGCAAGACTTCATGATTGAACTGCAGAGAAAACATGTCGTAAAAAATTATACTATAACCACTCCCACTCCAACCCCTACTCCCACCCCCACTCCCACTACCACTCCAACGCCCACTACCACTACCACTACAACCACCACCACTACTTGTCATCGTATTAATAATCATAATCATAAAAGTTGCATAATCCAAAGTCCTTCTTTGTAAGGAATGCGCCCATTTTGCGCTTGACATGTTTGCTGAGATTATTTTTGCTACTTTTATATGCAGCTCAAAAAATATTTTTTAGGTTCCCCTCTGAGTGCTTACCAGAATTTCATTAAACAGTAGCAGCTTATTGCAGCTCAAAAATAATTACAGCCATCCAGAATCACATAAATTGCTGATAGGTTTTGTAATGTTTGCTGGCCATGAGTTGCTGACCAATTAGCTATTTCTGCTTACAGATTATATTTTTCTGCTTACAAAAATACGAATACTCTGCTAACCATTTAAATAACACCCATAAAAAAATATATAACGCGTGACTATGTCGACGAGGATCTCATGACGAGGAGGAGTGATGAGGAGTAGGCACAAATATCACAGAGGAAGCGAAATACAACCTCGAACACAATAACCACCGGATACTAAGGATACCGATAGCCTGTGACTGTTTTCGATTCCTGACGCAGGCATGTACCACTTACTTTAACAAATAGTAGATTGTTATACAAGGGTCGGAAGGAATTGATAACTTCCACCCGCGTTAAACACTCTACTTTTCATTTCGAATTCAAGTAAAGTAAACAAAAAAAATTACAATTTTACAAAAATTCAAACATGCAAAAACGCAATAATACCTACAAAAAAAAACAAATTTGTCAACAATACAACCAAAGAGGTTGGAAGAAAGAGAAACTTTTTCTTTTAAACGCCTTTGAATACTACATCATCGAGTACCTAACCTAAATAACATTACAAAAATAATATACAAATCCTTAAATCCACCCCCCAAATTGTAATACCTATGTCCTCCTACCCACTGATGAGGAAGAAGTGAAACCATAATAATGTCCCTTAAAACTGAATGTGCAGTTGGGTGGGACGGCATCTCCACTGGACTTCTTAAGGCCAACAAAAATAAACTTATCCCCCCCTTAACTCACCTTTGCAACCTAAGTCTCTCCTCTGGTACCTTCCCAACATCCTTTAAAAAGGCACTTGTCCATCCTATCTTTAAGGCTGGGGATCGAGGCCTGGTCTCTAACTATCGGCCAATATCAATTCTCCCAGCCATGTCCAAGGTCCTAGAGCGCATCATGAACATTAGACTCGTTAAGTTCCTAGAAAGAGAAAACTTACTGTCAAAGAACCAGTATGGCTTTCGCACGGGGAAATCTACCGCCGACGCAGTCCACTATTTTACTGAGCATGTTTCATCTGCTTTGGATGTCGGAAATAAGTGCCTTGCTATTTTCCTTGATCTAGCTAAGGCATTCGATACGGTAGCGATCCCCACTTTGGTCAACAAACTGGAAAAAATAGGAATAAGAGGCAAACAACTCGCACTTTTTTGTGACTATCTTACACCTAGAGAACAATGTGTTATCATTGATGGAATGACAAGCTGCGACCTCCCTGTCTCTTACGGCGTTCCCCAGGGCAGCATACTGGGTCCAACTCTCTTTCTCGTTTATATAAACGACCTCTGCCAACTTAACCTAGACAAAGGAAAAATAATTACTTTCGCTGACGACACAGCACTCCTTTTTACAGGTAAAACATGGTCCGATACGTATCATTATGCCCAGCTAGGATTTGATAGAGTAACAAGCTGGCTTAATAAAAATCTCCTAACTCTCAATGTAAACAAAACAATGATAATTAACTTCGCTATCCGAAAATCAACGTTTCCCACTGAAAATACTTTCTCAATCACAGCACACTCATCCCACAACACTTTTAGTAACCTACCTTGTAACTGCCCCAAGCTCAGTATAACACATTCCACAAAATACCTTGGCATAACTATAGACAATAACCTGAACTTTAAAAGTCACATTGACGCTCTTGCCAACAAGGTTCGCAAATTAATCTTCATTTTCAAAAACCTCAGACACATAGCCGACACACACATTCTTAAAATGGTCTACCTTGCACTCTGTCAATCACTTCTTTCCTATTGCATCACCTCTTGGGGAGGCGCCTCAAAAACTCACCTAATTCGCCTGGAACGTGCCCAAAGGGCGGTTCTAATAGTTTGCACTTTCAAATCCTTCCTATATCCCACAACTGCCCTTTACCAATATTGCTAAGTGTTAACAGTCCGCCAATTGTTCATCCTCCATACAATTTTGAAACAGCATTCCCTGACACCTTTCGAACAAGAAGCTGTGACAAAACGAAATAAACTAGTTGCAAAATGTTCCTCATTAAAGACTTCTTTTAGCCATCGTTTCTTCGCTTTTTTCGGCCCCTTCCTTTACAATAAAGCCCACAATCTAGTTGTTATTCACTCACTAAGCAAATATTCGTGTAAAATCATGGTTTGTAAATGGCTCCAAGAATTATCTTATGATGAAACTGAGACTCTTCTATGTCCTCCCAGCTAAGCTTAGATAGGTACTATAAACCTACATCCTTCCCCATAACCTAATTTTACACATGCATACACTTTCACACATATAGACACTACACTCAAAAACAAACAAAACACACCCTTCCACTCCTCACATACACACCCTCACCAACACACCCCTACACATACATTTCTACAAAAGAGAGATCATAAATAAATATAATATACTGTTTTCAACTTATACTAATCAAAATCAAATTCCATGTCTAGTGTCCCCTTAGCCACCCTGCACTGTATAGACTAAATTTACACCTCCAACAGATAAGCTGTTACCTATGGCACAGGTTTTTTCCTTTTTTAGGTAACAGCTGTTCCTTCTCTTGAAACCTAGTTACCTAACTGCAACACAAAATTGTAAAAGTTAAAACTAAAATGTAACAAACGAGGAATTTTGAATAAATTATTATTACTATTAAATAATATGTACTTTTAGCCGAGTAATAGTGTTTTGTGCTTATTAGTGTTGAATTTCGGAACAGCTTACCAAATTAATACTCTTTTTAATTTAATTTAATTTTAAATATGGAACGAGTACCGCCCCGCGCACGGGCTATTTTCTGTTGTTTATACCTACACTCACAAGGCCGCACCTTTTTTCTTATTCTAATTGATGTAAAAAGTTTCGTATCCCTACTAAGTACCCAAAGAGGTTGGAAGAAAGTCATTCTCTTTCCTAGAGAAACTTTTTCTTTAATTGCTTTGCCAAATGTAGTACTATTTTTTTTTCATTCATTCCCGCCCTAAGGCCGGAAGCAATTACTATCAGTCTTTCCCGACCGAGGGCGGAATCACAGCCCTGAATCTCTCTGTGGTGGGAATCATCGCTTCCGACCCGGTACTCAGATCAAATATACACTACTTTCCGAGTATGAGATATGAAAACAATATTTATCACTAGTTCGTCTATGCCATTTGACTATTGGATATCTCAGTCGACATCGGTCTGTAATACAGATTTAATAAAATCGTATAGAATGGTCATATCGAAAGAACGAATCGGCGGTGTTATAGGTAGCCTTGTGTTACCTACACAAGGCTACCTATAAAACATTTGTTTAATAAAACAGTTGTTATTTAGACTTCCTCTCATTTATACCACATGGTGGCAGCGCGGTGGTTTAAATAACTATTTTAGTGGCATTAAGCAAATCTTTGGAGGTAAAATTATTATAATTGTTAACAGTCATTATGCAGATATCGGTATACCGACCGGTATTACCGCAGCTGTGTGGGAGAGCCTTAAACCATAAATTATCACAAAACATTAAGGGCTCACCACATCCATCTTGCCGATGTCGAAGCCGAGCTCCCGTATAGGTATCTCGTACATGTATGTGAGGATATCTCCTAAGGGCCTCAGCTTGTGCGGCGCTAGTTGTCGCAGGCCCACGTGCATCAATCGTTTTGCTGCTTTATGGTATACTGTGCCCGGTTTGTTGTATTTCATCGCGTTGTTGCACATCAGCTTGAAGTCGCTCTGGCATTTGTTTTAATAGTAGGGTTTTAATAATTTGAATAGAATAGGAAAATAATTATTTTATTTCGTACGTATTCATGAAGGAAACGATCGTGAGGAATCCCAGAATTGATTCTGTGTGGACAACAGACCTGGTCTGGTGATGGACTCACCGCCTATCACGTTAAGGGGTCTAAAGATTATATTGGTGAAACCTGATAGTACGAGATCCAGCCGCAAAAAAGTGTAGGGATCGAGTATAAGCTACAAACCAAATTTTTACGCATATTTATGATCAGGAGAATATAGGTATATAAATATATACAATACATAAAGAGGCAAAATACATAAAGATTTTGAAAAATCAGCTGATTTTTCATGATTTTTTAGAGTCTATATGCATATTGCCGTGAAATGGACGGTAGGTACTTTATGTAAAAAAACAAGTGAATGAAATTTCGTCACAAAAATCATGTTTTTTTTTTTTATAATAATACTTGCGGCCATATTTCGATAAGGGCACCCTTATAGATATATATTCTCCTGATCATAAATATACGTACAAATTTGGTTTGTAGCTTATACTCGATCCCTACACTTTTTTGCGGCCGGATCTTAGGCTATAAGTGTTTCCAGATATGGAACACCTTTGCCTACCCCCTCGGGGATAGAAAGCGAGTTTGCGAGCAACAAACATCCATACTCACAAACTTTCGCGTTTATAATATTAGTAGGATAGGATGTACTATTTATACTCCCCCGCCCCTATTTATATGGCAAACCAACTTTTCCTGGGTCAGCTAGTTTATTAATAAAATGCATTCTCAAAATACTCACAATAAAACAATTGAGCGACTTGTACTCGTTATCATCGATTTTCTGCTTGATAGTGGAAAAGTCCATCGGCCGCTTGATGATGTTGGAGTAGTTCGGGGCAAAGTTGTCATTGACCGGCCATGCAAAGAACTGGTTCGGGTCCCGCTTCTCAAGATTCCGGAGCAGCTGTTCGAGCAGACGGGACAGCGGCCTCCGCTTCTGACTTGCCTGCAGATGGAATATTTTGGTATTCTATAAAGATGCCAATAAAAAATTCATTTGTTTGTGGAACAAGTGAACAAAAGATTGGGTATTCTAGGATTACTTTTTGTCTGCAAATGTTCAATGTATGATAATTATAAAAAAGGCGTGAGATTATCACTACATAGTATAAAACAAAGTCGCTTTCTCTGTCCCTATATCCCTATGTCCTTATGTCCCTATGTATGCTTAAATCTTTAAAACTACGCAACGGATTCAGTTTTTTTTAATAGATAGAGTGATTCAAGAGGAAGGTTTTAGTGTTAGCATTGCACCCGTGCGAAGCCGGGGCGGGTCGCTAGTAAATTATAAGCTGTTCCGTGCTTTTTCACTAAGTACCGTTTCCATGGGAAAATTATAGACCATGCTACAGAAAGTAAGCTTTCTACTGGTGAAAGATTTTTTTAAATCAGTGCAGCAGTTTTGAGTTTATTTGTTATGACCATACAAAAATACAAATCTTTCGTCTTTCTAATATTATTGTAGGAATATTTAAAACAGTAGTAGCTATTTGGCCTGTGTGTATATCACTGGACTTGTGTTTATAATTTTTCTTAAAAATTGTGGTCTAGTAATTTAGTTCCAAATAATCCATGTACTTTTATTTTAATCAAAATCATTTATTTTCAGTGGGTACAAAAAAATACTCTTACAAAAATCTTATATTATCAAATGTCAATATTCTAAAAACAACACACTCTAAACTCTTCTCTGAAGTTTGTCTAAATGTAAAAATCAGCCTATCCCCACCAACGAGTTGCTGCTTGCTTTAAAATAGCTTCTCTAAATATAGTGTAAAGAAGTGGTGAATTTGAACCCACTACGGATGAATGAGGGTCTGTTTGAAACCAGAATTTAGATAATATTCTTGCATCTTAATCTACGGTAAACACATAGTTAACTACTGTATCCTCCTCCAATAATCTCGACTCTCTTCCCCAGTGCCACTCTAGTAGAATATTGTATATTTAAACTCTAATATTACGATTAAACTGAACTCACCTTCAGGACACATGTGCGAGGCTCTCTATGAGAAGCCGGGGAATTGGGCCCCGGACTCAAGTGCCGCAGTAATTTCTTTGCAACAACTTCTTCATCCGTATCGTCATCATCCGATAATTTTATCTGTAAGTAAAAATAAATATATTTTGTTGTTAGTATTTTTGTCAGAAAGATTTACAAAACTTTTTGAAATATACAATGTTTCGTGTTTTCAGATTTAACACTTTTATTATATTTTAAATAGTTATAAATGTTCATTAGAACAATCAACATAGAAATTTAAAAATGCAAATTATTTTTATATGCTTTTTTGTTATACTAAACTAAAGAGTATTTTGTGTTGTTTACCTTCTCAAAAGTTTTTATTACATTTATTACTTTTGACAGACAAATTGATGCAACATGAATGAACATTGTCCCTAAGAAACAGAATATTAAAAGTTACCAGAAGCAGGCCATTTTCTACAGGTCACTATTGAATAAGGTAATTTATTTATAGCCTTACATCATATAATCTAAATCTAGGGTAAACAGAAACTATCTGTGTACCTTTGGGCAAATGCCTTTAAAATTTCTTGAAAAACTATTCAATATTAAATTTAAAGAATGTATCGATGGATCCAATAGACAACCCAAGACATCAACATAGACGATCAGGTTAGCAAGCCGAAGTAGCAGTGGACTGGCCATATTAGCCGCACAACCGATAACGGCTGGTTGGACGAGTTCTTCACTGGAGACTGCAGATCGGCAGGACGCTTTGGAAGAACTGTACAACAGGTGACGTGGAATTTAGGGGTGGGGGGGACTGGAGGGGGAGGGGGGGGTGTGGGGACCCACCCCCCACCACCCCCAAGTGAGGAAACGCATAGTTTTTTTTAATGAATTTTTCAAAATTTCCGCTAGGTCGCCGATACAAAATTTGTCTGAATCCGCGTCCAAAATCGCCCCGCCTGTCGCTCAGCTTATTAAAAAAGGTCACCAAAAACATTCCACTACTTTCTGGGGCGGGTTTGATTTGGATGGTCATAAAAAAAAATAACCTTAACCTAAACATTCCACTAGTTTCTGGGGCGGGTTTGCTTTGGGTGGTCATAAAAAAAAATAACCTTAACCTAAACATTCCATTAGTTTCTGGGGCGGGTTTGATTTGGGTGTGGGGCGGGTTTGATTTGGGTGGTCATAAAAAAAAATAACCATAACCTAAACATTCCACTAGTTTCTGGGGCGGGTTTGATTTGGGTGGTCATAAAAAAAAATAACCATAACCTAAACATTCCACTATTCACGACGCGTTTAGTTTCGCAACAAAACCACCATTTTGTCCAAATTACCATAGACTATCATGACTGTATGTGCAAATTTGACATTTAGAATAGACGAAACAAAACGCCGATGACGTTTGACATATGTCCTCGCGTCACATTTGTACAGTTTTGAGGTTAATTTATCATAATTTCAAAAAATTATATCTCGAAAACTATTGATTTCCTCGCTTTGAAATTTTGGTAAATAAACCCTCTTATATACCTCTATCTACAAAAAAAATATGAAGCAGAAATTCCACGTCACCTGTTGTACAGTTCAGCCGACGCTTTCACTAAGTAGAACGAAGATCTTCACAAGATGGCTGGCAAGAGCTGGATGAGAGGCCACAGATCGTACTACTTCAGCAGTTACTTAATTTAATACCAATAGAAAATAAACGATTTTGAATTTTGAATTTGAATTGAATTTGAGTGGGATAGACAGTGTATTATGTACAGGGTGACTTATAAAGTACATACCATGTCAATTTCCCGGCGTCTCCGCTTCTTCTTCTTAGGTTTCTCTTCGATCTCTTTATGGTCTTCTGTTGCCGAGTGCTCGACATCGCTTATTTCTAGCAGTTCTTCTTCTATAGAGATAGAGAATATCGGTAAATGATTGTTTGTGGTGTTCATCGATCAGTAACACATAGGTTATAATTATACTTACTACAACTGAGTTTTTGTATGTCATCTATCATTTTTATTATCGTATTTAGTTTTATCAAACGGTTAATTGACAGTAAAACAGTAAAACATAACAATATTATTGATAATTTATCTAAAATAAAATACGCTACAAGAGCAGAAAGACAGAAAACAAAGCTTGTTTTCAATATATATATTTTTTTGGAGTCTTAACTGTCACTTGATTCTTTGCCCCTATTGTTCCGTTAACAGACTGCAGAGCATTATTAGCCAATCAACATTCTGCACCCTAAAAGCGCTCATGACGTCCATTGAGAACAAGCCAACCAACGCCAGTTTACGTTCCTTTTGACGCATGTAAAACTTGTTTAGTTATAAATAGTGACCAGCATAATATTTAAAACGATTTAAAACAGTAAACATCAAATACTATAGTAAAATAACTATGTTGGACTTGTATTTTATTTCTTTTTTTCAAAGTATGATGTGACAGTAACAAACCGTATCCAAGTAACGACCATAGAACCTAGTACATAATATCATAATTATAAAAAGAGACGTAATATGTATCTATAGTTTTAACACCCCCACTGGAGACCTATACGTCTCAAACAATACTCATATTTTGGTCTTGGGAGACCCTTAGTGAGAGCGTCGGCAGGCATCTTACTTGTTTCCAAATACGTAATAAAAATTTCTTTATTTTCTGCCAACTCTCTTACATAGTGGTATTTGATGTTAATGTGTTTTGACCTTCTGCCAATAGCGTTTGAATAAACCAACTTTGCAGCGCTTTGACTGTCACTGAACAGCTCTACCGAAACATTAACACCAGATAACTCCATTAACAAGCCTTTTAAAGACATTAATTCTTTACTAGCTTCGCAAGCAGCAATGTATTCAGCTTCAGCCGAGCTCAGTGCAACACATCGCTGTTTGCGTGCTTGCCACGCTATTGAAGCACCACCTAAAACGACTAGGTATCCTGTGAATGAATGTCCGTCTTCATTCGTACCCCAATCTGCATCACAGAATGCGTGTAACGGTGTCCCAGTCTTCATAAATTTCAAGGACACTTGTGTGGTGCCCCGAATGTACCTTAAAACACGCTTCAGGGCTGACATGTGTGTTGCATTCCAGCAACTGTTGAATTGACTGAGGTAACTTACTGCAAACGCAATGTCAGGCCTCGTTCCCAAAGCCAGGTACATTAAGGACCCAATGATCTCCTGGTATCGAGGATCATTGTTCACTTCACCCTTCTCCAGCTTCAAATTTACTTCTAATGGTGTCGAAACTGGCTTAGAGTCTGCCATTCCGTATCTATCTAGAACCTTTTTCGCGAAGCTGGTCTGATTTAACCTAATTTCTCTTGGTTTTTCAGATTGAGTGATTTGCATGCCCAGACATTCCTTGGCCTCACCCAAATCTTTAATCTTAAAACCAGTCTCTACGTGTTTCTTTACGGCATCAATCTCCTTCTCCGTATTACCAAAAATGTAGAAATCGTCAACATAAAGTGCAATAGCTACAAAACTATTTCCGTTTCTCTTAATATAAACACACGGGTCATATTTAGACCTTTTGAAGCCATACTTTATGATGTGAGCGTCCACCTTAACATTCCAGCACCGAGCTGCTTGCTTTAAGCCGTAGATTGCTTTTCTAAGCTTGCACACTTTATTCTCGGTCCTTTTCCTTATGAATGCTTCAGGCTGTTCCATGTAGAGGTCTTCCTCTAAATCACCATTTAAAAATGCTGTGGTTACATCGATATGGTGTACCTTTAGATCTTTCTCTACTGCCAAGGCAAAAAGCATCCTAATTGATGATAGCTTGACTACTGGCGCAAAAGTTTCATAATAATCTTCCCCCCACTTTTGGGAATAACCCTTTGCAACCAATCTTGCCTTGTGTCTCTGGACTCCCCCATCGGCTCCTATTTTGAGTTTAAATAGCCATTTGCATTTGACGACATTAATCCCACGTGGACGGTCGACAAGTTTCCATGTCTGATTTTCCATAAGAGAGTTATACTCCTCCTCCATTGCTTTACGCCATAACTCTTTATCAGAGCGCTTCATGGCATCTTTAACCGAAACAGGGTCAGGAGAACCACTCGAAACTACAAAGTTGTACTCCATGTCTCCAAATCTTTTCGGTATTCTGACTCGAAGAGGGTACCTTCTTTCCGTTAATATTTCATCAGCTTCTATACCTGAAGTTTCAGCAGCTTCCACTCCTGGAGCCTCACCGGCTGCCATACTGGGAGTCTCACCTGAAGCCTCAACTTCTTCTAAGGTCGATGATCCATCAGCTTCCTGCACTTCCATTCTCTCTATACTACTCATTCTTTGAGTCTGAGAGCTTTCTGAACCTTCATAATTTTCATTGGCATCTTCAAATGACTCATCTTCTGTCACGAATTCTTCTTCTGTGACGGCGACATCATTCTGGACACTTTGATTCTCAGCAGGGATCTCTTCATTGTTCCAAAGATCTATATAAAATTCTTGATGGTCATGCCGGTTAGGTTGAGAAGCTCTTCCTACACGAGTTTCATTAGGTGTAGGCTCTTTGATCACCTTCCCTGACTGACTTGCCATTGTTTCATCAAAGACTGCATCACGAGCGATGATCAATTTTTTCGGATTACTGAGGTCAACGAATCTGTAACCTTTCTGGTTTTCGCTATATCCGACCATAACAGTTTGACGAGTCTTTGGATCGAATTTCTTTCTACTCTCATCTTTGACTAAAACATGCGCAACCGAACCAAACACTCTAAGATGCGAAAGATCTACTTCCTGACTGGACCAAACTTCTTCAGGAACCTTGTCCTTCAGAGCCATCGTAGGAGAACGATTCTTTAGGTAGATGGCGGTGCGCACAGCTTCAGCCCAAAACTTTTTGTCTAAGCCGCTGTCTCGCAACATGCATCTTGCCATTTCAGTGATCGTGCGAACGCTGCGTTCAGCTACTCCATTCTGCTGAGGAGTGTACGCAACACTAGTCTGGTGTTGGATCCCGAATTTCTTCAAAAATAATTGAAATTCTTTGTTGGTGTATTCGGTTCCGTTATCGGATCTAAATTTTTTGATCCTTTTTCCCGTTTGGTTTTCAACAAACGCTTTAAACTCAACAAAATATTGGAAGACTTCTGTTTTTGACTTTAACACGTAGCCAAAAATCTTTCTGCTATAATCATCTATAAATAGCAAAAAATATCTAGCGCCTCCCCAGGATTCCAATTCTATTGGACCAGCAACATCACTATGAATGAGCTCCAATAAGTCATTGGCTCGCTTACCTTTCTTCTGACTAGGAAATTTCTTAGTGCATTGCTTACCCTGACTGCATGGTATACAAGGAACATCAGTGTTAGCCTTCCCAAAGGCAGCTTTAACCTTATAATAATAATAATAATAATAATTTTTTTATTTGCAAGAAAACAGTAAAAAAAGGTCTTAATAATTAGTATTTAGTACAGTGTTTTCAGCAAGAAGAACAAGCATGCAAATTTATAAGATTTTATACAATGTCAAAGAATTATTAATAATACTGAATGTCAAAGGAAATATATGTCAATATGAAATTAAACTAAAAAAAAAAAAAAAATAAAAAAAAAAAAAAATAATAATATTATACTAGATAGAATGTCAAAACTTATGGTCTAGAAATTCCTTTCCTTAGGCATCATCCTAAGTTTGTTCATCTGAGTAACTGATAAATGTCCCAATCTCCTGTGCCAAAGTTCTTGACCTAAAAAAACTGAAGGTTTGTTTATGCCAGGACCTAAAGCATACAGTCCATTTCTAAGTGGTGCTGTCAATAGCGCGTTACCCTGAACAATTACGCTATTATCGAAAATTCTACAACACTCCTTATCAAAAACAATAACCTTATCACCTTCAGCGATCTTGCTTACCGACATTAAATTGGTTAAGAGTTCGGGAATAAGCAATACATTACTCATTTTTACCCCTAAGATACGTCCCTCATGACTTATTTCTAGTTCAACTGAACCCTGCGTATTTGAAACGATTTTGCTCCTATTTGCACAAGTTATCGATTTTGTACAAGACTTTCCCGGTTTCAAAATAGATTCATTAGAAGTCATATGAGATGTAGCCCCTGAATCTATAACCCAATTATCACTATTACTATTGCTACCTGTGTACAAAGTAATCTGATCATCGGAATGTTCATAAGCTAAGCAAGATTTGCTATCGTTACCACCTGCCTTCAGTTTTGGGCACTGTGACTTGTAGTGTCCTTTCTTTTTACAATGAAAGCAAACTACAGGCTTTTTAACTTTCTTTTTATCACTGGCACTTGACACAAGCACTGAGTCACCACTCCCACTGGTACTATTGCGCTGGCTGCTACTTGGCTGCTCCTGCCGCTGGCCTTCCTTCAGTAACGCTGCTGTCACTGCCTCAGACGATATCTTCGTACTCGAGTGTTCTAAGGCCATCACCAACGGATTATATCCTTCCGTCAATCCAGCTAGCATTATAATACCTATAAATTCATCATCTAATCCAGCTTTAATGGAAACTAATGTTTGGTGAGTAGCTTGGACATCAGTTATGTAAGCTTCCATATCAGGATAATTTTCCAACTTTATACTAAAAAGTTTTCGTAATAAAATGAGTCTGCGCACCAATCCCGCATCTGCATATGCTTGCTGCAATGCCTTCCATGTCTCCCGAGCCGTCGTGGCTTTGGTGACAAGCGGGTAAACTTTCTCAGAAACAGCCAGGCATATTTTCGCCCGTGCTTTAGCGTCACGCTTCTTATCAGCAGATGCCTCCAAACTAAAATCTTTCTCTATGCACTCCCATAAATCGTGTTCGACAAGGGTCATCTGCATAGCGAATGCCCAGGTTCCATAATTGGATTGGCCTATCAGTTTTTGTATTCCTGCTGATTCTTTCTGCATGTCTGGGCCCATAACCTATAGTAAAATAACTATGTTGGACTTGTATTTTATTTCTTTTTTTCAAAGTATGATGTGACAGTAACAAACCGTATCCAAGTAACGACCATAGAACCTATTACTTAATATCATAATTATAAAAAGAGACGTAATATGTATCTATAGTTTTAACAAATACCATTCGAATATGTATGTACACATTTTATAATTCATTTTATCTATGTCATCAAAATGTAAATGTTTTTTGTAAAGTAGGTGAAAAAGAGCGGGAAAGAGTAAGGGTGGATTAGACCAATCTGGAAAGTGGAAAGCTATGAAAAATTTAAAATATGAAACCATTCGAATAAGAAACCACCAATCCTTATCTTGATTTTTTATATTTTGAAATAAGTTTTGTTCGTCGAGTTCATAATTTTATTATTTCTCGGCTGCTCAGATGCTCTTCTGTAATACAATACAAAAATACTACCTACATACTCCTACATAGGTAGGTAATAAATAATTATTGACGCGGATGCCACGCTCCAGATGCCACATCTAGGTATATTAAAAGTAAAAAAGTCGCTGGTCGGTCGTGCATTGTAATTTCCAATGTTGGTTTTGTGCGCTTTACGGACTCCAGTTGGCAACTAGGACGATTATTTGCATAACGTTATGGTTATAAATCATATCTAGTGCTGAACATTTCCGTTTTGTTACTGAGAATTTTGTTAATCTTATGAATCAAAAGATTATAGACTATGATCTGCTACACAACTCTTACACAAACTGACAAACAGCGCACAGCCTACCACCGCTATATGTAGGGGCATAAAATGAAAAAAATGCACCAGAGTTCCTTAAACAACGCAAATGCTTGCTTACTAGGAACAATCTTAGTAAAGAAGGAATACCTAGGTAGGTACCTCAGGTTAGCGTTTCTGCACTGATCCCATTTTTAGAGGTCTGTGGGTCTAAAATCGCCACTTTGAGCAATTCCTCTGAGCAATTCCTTCTTTTATGAATTCCCAGCAAATCCTAAGCAATTCCTCTAAATTTCGTAAAATGGTCCCTCATTTTAGTGATTCACTGACAATTTAATTCATTAGCAGATTCGTATTTGGTGAAAATTCCGAATATTAATCCTATTATGATTCACCCGAAACGGCTTTTTAGGACCCCTGGATACTACGAATAAGGAATAAGTCAAGAAGAGTAACAGCGGTCAAAAAATGACCCCACGAAAAGTACAATCTTGTAGGCGGGGCAAAAAACTACAATCTGTGCGTTTTTCAGTCTGTCACGCGCTGTCAGTGAGATAGGCCCTCATCGTTTTATTTGTGTAAAACTCGAGAAAAATCTGATAAATCTTCACAAAAATGTCCACCTGTGTAAAAAATGTAAGGAAAGAAGTAAAAAGCTAACCGGGATAAATTATCACAGATAAATATGAAATAATATTCCATTTTGTTCTCGAAAAAATATTGTTGTTTGGTCCGCATTACACAAGAAGCAGCCAGCCAGTTTATAAAGCGTAATTTAGATATATTATAATTTGTAATATTATACAGTTACGAACAAGCAAAAATGGATCGAATCGTGATTATTTGTATCCTAAGTTGCAATCGTATTAACACTCAGTCGAATAAAAAAGTCCCCTCAAAATCGGTCTATTAGTTTTGGCGTGATGTAGCATACATACAGACAGACAAAAATCTAAAAAAAGTTTTGGCCTTAGTATCGTTAATAATGCCTGTTGCAATATGGTATATGCAAGTCTTTTTTTTTAATTATCAGTAAGAATAAATGTGAAAAAAAGACACAAAGTACTTGTTAGTTTACGAGTTATAATGCTGTTAAAGTCGTTGGTTAAAAAGAGAGATCCGAACTGTCGTGGATGTCACATGACGGGAGCGCCATATTACTTCCATATAAAATTTCGTTTCGAAGAGAGGGATAGATAGCCTAGCTTTACGATTGTATATCTCGGTGATTTTTTGATTAATTTCATTTTTCTGTTTTCACTGTTGTTATTATAATTTTCTATATTTTTTGTAAATAAGTTCAGATAGGTACGGATAATATTTTGTATGCATATAAGTACTCTATTATTTTTTTACAAAAATATTCACTACAGACGCGACCCCTCTAGAGATTAATTATATGTATAGATTTATCTTATCTTTCGTAAACACAATATCAGATTTTGATTTTGATTGATAACAAATTTGTTTCTAACACGCAATTATAAATATATCACTAAAATAAAACACTGAAATATTAAATAGTTGTTTTTTACTTTTACTCTCCCGTACATTGCATAACATCGTCCACGAATGCAATGACAATTTAACAGTGACAATTCGTAATTCAAACACTCGAACCAATTACTATTATGATGGCTGCTGAAAACCAATCACAGCGCTTGTCGGAATTAATCGCGTCACGCAATCTCTACTGATTGGTCTGTATGGATATATGTCCTTTTAGTTTGTAGTAATTATTTGTGGGGCCAGTTTTTCGACGGAGTTTGTTCTTAGTTACTCTTCCTGACTTATTCCTTATTCGTAGCCTGGATAGCTAGGCTGATCCCAAAGAGGTTGAAAGAAAATCATTCTCTTTCCTATTTTTCTTTAAACGTCTTTGGCTGATCCTATGACAGAGATAGCTGCCAGCCATCTTGTCACCTGAAGCCTCGACCAAACGCACTGCCACACTTGAAATAAATGTAATATAGTTTTTGGAATTGTGTAACAGATCGGAAAAACCCTGTCGAATTCCATATGGTAAAAAAACGTGACGTCTAGTGGGCGAATTATGATTCACTGACAATTCAATTCATTCGTATTTTGTGAAAATTTCGAATATGAATCGAAATAGGATCCTATTATGATTCACCCGAAACGGCCTTTTTAGACCCCCTATGGAGTCAAAATAGAACAATTATAGCTTCACCGTGTCCAAATTGTCCATCGGTCTGTTTGTCCGAGGCTTAGTTCAGGGACTCTTATAAATCCCCCCTAAACGTCAAGTGGGGATAATTTTCGTCTATCCCATAGCGTGGGATGAGTTTAGATAGCTCTTTCAAAAATATTCCGGGCCTGAAAATTGTTTTTCGATTCAGGGATTCAAAGTAAAAGTTCTAATTTTTCTTAGAATCAAGTATGATCCTTCCTGACAAAGTTGTTTTTGGATATTCAGGTAGGTGTAGGTAGGTACCTGCTATTGAAATTTTGCGACAGAGGCCGCACCTATTACAGATGTAATTTCTTAGTCATCGCGCTAAGCACTGTACGTACGTACCTAAATACTTATTATAACACATTTGCTCGTAAAAGGTGTCTTATTTCACCAATTTCAATATCGTATTGTATCTCATTACGCCCAAGTGCGGTAAGTGTAAAGTAAAACGCACGGTTTATCAAGATGCTCCGTCTTAAAACGAACGGTACTTTTTAAAATCTCAGCAAAGAGTTTTTATGTCAAAAAAGTTGTCAACATTTTATGATTAAAATTAACTTTGGGAGATAAAATATAATAAAGAAATATTCATGTACTTACATAATTATTTTATTTTATAAATTTTGACAGTAAATTACAACCAATTAATCTGTAACAAAAACACAAAAATATTAATTTACTTTATTAGTAATACTGGCTGTTTTTGTGCCTTTGCCTAAAAAAAATGCTGATGCGCGCCGCGCGCTTTTTCTTAACGCTGTATTGTTTTTATTCGTTTACCATAGTCGGAGTTTTATTTTATTTCCTCGCAAATGTGTTATAAAACGTCGTATGACATACGTGCGCTTTGATAATTACAGCCTCTGCTTACTTATAGCCCTCGCCTACGGCTCGTGCTAGCAATATCGCCTCGGCCGTAATTTTCAACCTACCGCACTTATATCATAATGTACTATTACATAATTTCTTCCATAAAATACTTCTGTTTTATTGAATTTTAGTCACATAACATAGAAAGCTGTAAACTGTGTCCGTAGGTTTATTAGCAAACTGCGTATACCATGTCGCAGGAAAGTGCAATGCTAATAGATATAACAAACAAACACATATAAACATACATATACTTTCCCTTGAAGCCATGATTTTGACGGACCTCTTTTCTCAGTCGGTAGTGACCCTGCCTTCTGAGTCAAGGGTCGCGGGTTTGATCCATTTGTGTGTATGAATGAACAAGAACATGTCTGTTGTCTTCGTGTCTGGGTGTTTAAAAGTAACGTTGTTTAGTGCCCCTAGTACCTACATGCTCTGCCTAGTTAGGGACTGAATAACTGTGTATGTTGTATCCACATTTTTGTTACTATATTATTTATGTTATGGCAATGGGCTCACCACCTATCACGTTTAGAGGTCCACAAAATATACTGCGTATATCTAGCAATGGAATACCTCATCTCGGAAATAATAAGGGCGAGGGAGGTACCTACCTACTTCGATTCATTTTGGTCTTGGCCTTGATGGTCAGACTTGTTGTTTATGCACACTGATGCAATGTTTTTCATGGGCGGGATCGAACTCGCGACCTCCGACTCAGTCACTACCAACTGAGCCAACAGGCCCGTCAACTCTATATAATTTATGAATCTAAAGGTAATAGTACATTATGATATAAGTGCGGTAGGTTGAAAATCACAGCCGAGGCGATATTGCTAGCCCTAGCCGTAGACGAGGGCTACAATTAAGCAGAGGCTGTAATTATCAAAGCGCTCGTAGGTATGTCATACGACGTTTTATAACACATTTGTGGGGAAATAAAATAAAACTCTGACTATGGTAAACGAATAAAAACAATACAACGTTAAGAAAAAGCGCGCGGCACGCATCAGCATTTTTTTAGGCAAAGGCACAAAAAACAGCCAGTATTACTAATAAAGTAAATTAATATTTTTGTGTTTTTGTTACAGATTAATTGGTTGTAATTTACTGTCAAAAATAATTAAATTAAATAATTATGTACATAAATATTTCTTTATTATATTTTATCTCCCAAAGTTAATTTTAATAATTAAAAATTTTGACAACTTTTTTGACATAAAAACTCTTTGCTGAGATTTTAAAAAGTAGCGTTAGTTTTAAGACGGAGCATCTTGATAAACCGTGCGTTTTACATTAGGTACACTTACCGCACTTGGGCGTAATGAATGAGATACAATACGATATTGAAATTGGTGAAATAAGACACCTTTTACGAGCAAATGTGTTATAAAAGTATATTACTTACCTACTACAGTTTCAGGTATCGTTCTTGCGTGAAAAGCCTACCTAACCAAAATCCATCTCTCCTCACAAACTTTCAGTAGGATATAATTGGTTCTGAGTCATGTGTAACAGCACTCTGTCACGTTTAATTAGGGGTAAAATGGTGGAGAATACTTGGCATTTCCGGGATAAGTACATCTGCCGATCCTCGAGAACAAGAGCTTAGAGTACCTACCTACTTAGTTGTTTATAATTTGTTGTAACGAATAAGTAAGTAGGTAGGTACCTATTATGCTTTAGGTATCATCTCCACTCATAGAAAATTTAGGTCATTTATAAATACATAAAATACGTCAGGTACAGCGCTATACATTACATCTACCAATTTATGGATAGCAGATCCGATGCACGATAAAATAGCTCCAGTCTCTATCAATTACTGAATCATAATTGTTTTCTCACTGAAAGGTAGTCAGTTTAGGTACAGTCAACAAAGTTGTTAGTGTTACATGGCCAAAAATTAAGATTCACTTTTCTCTATTAATAGTATTTTTTTGGTAAATTATAGGGATCAAAGATACCTTTCGAAATAAACATTAATCAATAAGATTTATTTATGACTTCCCCAGAAAAATGAATTCTTAGTTACTGGCCATGTAACCCTAACAACTTTGTTGACTGTACATTCTTTCTTTAATAGTTATCTAATTTGACGCCACTTTATTTAGCAATGATAGACAATCGTACAACAAAAATATCTGTTGGTCTTTCTTCGCTGACGGAAGGACGCCATTTTGGGTCACAATACAATTTCAAATCGCAAACGTCAAATTGAAGGTTATATGGTAACCTAATGCCATTTGACGCTGTCGGATATTTAAAGATAAATTAATCGTTTAACGCGATAACACTGCCCATTGTACTGTTTTTATCATTAGCGATACCAAATTAAAGATACTAAAAAAAAGTTAAAATATGCACAATTAATTTATTTATTGCAAAACAAAAATTACCATGTCAAAGTTCGCGCTTAAACGCCCACCGGCTTGACGTGACGTCACTCCTCATCTTATGAAGTAAACTTTTCATGGCGCATGAATATATTATTTACTTATTACAGAAACAATATATTTTCAGTTTTATTTAATACTAGCGGATAATGTAACATTCTATTTGTGAAAGAATTTTTGAAATCGATTACGTAGTTTGAGTTTATTCGTTTCAAGCATACAAATATTTCCTTTCTTCTTTTTCGCTTTGCGATGGAGTGACGTCACTCGTCGCTGATTGGTGTTTCAAATTACGTCTCATATAGCGTTACTTAGAATACAAATACATCGCGAAAAAATCATAATTTTAGATTATTTTTTTCAGCAATGCACTTTTAGCGACTATCATTATTTAATTATTAAGATAATTTATCAATATAGTTTTAGTGCAAGTTCCCCGTTTGCGGATTTACCATAAAGCCGAGTAAGCCCGCTCCTAAGGTTGGCCAGATATTTAAGGCGGCCAATCGTAACCAAAAACGTAAGTGAATATTGTAAAGGTTAGAACACATTATGGCGGAACGCACTGCGCTGCATCATATAATAATAATCTCCGGCCCTAAATCACTTTCTAAATTTTATGTAGAAAGAAATAAAAGTTAGCAATAAGATAAATTCATTATGTTGTCTATATTGGCTTGGGGCCTAAGAGCAGCCAAGACTGCAAATCCGTCACTGAATAAAGAGTTGTTACTTACTTACTTAAGATAGTCTTAGATAGCCTGTAGCTTAGCTGCTTCCGTAGAGGCATTTATAATCACCCAGTATAAGCTGTGTGAACATAATGTGATCATGATCTCAATACAAACAATGGACCCAGAGGCTTATTAGAAAGTAATAAATAACACCACTTTCTAATAGGGACGAAATGACGACGAATTTAACTTGTTACTAGACGCAACTGCGCTTGACGATACGGTCATTATTACGTAATAAGGAATTTTCATGTATTTGCTATTGCGTATTATGGAATACTGAGGTTAAAAAATGCTAACATCTTTTTCCCGATGTAGAAGTATTCCATTCCAGGATAGGAATGGAATACTTCTACATCACCTTTGACGTTTTAAAGGTCGTAAGCCCATCGCTGGACTGTCTGGATTGGTTTGCAAGTCAATACACTTACATCTACATCTAAATATACTCGTAATGAGGAAATGTTTTTTGTATGTTTGTTTGTAATGAATAGGCTCTGAAACTAGTATACCGATTTTAAAAATTCACCTACCAATGTAATTCTTACTTTTCTGGTAATAACTTAAGCTATAATTTTCCCACGGGAACGGCACATACGCGGTTGAAATCACAGGACGAAAAGACCATGTTAATTTGTACATATTGTATAGGTATACCAAGAAGAGAGGCCACGCTTGTATCGCGAATCGCAATGTGCTTGCGCAGGTGCGCTGCGCGAACGGCGATGATCGATACACTAGCGCTATCGCTTTCAGCGCGGCGCGCGCGCACAATTAATTTCGATTCGAGCATCGCGTTTGTCAGATAGCCGCCGACACTGCCTGTAATTCTAGATATTAGCTGTTATTGTTAGCCATTGTACATATTGATAGGATTTTTTTAATAATAAAAGAATTTTTTTATATATAGGGGGCAAACGAGCAGACGGGTCACCTGATGGTAAGTGACTACCGTCTCCCATGGACACCTGAAACTCAAGAGTCACAAGTGATTTGATTTGCCTTTGAGGTGGGAGTACGCTCTCTTCTTGAAGGTCGTATCGGTCCGGAAATACCGCAGGCGACTAGTTCCACAGAATGCTTGGGCGAGGCAAAAAGTTTCGTGAAAATCGCACCGTGGTGGATTGCCAACTATCCAAGTGATGTGGATGGAAATAAAAAATAAAAACTAAATTTTTCTGTACAGTTTCTCTTAGTGCCCCCGCCAAGTCGAGCAACAAGCGGCACGGCCGTACCATCCTTTTCTCGAAGCCATTCACGCCATTTTCGATTCCCTATAATAAGTACCTACTTACATCGACCAGATCGGCGATGTATTGAAGAAAAGTCAGATACAGAGTATGTACCTGAAACCAACAAGCGTGCATGACTTGTTTGATGAATATGGATTTGCCAGGTTCGTAGAAAGTGGCAGTCTATTATCTCTGCCTACCCCAATGTGAAATAGGCATGAGATTATGTGTGTATAAATACGAGTATCTACAAGATGTTCTCGTGCCCTGTCGTCGAAGGTATGGCAGAGTGTTTCAGTCCTGTAATAAACGTAATTAGTGGTTCTTCACGTAAGTTATTAACCGGGGTCTCTGCCAACATGGCAACTACTGTATACCTACATGCATGCAGTTCTAGGTTAGCCTATAAGCTATTTAAACAATTTTAAGGCATCCCGTCTAGGGGAGCATCAGAGAGGACCGAGAAAAAAAACGAGCACACGAAACTTAAAGTAATTTCTAAATCCGGGCGTTTTAAATTGTTGACGTTCGGTTCGGTCGCAGTCATGACCTAACTTCATCATCATTTCAGCTAATTGCTGTCCACTGCTGGACAAAAGCCAAGGAGCGCCAACCATTTCGGTCTTGGGCAGCCCGCATCCATCCACTGCCAGCCACCTTCTTTAGGTCATCGGTCCATCGTGCCGCAGGGCGCCCTACACTTCGTTTGCCTAAACGCGTGCTCCACTTCAATACGTGTCGACTCCAGCGGCCATCAGTCCGCCTGGAGACATGACCGGCTCACTTCCACTTCAGCGTACTGATTCTCCGCTCGATGTCGGTGACTCTCCGACACTTCATACAGTACCTATTAAATATTAAAAAAAAAATCTTTGTAGTTCACTTGCTTAGGACATACAGTTACTTACCTTAATTCGGCACTGCCGACATGCAGTATCTATTTCTACAGTAGAAAAAATCCTCAAATTCGTGACTATGTTCTCACCCTTACAAGGAGCAAGTACTTATGTTTGCGTTTTGTTATTGCATCCTTCCGTGTGATCGGCTAATTAAATTCGCCGCAGCCGCCCAGCTAATGGCAAATCGCGAACAATAAATCTTTTCGCTCCGTTCGCAATAGATATTTGTTAGAAACCAACTTAGAACCGGGAATCGTGGCTGGCCAATAAAATAAAACATGCTGAAGTAAAACCTCTTTGTTTCAATTTTCTTTGCGAGATTTAAGGACTGGGTTTCGCTTCCTGGATGTCGTTAAGTGCTACCTGAGAAGGAGGATGTATATTTTATTTTAAACTATCTTTGACCGCGCCTTCCTTCGTGTAATGGGATCAAATTAAGTCTTTCCCGTCTTCCTGCCCAAAATGACCAAGAATCGTAAAAAGATAATATAAAAAGTTAGATAGAATTACTTTTGAGCATCTATAGATACGAATAGCACAGAATAATAAATAGTACTAATTGAAAGATTTGATTTTTTGTTTGTTTGTTTGTATTGAACTCCGAAACCTAAAACGACTTTTAAAATCCTTGCACCAATTCAAAAAATTCAAAATTCAAAAATCGTTTATTTTCTATTGGTATTAAAATATACACTTAGAAACGTCAATATTTTATAATGACAAGGCACTCTAAACTCGTCCATGAAGATTGGCTAAATGCAAACAGCAGCCCATCTCCACCGACGAGCTGCTGGTTCCGAATGCAGTACCCCGAGAAGAGCCAGCAAGAAACTCAAGGGCAGCTCTTTTTAATCTCATGTCTTACTAATAAATATCGTTTACAATAATAATTATAATTAATAGCCTTACATAGCGTCGAGTCGGTTAATCCCATGCATGTCGGTCTACTAAGTAGTCTGTAATTTTATAGTAGCCTTTTTTATGTAATTTTTGCTTAACTATTATTTTAAATTTGTCAAGAGGCAAATTTTGTAATTCAATGGGAATCTTATTTTAAAAACGTATACATTGACCCTTATAGGATTTGGTAACTTTAGATAATCGACTAACACAAGCAGTCAGTTCATTCTTATTTCTAGTGTTTATACAATGTCTGTCACAATTTTTTTTGTAAAGTGATATATTCTTTTTAACATACAATACGTTTTCGTAAATATACTGTGACGCCAGTGTCAGTATATTAATTTCCTTGAATTTTTCCTTTAGAGACATCCTAGACCACATTTTATAAATTGCACGAATGGCTCGTTTCTGCAAAATAAATATTCTCTGGACATCAGCAGCATTCCCCCACAGTAGAATGCCATATGACATTAAGCTGTGGAAGTAGCTGAAATAGACAAGTCTAGCTGTTTCTACGCTTGACATATTACGTATTTTTTTTACGGCATATGCAGCAGAACTGAGCCTTTTCGCCAACGTATCAATGTGCGGTCCCCACTGTAACTTAGAGTCTAGAGTTATTCCTAAAAATACTGTAGTATTTACACATTCTAATTTTTCCTTTTTAACTGTAACTGAGTTTAAAGTTCGTTTAACATTTGATAAAGAAAAATGTACACATTTAGTTTTTTTCTCATTGAGAAGTAAATTATTAACGTTAAACCAACTGACAACATCATTAATTGCACTGTTCACTTCGTCATAAGACTTAATAGGTCGTTTAATTTTAAAAAGTAGAGATGTATCATCTGCGAACAGTACAATATCATGTTGCACTCGGTTGGGTAGGTCATTTATATAGACCAGAAATAGAAAGGGGCCTAAAATGGAGCCCTGCGGTACACCAATACAAACCGCCGATCCAGACGATCTTGAACCGTTTACATCAACACACTGTATCCGGCTTCTCAAGTAGGACTTTATTAAATCAAGAGCGCGGCCTTGTACTCCGTAATGACGTAGTTTTCTGATGAGAATTTCATGATGGACACAATCGAATGCCTTAGATAAATCACAGAAAACCCCAACAGCATCCTGTGACTCCTCCCAGGCATCAAACACATGATTTACTAGCTCAACACCGGCATCGGTTGTCGAGCGACCCCTAGTAAATCCAAATTGCTTTACAGACATTATACTGTTGATAGAAAAATGTGCACTCAACTGATATAGAATAATTTTCTCAAAAATTTTACTAAGAGTCGGTAGAATTGATATTGGTCTGAAGTTAGAAGGGTCTAATCTACTACCGGCTTTGAACAATGGAATAATTTTACTATGTTTCATCAGATCAGGAAACACGCCATCATCAACGCATTTATTATATAAACAAGCTAGAGGTGAGGCAATTAAGTCTATTATGGATGATATGATTTTTACAGATAAGCCGTCGAGATCGGCAGTATTTTTCATTTGTATTGATTTGAATGCTTTTAGGATGTCCCAAGGATTTACATGTTCGAATACGAAATTGCGTGTATTACATGCAGCGGTATGTTCTTGTAGTAGCGATTCAGCGAGTGCGGGTGACGAGTTAAGTGACTTGGTCGTCGAGACTGGAATATCAGAGAAAAAATTTACAAACACTTCAGATATATCTTTATCATTTCTTAAAATTCTATTGTTAACTTTCAACTGAAAGTCAAAATGTTGAGATTTTAATTTTCCAGTCTCGCTATTTATAATTTTCCATGTAGCTTTGACAATGTCTGTGCTATTTTTGATTTTATTACTTACATGGTTAGCTTTAGCCGCGGTACAAATACGTTTAAAGACTTTTGAATATTGACGAACATAATTGCAAAAGGCATCACTAGTGTTATACGTCCTTTCCTCGTATAGTTCATATAATCTTTGTCTGCTTTTGTGAATTCCCACCGTCGCCCAATCACTGAACATTAGGTTGTTATTGATTTTTACAATTTTTGTTTTAAAAACATTATTACATTCGTTCTTAGCTAGTGTTAATACTGACTTGTACAAATCATTAGGGTCATCACAGTATGAAAAATCTAAAAGTTTATTTTCTATGTTATTTCTAAATTGCTGAAGGCGAGTACACGTTACTGGTCTGCATTTAATATCTTTCTTTAGTGCCTTTTCAGTACACATCTGATAAGTTACCATCAGGCCACAATGATCTGAGGATAATTTATTAATTACGGCTGTATCATCAGGCACGAGGTTTGTAAAAACATTATCGATGCATGTTGTTGCAATGGAAAGCTACATTATCAGGAAGTAACATTTTCTATATTTTATTCCCGAATTCTCACTTTGAAAGCTACCAGGGTGTCAAAATTTGACATAATATCACCATTGAGTGACCACAATCATGTAATTGTCATACAACTATCACCGCTGTCATTTAGTAGAATTGGCCCCCAGTTTATTTTTTTTGTGAATTGGTATTTTCATGATTGTTTGTTACCTCTTCAAGGCTAAACCATTGGAATGGAGATAGCTTGCATCATATGGAAGGACATATATTACCATTCATGCGCGATGGCGCAAGCCTCTTACTACAATTTGTAATAAAAAAAAAGTAACCACCCCCTATTCAGCCCCCACAATTTCTTACAAAGTACAAGCTGGAGTCATCCGAAGCATCCGAGCCCCGCGTACGGTCCCAATTAGCATGCGCCAGAGCGGGCAGCGTGATGAACAATGAGTAACGCTGCGCGCGCGCGCAGATGGCTCGATAATCGGCGCCCGCGACAGCATAGCTCCGCGGGCTTCTGGAATTTGTGCTCTTGTTGAGGACTGCGGATTGGATTGGAACAAATCCTGTCCAACCCGTGATCAAATCCTGGTCATTGCTGAATTTTGATTTCTAAGCATTTTTTGGAACGTAGTTCAATCCAGACTCTAGACAGGAGGATACCAACCAACACCTAACACCGACAATTGGGTAGTTGACAGCATCGAAATTAAATTGCGAGTAGAGTTACCAAGCCATAAGGTTTGGTTAGTGCTGACGCCGCTTACCGTAGCTGCGTCACAATATGCAATCTTGTTAAATCGATGTTATAATTATTATAATAAATGTAATTAGTCTTAGAACAGCCTTCTTATAGTAAACACACCCTTTTTATAATTAATTGTCTTTTTTAAAAACCGAATTCCCGATCGCCAATACATAACTGTAGTCATTCATTAAAAAGATTATCCCAAAACACCTCAAAATATGTATTTCGATTTTAAATTTACAATTATATAGCTAATTTAAAAATAATAAAACAATCAAAAAAAGTGCTGCAATTGAGTACTAGAAACTATGACGTCACGGTTTGCTATTTCAGTACATTTTCCATAGTAAAATTTCGTTTTGACAGATCTTAAAAAGTAACTGATATTTGACTAGGTAGGACACAACCCTATTTGTAATGAAATTTGATGAGAAGGGATGAAATGGGGGTCAAGATGGGTTTATTACGGCTACGTAGGTATGTTATAGGTACCTACTAGGAGAACGTTTAAAATTAGTGAGGATTTTTTTTCTAAAACGGGACGAATGATGTATTTTTGGTCGCGAACTTCTAGCGCTAATAGCGGTTTATTTTTGAGTTGCTTCCTCAAGACACTCGAAGTAGGTATGTGACCCTTATATGGGGTTCGGAACAGGTAGTGATAAAATATATGTACGTAAGTTTTCGATTAACTGATTGGTACATATGCTCTTGCCTGAATTCAAAACCTAGCTTCAAGTATGAGAAGCGGCCTCTTTGAGCAAAGGGCTATCAAATCAAATGTTTTTATTCAATGTAGGGGCTTATAAGTCCTCTTAATGAAAGTCATTGCGACTCCACCGCTTCGGTATGTATAGTTTATTTATTTATTTATTTATTTGGGTAATCAACAAGACATACACTAAAACATTTAAATACACTTAGGAACTACAATAAGGTATCTAAGTGCTGACTTAATTATAGATTACCACAACATGGGCATATCATAGACGTGTGGTAACTAATATAAAATATAAAACAACATAAAAAAAAAAGAAAGAAATTAAAAATATAAAGAAACAAAAAGGAGATGTAACAAATTAACAAAATAAAAATAAAACAACTAACAAAATTTTGAAATTGACCGTTTAAATTGGGCCTTAGGTGAGCGAAATATATCCACCTCAGGGTTATTCATTGATGCGGATGGTTATTCATAGTTGACGAGAAGAAGAAGTCTATATATCTATCTCTTACTTATTTTACTCGTATATCTCTTACTTATTTACTAGATGTAGGTATTTACTTACATCGATCAGATCGGCGATGTATTGAAGAACAACCAGATAAAGAGTACCCGAAACCGACGAGCATGTATGAACCGATTGATGGATGTGGATCGTAGCAGGTGGCGGGCTGTTGTCTCTGCCTACCCCTTCGGGAAAAAGGCGTGAGCATATGTATATGTGTATATATTTTACTCATTTAGTATCCAATCCCCCGGTCTCACCGCGCGTCGTCCAGAATGCAAGCATTCCTCCAGGACTCAGCATTCCTCAGCTCCTTAACTATTTAATTCGGCCGTTTACATCGCGCAGATAATCTTCCTTTGTTCAGTCCTCATCATAAACACATTGCCCTGAGTTATGAATGGGGGGGCAGCCTTCAGGAATCGGAGGAATTCCGTTCTGATGATGTTATCAGGTACCCCTGGGTTTTTATGGAGTAATTATTTTCCATTCTCGAGATCAGCTTCGTTATGCAAAGAGAGTAATCTACTTATATTAAATCACTACGTTTTAATGGTACCTAGGTATATATACCCGTAATTATGGCTGTGGACTATAATATTGAATGTTAGGCAAATAGATAATGATGCTGTCAAAGTATGAATGTCGGAGTTATGTAGGTAGAGTACCTACCTACCTTTTTTTTTATTTTGCTTCGCGAGGACAACACAGCCGGGCAGTCCGGGCACGCACTTCCATTTAAATTCCCGGAATTACTTCTTTATTTTTGTGCCTTATTATTAGCACGGATAGGTGGCGGGAGGCCTGATGGTATGACTGTCGGGCCATGGAGACATGGCAGGTCGCTGGTGTGGGATGTCACATGTGCCGACACATTAGCCCCATCCCACATCGATGCCACCTCCGTGGGCTCTGGCGCGGCGGCTGCGGCCGCTGAACGCCTGAAGCGGCGCAAATATGCCGACCTCAATGAGGGCTACATGTTTGTGCCGTTTGGGGTGGAGACCATGGGACCGTGGGGTCCGGGGGCGCGGCAGCTCCTCAAAGAGCTGTCAGTGCGTTTGGTCGAGGCTTCAGGTGACCAGAGGGCTGGCAGCTATCTCTGTCAAAGGATCAGCCTAGCTATCCAGAGAGGGAATGCTGCCAGTCTTCTGGGCACTGTCCCACATGGTTCCTCTTTTGAGGACATTTTTTATCTGTAATTATTGTAAATCAATGTATATTTTCTTAGACTATTGACTTCTCAAAGTGTATTATTTTCTATAACCACTGAAAATAAATGAATTTGAATTTAAACAGCAACTCAGTGACATTCACGCCGCTTAATTTGCATGTAAACCTCTGCAAGAATGGGTACCGTATATGGCTCTCAGGATTGCGTGGGCTTGCCATCTCCGCGGAAGTGGTCGATGATGTAATCTCACCGATTACTTGTTTGTATTAATTAAACAAGTGTCTACAATCGCACCTCTGCGCTAGTCTTTTTGGTAATAACTGAGTGTGAATGGCATCCTAAAAACCGGCCAAGTGCGAGTCGGTCTCGCACACAAGGATTCCGATTTGAGATAACATAGAACTCTAAAGAGTAAAAAATCGACTCCAACAAATAACACTAAAAATACAGTCGGTTTGAGAAACTCTTCCTTTTTGACGTCGGTTAAAAAAAGAATAGTCAAAATTGGTTGGCGTGATATTGAGTTATTCGTCCATTTGTCGCGCACATACGTAATGCAAATTTAAGACTTATATGGTTTTCTCATGGACGCCATTGAATTGGGACCACACGGAACCACCAGCTTTCAAATAAAAAAAGAATCATTAAAATCTTCACCCGGTTCACCTAGTCGAAAGTTTTGAGGTAACCATTACAAAAAAAACATAGTCGAATTAATAACCTCCTGCTTTTTTGAAGTCAGTGGATAAAAAAACAGTAGGGATTTACCTCTTTTATATTTGTTATAGCGGCAATAGAAACACATCAGTCAGCCCTCGAATCTGAGTAGAAACTTTTAGAGTAACAGGCCAAGCGTGTGTCGGACTAGCATAGGAAGATTTCCGTTCAAGTGTACATTAAAAAAACGTGGTTCTTTTCCCCCGTAAATGAAACCCCAATTTATTTTTTATTACTTTAAAATCAAATAAATAATATCAATAAGTAATGTCAGACTTTCATTGACTAAAAAAAAAGAGGTGTGGCACTCGGGGACTGCCGCGGTATTAAAGCTATTGCATAGCATTTTGTATCAACAAGACTGCCGAAAAGTTAAGACGTTAGACAATGCACGGCCCTTCAAGCCACACGTACCTCCGTGCCCGTCGGAGTGGGGAGCGTGAGGTTTTTTTTCGTTACGGAATTTCTGGATTCGGTCCCCGCGCTCAAGGCCCCCGATAGAAGCTATGCAATAGCTTAAAAACCCCCATGTTCCTCCTCCTCTCGAGCCTCGGGAAAGAGTTTCTTCCTTGACGTGATCTAGACGAACCTTAAAAACCTATCTCATTACATTAGATACAAAAGTCTTAGTTCTCCTACAGTACAACTTAAACAAAATGTCAATTTTATATTATCGCTCGCTGCATCCCACGCGAAGTTACGATTATTATAACGTCCCAATATCGCGGCTATCGCTTGTGAATAATAAAATGGTCCTTACATAGTTGGGTATCTCGGCGGAATTGGTGTTGCATTGGGACAGTAATAATAAAATGCAAAATACATGTATTTTCTATTAAAGGGGTAGTATTTTTAACTGACTTGACTTGACAAAAAAAAAATCGGTTGTCTGTAAAGTCGGTTTACTGACGATAGTTGAACATGACAACGTCATAATAGTACATTATGATATAAGTGCGGTAGGTTTTTTTTTTTTTTTAATGTTCCGCACATATTTGTCCCCTGACATGGTGGTCAGGGTCCTTTTTATGGTCGGTTTTTTATTCTGTTAGTGTAACAAAGAAAGAAAGATTTTCGCTTTCGTTCTATGTATCATACAACATACAAGTGCGGTAGGTTGAAAATTACAGCCAAGGCGACATTGCTAGCCCGAGCCGTAGGCGAGGGCTACAAGTAAGCAGAGGCTGTAATTATCAAAGCGCAAGTATCTCATACGATGTTTTATAACACATTTTGCGAGGAAATAAAATAAAACTCCGACTATGGTAAGCGAATAAAAACAATACAGCGTTAAGAAAAAGCGCGCGGCGCGCATCAGCAATTTTTTTTAGGCAAAGGCACAAAAAACAGCCAGTATTACTAATAAATTAAATTAATATTTTTGTGTTTTTGTTACAGATTAATTGGTTGTAATTTACTGTCAAAATTAATTAAATTAAATAATTATGTACATAAATATTTCTTTAATTTTATCTCCCAAAGTTAATTTTAATCATAAAATGTTGACAACTTTTTTGACATAAAAACTCTTTGCTGAGATTTTAAAAAGTACCGTTCGTTTTAAGAAGGAGCATCTTGATAAACCGTGCGTTTTACATTACACTTACCGCACTTGGGCGTAATGAGATACAATACGATATTGAAATTGGTGAAATAAGAAACTTTTTACGAGCGAATGTGTTATAATAGTACATTATGATATAAGTGCGGTAGGTTGAAAATTACAGCCGAGGCGATATTGCTAGCCCGAGCCGTAGGCGAGGGCTACAAGTAAGCAGAGGCTGTAATTATCAAAGCGCACGTATGTCATACGACGTTTTATAACACATTTGCGAGGAAATAAAATAAAACTCCGACTATGGTAAACGAATAAAAACAATACAGCGTTAAGAAAAAGCGCGCGGCGCGCATCATCATTTTTTTTTAGGAAAAGGCACAAAAAACAGCCAGTACTTATTACTAATAAAGTAAAATAATATTTTTGTGTTTTTGTTAGAGATTGGTTGTAATTTACTGTCAAAATTAATTAAATTAAATAATTATGTACATAAATATTTCTTTAATATATTTTATCTACCAAAGTTAATTTTAATCATAAAATGTTGACAACTTTTTTGACATAAAAACTCTTTGCTGAGATTTTAAAAAGTACCGTTCGTTTTAAGACGGAGCATCTTGATAAACCGTGCGTTTTACTTTACACTTACCGCACTTGGGCGTAATGAGATAGGTAACGATATTAAAATTGGTGAAATAAGACACCTTTTACGAGCAAATGTGTTATAAAAATAGTTACCTTATAGGGACCACCTTATTATAAGATTTGTAAAATCTCTAATCTCTAATGAAGAACTTTAGGTGGAGAACGGAACTCGTCAACGGACATCAGCAAAGCATCAGTCAGCAGTTTAGTAACAGTAAAAAGTACTGTATGTTAAATATGTAAATAATAGTAGGTGTTTTTAATGCCTGTCGTTGAAGTCAGTTTTTAACTTTGTTTTCAAATTTAGATTTTATTTTATTGAAAATTAATACATTATTTTTCAGTGTCACATTTTAAAACTACAAATTAAAAACCTCCTCCACAGCTTTTTTTGTTAATTATATACTAACATAGTCCTAAGTTTAATTGTTACTAATATTTAAATATGGATGGAAATAAAGTCAAGTCCGAAATAAAGTTTTTAATTTATTATTATTATAAGCATCACATCGAGGCAACGTACCCATATACAACTGGCAGCATTGCCCATTTGGACAGCTATGCAGGCTCTTTGAAAAAAGTAACTGCCAGCTCTTGGATCGTCTGTCGCCTCAATGAGACGCTTCGAGAGCTCATTTGCAAAAACTTTTGTTTCTGTAGAGTTTGAGAGCAGTGATAGCCCGAACGGTTAAAGAGCCGGCCGAAAATCAGTGAGGCTCGAGTTTGAATCCTGGCATTTACCAAAAAGTTTTTCAAAAACTTACGTACTTATTTATCACTAGCTCGACGGTGAAGGAAAACATTGTGAGGAAACCCGTAGGTCTCAGAATTAATTCTGAGACATGTGTAAACAGACCCGGTCCGTCGATGGGCTCACCACCTATCACGTTTAGGGGTCCAATATATCTCGTGAAATGTGGGTATATCCAGTAATGGAATGCCTCTGCCTACCCCCTCGGTGATAAAAAGGCGTGAGATGATATTATTTATAGTTAATTGGTAGCGGCTATACTTAGTAGATAATATAGCAGTCTGGTGAATGATTAGAGCTCAGATATTTCGAAAACTTAGAGGTATCTGCACCTACAAACATTTCTCATGGCGTCTATCCACAATCTCTCTTCGCGGTGACCTTGATCCTTGATTTATGCAGGTATAAATAAACAAGAGGACTATAAGTACGCAGCATTTCCCTTGTTCGGTATTCATAGTCAAGGCAGGTGGAAACGTGCGCTGCGTACCGACTCCGGCGCAGAACCTGACGGATTTTATTATTGCGAAGTAGGATCTGTTTCCGGAGTTCCTGGTAATTTTA
This sequence comes from Ethmia dodecea, assembly GCA_963855545.1. Lineage (NCBI taxonomy): Eukaryota > Metazoa > Arthropoda > Insecta > Lepidoptera > Depressariidae > Ethmia > Ethmia dodecea. The sequence continues at coordinate 18,552,456 of OY979438.1, read as the reverse complement.
TCCAACTGATACGAGGGCGGAGTGATAAGTCTGGTAAAAATTAAACAAGGAGTCCATTTTATTTAATTATTATTATTTATTTTTCAACGTAGTTTCCTTGTAACTCAATTCACTTCATCCAGCGTTTCTGCAGCTTTTCGATCCCTTACATAAAGAACGACTTAGGCAACCCTTCGAAATAGACATTGGTTTCATGCATGATCTCTTCGTTGGAGCAAAATATTTTCCCACCCAGCCATTTTTTGTTTATAACTATCCGATATACCTAGTTTTTTTGCGCAAAAAATTATGTTTAATTAAGACACGAAATTCACTTTTCTCCATCTTTGCAAAAACGTTTCAGTTGTTATTCTTTAATGGCTGTAAAAAAAAAACTAACCGGTAGTGCTGGCTGAAAAATTTAATTTAGTCCTTCAAAATAGTTGTGAACAAGGAGGTTCCATGCAATATGTGATGATTTTATTCCAAAATAGATTTTTACCAGACTTATCACTCCGCCCTCGTATGTTACAAAATAGAGTTGAGTATTTTGTAAGTAATGCGATACGGATCTTGTTTTTTGTTCACCCAGGTGCATAATATAACGCATTTGATCATATTCATTCAGTCTGCAGGGTTCGAATTTAAAGTTGGTAATTTACAACCAGCTCGACGGTGTAGGAAAATCATCATGAGAATACCTGCAGGTCCCAGAGTTATTTCAGAGGCATGTGTAACAGATCAGCGGACGTATTCACGGAGATTCGATACTCGATATCGGAATATCTGTCGAATCCTTATGTCAAATATGACATCTGTGTATAGCCCATCTCCTATACACCGGTCGGTAGGTCCGGCTATGGAATCGCCACCTATCACGTTTAGGGTTCCAAATATTATATAATGGTGAAACGTTTGTATTTCCAGAAATTGAATACCTCGCCTACGATAAAAGGCGCGACATTATTTATTTATATTTTTTCTGACATGATTAAATAAGAGGACAGAGCTGTGCTCGGACTTTCTCTGAAGGATAGGATTCGTAAGGAATATCTACATCCGACAGAGAATCAAAGTTATCGACATAGCTCAAAGAATTAGCAAGCTGAAGTGGCAGTGGGCCAATCTCGCGAAGAACCGACAACCGCTGGGGTAAAAGTGTTCTGGTGTTGAGACCGTGACTCGGCAAACGTAGTGTAGGACACCCTCCTACCAAATTGGATGACGATCTGTGAAAGGCTGCAGGCAGATGCTGGATGCGTCGAGCTGCAGTGGACAAATGTTAGCTCATGATGAATGAGTAAACAAGAAGCCTGCATTGAATAAAGAGTAAAAAAACCGAAAAAATTAAAATGGGACCAATCTGGAAGCACCAGCTTTCAAATAAAAAAATAATCATCCAAATCGGTTCACCCAGTCAAAAGTTCTAAAGTACCTAACAAACTTAAAAAAAATACCGACGAATTGATAACCTCCTCCTTTTTGAAGTCGGTTAATCAAATTAGCTTTCGCCGGCGACTTCGTTCACTTTCATCACGATCTATTTACTGATTTAGCCCAGAGAAGATTAAAAAACAGAGTTAAATTCCCATCCCATTTGTAGCCCAACCTTTTATCTTTTCTGTAATGGGCTAAAACCCGGCAAAGGCTTACAATCGCGAATAACAAATTGATGAGCTGTTGACTTGGTACAAGTCACTGAAAATAAGGCCACCTAACACTACCTTCCAGTACATCCCATCATCAAGGGACCACTTAAGGAGATGTCCACTTTCCCCGGCGACCCGCGCGATAACATCGACCATCTTCATTGATAACCTGTGGGGGCACAGAGTATACAACGATAGAGGCGACGTTAGGCAGAAACAGTACCACTATTTATACGCTACTGTGGTCCACGGTGAAGGTTTGCGTTGTCACGACGTGTTTGTCGAAACAATTTGCATTCGGGCAAACTCGAGTGGCGTTCGGGGTCCTGTCGGTTTCTTAACCACATCAAAGGGTTTTATTGCAACAAAGTTCGTGCAAGTGTCTACACTTTATTTCAAGTGCAGAGAGAGCTTTATTTCGAGTATGTCGCACGTACATACTGTTTTGATTGGAGCAATGTAGGGGTTCATTAATATTTATGACCGTGATTAAAAATATTATATAGAAATATTCTCAATGTAGTCTGATGAGATGCCGACCGAGTATGTTACCATGTAGTTCACCGTACAACGAACACGAATAGCCGAGATTTCTGTGGTCGAATAGCCACCTGAGCATTCAACAAGTGGCTTCTCGACCGTTGGCAGGGTTTTCTTTGGTCGAGTAGCCACCTAAGCTGATTTTTATCGCGACAGAGCAACACAAATCTTCTCTCAAATATTTAGCCGTAGCATGAAGAAGCCGAATCTAAAATGATTCCTTAGATCGTAGGCAGATAGGAACTGGCCATTCGGTACTCCCGTCTACTACGATACTCTTTGCTGAACCAAAGCGCGCGACCGCTTTCCACGGTGCGCGCGCGCCGCTCAACTCAACATAACGGGGCGACCAATCGACGCGCGCGGACGACTCTTACGGCTCCGCGTTTCGTTTCAAGCGAGTGATTTTGTGAAAACACGATAAACCAAACAAAAGTTTCTGTGACTGTGCAAGACGTGTGGTGTCAGTATCTTTAGATATTCTGTGAGATCGAGTATAGTGATTGAGATTAATCTGGAGGTAAGTGTAGTTATTACGGTTGCGCCCGCGATTCGCGTTAGATTCGGTTTCTTTGATCTTAGATTGGTTCCCATGTGTTTTTAAATGTAATTCTAGGGCTTGGAAATTATTTACTGTAATGTTTTATTTATAAATTAAACATTTACCATCTGCTTCTCTTAATAGATTTTTACATTCCTAAGATTTAGTATACTTAACAAGAATGTAGTTAAGTAGGTAGTCATAGAAATCAACAGCTTTAGATAGGTACCTATTACAATACAAAATATGCTTTTTATATAAAAAAAATGTCTATTCCATAGTTTGAGGTAATCTCTATTTAACTCTTCTATATTTTACTTATCAATATATTGCAATGAACCTGTTATTCACAATGTTTACAAAACATGGAGATTTTAAGTAAATGTGGGTAGTTCGCAATAAAAAGCTAATTACTGCCGATAGAGTTTTCTCCGCTGATGATGGCAATGAACAACATGACACACATACTCGTTTTACTGTTACTGTATACAAAATTGCTTCCACGATAGTTCCCTTCTATTTGATAAGTTTCTTTCATAGTGGCTGCTTTACTTATGCAGTGGTTTGATTCAGTGCCATTGGATTGAACACTTCATTCAGGGTGAATTCGCGGAAACTCATGAATTGCGATTTCCTGTTATTAATCAATTAAATAACATAGCTGCATTCTTTTTTTACTTTAAATGACATTTCTTACACATTTTTACGTAAAGTGCCGCTATTTAAAATTGTATACCACCTTTATTTCATTTATATATTTTAATAAACACGCACCAAACGTCATCACCATTTGCGAATAAAAGTTGAGTATTGAACTTTCAGCATTTGACTGGATTGGATAGTGGACATACCTAGTGGTTAAATTGGTCTTTAACACTGAATCGAAACACTGGGTAGGTTACCTACCTACCTACTTAATGTGAATATATCCATAAGTAGTAGGTCAAATATAGCGTGATGTTTTTTAAATCCTACTAATTATCTTATCTTATATTATCTTCCTACTACTATGAAAGTTTGTATTTATGGATGTATAGATCTATGGATGTTTGTTCCTCTTTCACGCAAAAATTCTGGACGGTTTTTGATGAAACTTTACAGTATACATAGCTTATACATTAGAATAACACATAGGCTATATTTTATCTCCGTATTCCCACGGGAATGGGAACTACGCGGGAGAAACCGCGGGGCGCTGCTAGTTTCAAATATATTCCACCCAACCTCGGAAACCAAACCCCCTAACATAGAACATAGATCCCACCCAACTAACTCGTAAATTTAAAACATATACCTACTTAGGTAGTATAGTAAAATTGCATTGGTGCTTTGGTTAACCGAACTGTAGTTAGTATACCGTTTTACAGCATAACACATTATTACTACACTCTTCACTCACAAGTACCTATGTATCCACACATCTCAGCAAACACCAAACCAATTGAAGACCGTGTTAGAAACAAACGCTTGACATACACCGGTGCTACACCTGTGCACATAGACACGAAACCGCACGCGCAGACCACTGGACTAATGTCTCACGGATCTCACGTTCTGCTAATCTACGCGGATCCACTGAAATAAATAATAATAATAAAAATGTGGGACACAATTTACAAATAGCAGTGATAGGCTAGCTTTACGGTTAAAGAGCCTGCTTTACATGATGATAATCAGTGAGGCTCGGGTTCAAATCCAGGCATGTACCAATGAGTTTTTATCACTAGCATATTTATCACTACCTCGACGGAAAACATCGTAAGGAAATCTGCAGGTCCCACAATTAATTCTGAGACATGTGTAAAAGACCCGGTCCGGCGATGGGCTCACTACCTATCACCCCTATCACGTTTAGGGTCCAAAGAATATCTCGTGAAAAGTGGGTATTTAATTTAACAATTTACAAAGGGCTATTCAGTCCCAAACTAGGCAGAGCCTGTACTATCGGTAGATACTAAACATACTTAAATAAATATTAAACGACCAGACCCGAAGCCAACAGACATGTTCATGCACACAAACGTTTGCCCCGAGCGGAGATCGAAACCACGACCTCGGACTCAGAAGGCAGGGTCACTACCAACTGTGCCAACAGGTCCGTCAAAACACAAGTCCGAACCTTTTTGTACCTACTCAAGAAACTTGTAAATCCGTCAGTGATTTTCACCTCAACAAAGTAGCATTCTTCGATACAATTTCACTCGGAAACCGTTCTGTTACGACTAAGTTACTGCTAAGTTATCGCCAAAGCGTTAAGTTTACTAACTCTGCTTAGTTCACTTAGCACGAACTCCGTTTCCGTGCTTATGACCGTTGTACCACTTAAGTTCTGTTCGTTTGTTTTTAAGTTAGGTTTTAAAAGGAATTAGTCCTGCTTAGAATGTTAAGTTCGTTATTAGCGGAAGTAAGTATATAGTAGCCTATTTTATCTATACTTCTATACTAAAGAGCAGTGATGGCCCGAACGGTTAGAGCTGGCCAAAAATCAGTGAGGCTCGGGTTCGAATCCTGGCATGTACCAATGAGTTTTTCAAAACTTACGGTACATATTTAGCACTAGCTCGACGGTGAAGAAAAACATCGTGAGAAAACCCGCAGGTCTCAGAATTAGTTTTGAGAAAGTGGACGAAGCGAAACAAGTATGTAAGGATCGTAGCAAGTGGAAAGAAATACTACTCTACTCTGCCTACCCCTACGGCAAAGAGGCGTGATTATATGTATGTATGTATGTAAACAGACCCGGTCCGGCGATGGGCTTACCACCTATCACGTTTAGGGGTCCAATATATCTCGTGAAATGTGGGTATATCCAGTAATGGAATACCTCTGCCTACCCCCTCGGGAATAAAATGCGTGTGTATATTATTTATTATATATTTCTATACTAATATTATAAAGAGGGAAAAAATGAATTTTTGTATGTTTGTTACGAATAAATAAACTCAAAAACGAATGGACCGATTTTAAAAATTCTTTCGCCAATGGAAAGCTAGAAGATCAATGAGTAACATAGGCTATATTTTATACCCATATACCCACGGGAACGGGAACTACGCAGATGAAACACGCCAGCTACTTAGTTCAACGCAAAGTCGTCCTACTATATCCATTAACTTATTAAAATTTTCTGTTTTTCATGTAATTACATGAGCAGGTTTTTTCTAAACAAAACTTATAATATTCTTATTATTGATTATAATCGTCACAAAAGTTGCCTAATTGTTCCCAAATGGCTTCTTATAGAATTTGTTGTGCTGAATAACAAGAACCGCAGCATGTACCAACATTCAACATTGCTATCAAAAACCTGTTGCAATCTTTTTTGTCGTGAGTTGGTAGTTATATCGACTATTCCACTTTCAAAATAAGCGCCAACTATTGTTTTATTATAGCCTTAATATTAGACGAATAAATTTCTATTTGCAAAATGCAAAGGAAAGTTAGGATTTTCATTTGTTATATTATGTATTCATAAAAAAAAAAACAAGTAATGTCTTTCATATCTATAGTAGTTTATGATGATTAGGATGCTAAATATAACGAACATAAACAATTGAAATTTTAACAATGAGTTCACATCACGCGGTTTAACCGCGCGGTTTTATGTCGACCATTCAAACAAAGCGGATAGTGTATGACTACGTCCGCGTAAAATAAAATACCTTATAGTACCTAGTCTATGTCCTTTAACGAGATGCAAGCTATATGCCAAACTTCATCCAGATAGAATTTGTTTTTTAGCAGTATAAACAACAGACATAACTATGTCTGTTATAACATAACTATGCGAATGTAACTACATTCGCATTTAAAATATTAGTAGAAACATTTATTGATCACGCTTATCCGCGCGGCTACCATAAATAGCGCTGATGTCGCTCTCATTTTCCTTCATCGTCGAAGTCAAAATTCATTTATTTCTGTAGGAAAAAAGTAATCACATATAGAAACGTTAATAGCCTCAATAACGGAGTAATAGTCCAATTGAGCTTGGCTGAATATTTACAGCAGCCTATCTCCACCGACTAGTCACAAACTCAAGGACAGCTCTTTCTAACTTCATGTCTCACTAACATGTAACACAGTTCAATGACGAGTGATGACACCAAAGTCTATATATGTATAACCAACCGCTTTGAATGAACGGTCGACTTAAAACCGCGCGGCTTAACCTTTAAGCACCGACGTGCATTTTTTGTAACGTTAGTACCGACGTGAGGCCTCAGAAGCCGCTTATATATGTTGTTTTTTTTAAAGAAAGTGTTGATTTAAATATTTGTTTCTGCGATATAATGGAAATAAAGGGTTTGAAGAAAAAATAAGCCTAGAAAGAAAATAAAATTTTATTATTTTTTTAAATTTAAGACTACAAATATATTTGTCTTGAATTATGGGAGAAAATCGGACTATTAGTTATAAAAAATCATAACACAAAGAATAATCCTCTCAGAATAACAAAAAATAGTATTTCGTATTTAAGACTAATATAACTTTAAGAAAAAAAATATAGTAGGAACATTAAACCTCTTCCAAAAAAAATGTCCACAGTCGAACTACACCTTAAATTCTAAGCACAGTCAGGGCACACTTGTTTCGCGCATTGTAAACAAATGTGCTTTTTACACGAATAGCACTTATTCATCGATTTTTTTTAGTTCAGGTTGACAAGAGAGGCAAGTCTTGCGTGTCTTGACATCTTCGGCTTGATCTTCAGATGCCTCCGGCTTATCAGAACCAAGTACTCTTGCCAAACTCATCCTAAGTTCTTAGGGCAATCTTAGGTTAGAAAATCTTCGCTTCATGTACTCTAATACCAACTGTCGAGCAAATTTTTTTATAAAGGCTCCTCTATCAGTTGGTCTTCCTACATGTACATCATGTAGAAGATGAGAATTGGCGGAGCTTATATCCAAAATCCGGTAAAAAACGTCCAGGTGTTCAGGTTGAGCTTCTTCGGTATCAGAAATGTCAGTACTCGTATTCTGTATCATGCTCACTGTGCCCCAGACAAAAATCTTCGGCAACGTCGTCAACCCCAGATCCGCTGGTGTCTTCATCCGCGATCCAGCCCTCAATTTATATCACTTGCATATAATTCGGATTAGATTCATTTATTTCTATCAGAGTTCTCTTTGAATACTGTATATCTGTCACAGAACTATTTCTTTTACTACCTGAAGGTCCTGGTCTATCCATAGTTTACAATATTTGTAAAAATAAGAGTTTAGTGAAACAAAGGAATAAAACAAACAACTTACGTAAGTACCGACGTGAGGCCTGAGAGGCCGCGTCGGAATTTCAAATCGTAATTACTCATCAAATGCGCGCGCAACGTCAATTCTTTCAGTTTCGATGTCAAAGTGGGCACTGTCCTTGCAGCTACTTAAAAGCAGGGATAGGAATTCAGCAGGGAAAGGGATAAAGTAGCATGTCAAGTGGCTGTCGAGGCCTGTCAGACCGCACGTCGGTACTTAAAGGTTAACAGCGTAGTGTGAACTTGCGAATAGTGCTTTATATTTAAGAATAGGTACATAGGTACTTGAATGCGTGATATATCTCTCGCAAACAATCCAAAACACAATAGAGACGAAACAAAGCTTCATTTTTGCGATGTTTTCGCCTCTTGTTACAATGTTTGGACTGCGGCCGTAGTTATACTGCCAACAATACTAGTGTTGAAGAGATTTGATAATGATGTAGTGTTGAAGGACTAATGGTGTTCGTTTATGTTTAACTAGCGGTTCTGCGCGGTTTCACCCGCGTAGTTCCCGTAAGATGAAATAATTTCTCCCGTTTTTTACACATTTACCACTATATCTTTGCTCCTATTGGTCGTAGCGTGATGTTATATAGCCTATAGCCTTCCTCGATAACTGGACTATCCAACACAAAAAGAATTATTCAATTCGAACCAGTAGTTTCGGAGATTAGCGCGTTCAAACAAACAAACAAACAAACAAACAAACAAACAAACAAACTCTTCAGCTTTATAATATTAGTATAGATTACATATTTATAAGCCTAAAAACATATACTTACTTAAAATCATATTTCAAGTAGACATATTTTTTAAATTCAATTTACTATTTTTATAACCTAGGTACATCTTTTATTCAGTTCAGAAAAAGTAGTGGCAACTAGGGCTTTTTACTTTTTTTAGTTTCCGGTTTGAAGTAGTTTTTTTTTGTTTAAAATTAAATTTTATTGCTTTTGATGCGCTTGAGTGGCCATATCTCGCTCCCCTAAGCCGCCAGCGGCTTCACGTGTCTCGCCTAGCGTTAATTGAAAACCAAATGAACGAGCCAGTGATGTGTTGGAGTCTGTCCCATCACTCGTGTCGTCGGAGAACAATGTATAGTCGGGCGCCTCGTAAAAGTGCCTGCTCCTGTGGTTATTCCAGAGACAAGTTATGGTTTTACTACACATATATCTACCGCGTGCGGATACAGCTGAACAAAACAATAGTCCACTTTGTGCCTCCCAGATTTTTGTTTTAGCAACCCTGAGACATTACAAATACAAAATGTTAGGATTTCTGGTAACATTCACGTATGTCTATTATACTCGTATAAGGGCTTATTACACTACACCTTCCTAATTCAGTGACTGAATTTAGAAAGCTAGTTAGCTTGTAAATTCAGCAACGATCAGGATAGGAGCATACATATGAACGCACACTCTCTAATTATTGTAAAATAGTCTATATTAATGTACAAACATAAATTCTGTGTTACCGACACCCAATTGTGAAAAGCGCTGACTCCTGTGATACAGGGCATCCTATTTTAGGAGTCAGAGATCCACCTATTTAAGGTAACTGTACGTAATTCCGTACTATTAAGGCATTTTTGTCTTTCCAAGCAATTTCCAGTAAAACAGTAAAACTCAGCGCATTGAAATTAGTTCAGTCGTAAAAAGAGGTTTTCAGAGAGGAGATTGGTATATAACACTACTGTAGTATACTATATTTTATAAGAGTTATCGTAATTTTTCTGGGCCCTATAAATGTCCGTTATTACGGTATAAAAATTGACTCTGCAGCTAATTCCGGCAATGCGTGCTGGTAAATCCGGTATTTGCAGTAAAATGCTGTTTTGCTGCAGGATTATACGAGATAGGAAGTACCTTACACCTTAAATTTTAGGTGACGTGTTATTAAATAAAATAACTGCATTTTATCAATAAAGGAAAACTGTTTATTTTTATGAACAACTTTTAATACGGGGCCAAGCCTGAAGTAGTAAGTATCTTAGCCCCCCTATAAAGTAGCTCGCTTACTACCTACTATCCTACTTCCTATTTCCTACTTAATATTATAAATGCAAAAGTTTGTATGGATGGATGTATGGATGTATTGTATGGATGTTTATTCCTCTTTCACGCAAAACTACTGAACGGATTTTGATTAAACTTTACAGTTATATAGCTTAAAGGTACATCAGAATAACACATAGGCTATATTTTATCTCCGTATTCCCACGGGAATGGGAACGACGCGGGTGTAACCGCGGAGCGCGGCTAGTCCTACTAATATTATATCCTACTTCCTACTAATATTATAAATGCGAAAGTTTATTTGGATGGATGTCTGGATGTAGGTATGTTTGTTCCTCTTTCACGCAAAAACTATAGAACGGATTTAGATGAAACTTTACAGTTATATAGCTTATACATCAGAATAACACGTAGGCTATATTTTATCCCCGTATTCCTACGGTAACGGGAACTACGCGGGTGAAACCGCGGGGCGCTGCTTGTACCGTAATAAGAGTAACAGCCAAAAACAGTGTAGGTAATTGCGGTAGTCAGATTAACCGATATTTCTAACGAGTAACTCTTCCCAACAACATAATAAAACTTGAATTGTATAGGAATGCAATCATACTAGTAATAAATACCAACAATTATACTGGAACATAGAAATATATCAAATAAATTAATGAATCTGTACCGCTATTATTTGCGACGAATCTGTTGAAAGTATATAAATGGTTTCACTTTTAACACGTTTTTTTTATATCAAAGAGAAATAAAATCGTAATACGTAATTTGATTCCAACAAACTATGTTATACATAAGACCCGTAAACGGATTTTTCATTTACTTATCTCATCTCGTTCCTGGGAAATCACAAAACTCAAGATCACCTTACTTTCCGCAATTCCGTAATTATTACGTAATAACGGACATGGTTGGTTTTTGGTGTAGGTAATTGCGGCAATCAGAAAATATCAATTTACTCGCTAAAAACTAAATGAAATAACTTGAAACGGTTATCCATCAGTTTGTTATAAAACCCTTAAAAATATTTGCGACACTTTTATGAAAATAATTAAATAAATCACTCGTAATACCCTTAAGAAAATCCATGCGGCAGCTTGCGCGTAAGCAAATCACACACTACCACTAAGCCGGATTTGCGCTGACTGATCGATAGAGACGTCACAACTTAATCAACGATAGTTACAGTTCTTTTTTACCATGTCTAATTGACAGTCTATAGTTTGTACTTTATGGATAATTACATAAAATTTTGAAACAATTAGATGTTTTCTTATTTTTAGGCCTAAACCGAAAAGTTACGGAATTCCGTACACTTACGTAATATGGTACATCTACCTTAAACAGACACCTAATGAAACCAAATGAAACCAAGTATGCACTCCATTGTATATCCGTAGGCTTAAGTTATGAAATAAAGATTATTACTATTATTATTATCTCAAAGTGATTTAATGCGATTACCTTTGAGTATTAAACCAACCGGAGACGCCCTGACAGGCGTTCCCCTTTTCCAAAAAAAATTTCGGTCAACGATCATACATGTTATACAACTACTAGTTTTTTTTGAGTTCACGGAGTGCTCGGATTGGTGAATGTATTTGTGTGCATTTAGTTCAAGCTAGTGTTTAATTGTTTTGTCAAAAATTGCGTTTGTGTTAACATTATTTGTGTGCGTTTCCTCGTCCCCGCGCAGAAATTAGCAGACTTTTTTGCAAAGAAACTAGTGCGCGTGACGTCTCCTGTTGGTTTAATACTCAAAGGCGATAACACCTTCCTATAAATGCAGTCACTAAAACAGTGACTGAATGATTTTGTGACTGAATTTAGGAAGGTGTAATGAGCCCTTTAGACTTATGAGAAGTGTAAATCTGGTTAACAAGGAAACAACTTTACTCTAACTACCAGTCAACTTTGAACACATGGTTCACATGCGCCAGTATACACGCATGCGTAAAGTAACGTTACCCAACTCAGGGCAAGTTTTTATCGCGTTTCCCGCACTCTGGCGCAATTTGTGAGGTGCGCCTGCGACTCTACTTTAGGATTACGACTGTTATAGACTTTAGTATGTGTTATAGGAATGAATTAATTTATAACGTGATAGCCTTATTATGGTTTATTATTAAGTTACAGACTTTCAGATACTCTAACATGTATTATCAAATAACTATACGCGCCACAGCCTAGCTCGTCAGACAGAATGCGCGGGATTGTTGACAGTTCCTCGTGACGTCACGCGTAGAGATGTAGTTCCAATAGAGTTGGTCCAATATATATTTATGGGCTAACAGTGTGATAGCCCTGTAGTGTGATAGTTCATGCGTGAGGCTCGAGTTCAAATCCTGATGGGGGCATGTAGCAATAAGTTTTACAAAAACTTACATACGTAGAGCAGTGATAGCCCGAACGGTTAAAGAGCCGGCCGAAAATCAGTGAGGCTCGGGTTCGAATCCTGGCATGTACCAATGAGTTTTTCAAAAACTTACGTACATATTTATCACTAGCTCGACGGTGAAGGAAAACATCGTGAGGAAACCCGCTGGTCTCAGAATTAATTCTGAGACATATGTAAACAGACCCGGTCCGGCGATGGGCTCACCACCTATCACGTTTAGGGGTCCAATATATCTCGTGAAATGTGGGTATATCCGGTAATGGAATACCTCTGCCTACCCCCTCGTTGATAAAAAAAGGCGTGAGATTATATATATATATATATTATTATTACCTACCTTATCAGTAGCTCGACGATGAAGGTAAATATTGTTATATACAATTGACGGGCCTGTTGGCTCAGTTGGTAGTGACCCTGCCTTCTGGGTCGGAAGTCGCGGGTTTGATCCCCGCTCGGGGCCAACATTTGTGTGCATGAACATGTCTGTTGGCTTCGTGTCTGGGTGTTTAATATTTACATAAGTATGTTTATCAGTTGTTTAGTACCTATAGTACCTACAGGCTGTGTAGTTTGTAACTAAATAACCGTGTGTAAATTGTGTCCCACAATTTATTATTATTATATTGTGTGTCCCAGAATTGATACTGGCATGTTTAGGAGTCCCGGTCCGGCGATGGGGTCACACTCACCTATCACGTTTAGGGGTCCAATAATTATACTGATGCAAAGTGGGTATATTCCAGGGGGCCAATTCCACTAAATGTTAACGGTTACAGTTGGATGACAATGACATATCAATGGTCACTCGATGGTGTTATTTGCTCTGAAAAGTGCCAAAATAACACGCTTAACATGACATTGTCATCCAACTGTAACCGTTGACATTTAGTGGAATTGAACCCCAGGAACTTCTACCGACCCCCGAGTGTTTTAATCCTCACAAATCGGTTACCGAAAGTTGCGCAAACGCATGCGAACGGTTTAATTGTTACGAACCAGAGCGTGTGACTGAAACAGAAAAACGGGAAGAGGAATATAGCAATAGTTTGATATAACGTGAGAACGGTATTGAGCAAGTTCTCTATGGGCTGCGATGATGGTTGTAGCGATATTGATCAGTTGACTGATTAAATTGTGAAATGCCTCTTTTCAATTGTTTTATAAAAGCAAATCAGACACAATAAGTCAGAAAGTAGTAGTTAGCTGTGACGGAGAAGTTGAGATGTAACCGAGTTTTCGTGATAGGATGAGACTAATGTTGTAAGAAAAGTGCTTAATGATAATGTGGAAGGCACAGATTATAAAACGGAACAGAATATAGAAGCGCAATAGGTACAACAAAATTAGTATATTAATAAATAGTAGATTATTAACCAAGGGGATAAAGAAGTGTCTTCTGTCGCGGGTGACGTAATGATTCTGAAATTGATAGACCTTTCGCACTTCTTCACGTTGAAAATTCTTAAGTTTTTAAATAATTTTCCTTGGATTTTGTTAGAAGCAAATTATTTATAATAGCGGCAGCATTTGCACTGATAGAATCCGACAATTCACTGTCACTGTCGCTTTGATTTAACATCGTAACGTATTTTTAGAACATTAACTTATTTATAAAAATAAATTAAAATAAACTTAACGTTTATGTATTTGACGAAAACAAAAACGCGGCAAATTCCCAGACTAATATTTTTTTGTCGGAAAAGCAAAGGCATCAAGCTCATACGGCCTTGTCGGTTTTTTGGTAATTTTATTTAATAATCATAACTGCATAATAAATGCGTATTCCTTTTTCAAAAAGATGTATAATACTTTATTTACAAACTCAATGGTGTAAACACAGATGTAGTTCAGTATAAATTTCGGTAAGTATTCCAAATTTAAATCACATTCTCCCCCTAGAGGATGAATGAAATTGAGTACAATTTTCTTTCCCTGTTTTTAACAGATTAAAAATCACTATTGTTATGTTCGCTTTTTGTCACTATGTCAATGTCACTTTTTTGAGCAAGTGGTACGAAAAAAATATAATAAATGCATTCGTACTTTAGTTTTGTCTAACCAAATTTCTTAAATAAAGAGCAATAATAGTACGGTTTATGTTTTAGTTTAGTAGCTGAGCTGAGTATCGAAATTATTACATCTAAAAATTGTTTTCGATTTTAATTTTACAATTATAGCAAATTTAAAAAAAAGAAGTTAAGCACTTGAGTAGGTACTAAAACTGAGGATGTCACAGCTAAGTACTCCGGTACTCAGTATATTTTCCATTTTCGTTTTGATATAATTATCATAAAAAAGTGCCTCATTTGACTGAGCAGTCAACTATCCAAGTTCTACAAGATGCGAACTGCCCTACGTAAGTAAGTGCTGACATGATCTCATCAATGCTTTTAGCAATAACTTCTTTGGCTACACTCGGTCGCAAGCGCAACAATATTCAAATAATTCTCACAATGTTGAGTGATAATAATATAAATAGTGCTTGAGCTTGTTTTTCATGCTTGACAGTCTACATCCAGATTCAAGTACCTATCTGCGAACACCTGTAAATGGCTTCGTTGATTTATTTTTAGAATTTAGTTATATTTTGTAAGTAATCTAGCTGTTAGGTGTTTGAATAGAAAAAAAATGGTCCAGCCTTAGCATATCTACTATATAAAAATAAGTCGGGTTTTCCTTCCTGACGATTTAACTCCAGAACTGACGAACCGATTTCCATGGTTTTGCATTCGTTGGAAAGGTCTCGGGCTCCGCAACGTTTATAGCAAAGAAAATTCAGCATTGCACCCGTGCGAAGCCGGGGCGGGTCGCTAGTCTCCAATAAGATGAGATCGGCTTCAACCAATCGCCCAGACAGTGTCAATTATAACAGAACTACATTGTTACATGAAGCGCAGCAGTGCAGTTTTCTACATAACAGCTCATCGTCTCAAGCGCGTTCGTGTTGCGCGCACATTAACCGACTAATTTCGGTGGTCTGGGCCAAGTTACAAACTTTAGTGGAGAGCCAAACGTACCACAGCCACACCATAATGACACCACGTGGCGTGGACGGGTGCATATTTTATTGCGGACGATTATATCGTAATTATAATAATAATAATCTCACGCCTTTCATCCCCGAAGGGGTAGGCAGAGGTATTCCATTACTGGATATACCCACATTTCACGAGAGACATTGGACCCCTAAACGTGATAGGTGGTGAGCCCATCGCCGGACCGGGTCTATTTACCCATGTCTCAGAATTTTCTGAGACCTGCGGGTTTCCTCACGATGTTTTCCTTCACCATCGAGCTAGTAATAAATATGTACACGTAAGTTTTTGAAAAACTCATTGGTACATGCCAGGACTCGAACCCGAGCCTCACTGATTTTCGGCCGGCTCTTTAACCGTAAAGGCTATCACTGCTCTATATCGTATCTATATGCCTATATCGTATTAGTACATTAAGGTATAAGTGCGGTAGGTTGAAAATTACAGCCGAGGCGATATTGCTAGCCCGAGCCGTAGGCAAGGGCTACAAGTAAGCAGAGGCTGTAATTATCAAAGCGCACGTATGTCATACGACGTTTTATAACACATTTGCGAGGAAATAAAATAAAACTCCGATTATGGTAAACGCATAAAAACAATACAGCGTTAAAAAAAAGCGCGCGGCGCGCATCAAAAGGCACAAAAAACAGCCAGTACTTATTACTAATAAAGTAAAATAATATTTTTGTGTTTTTGTTACAGATTAATTGGTTGTAATCTACTGTCAAAATTAATTAAATTAAATAATTATGTAGTTACATAAATATTTCTTTATTATATTTTATCTCCCAAAGTTAATTTAATCATAAAATGTTGACAACTTTTTTGTCATAAAAACTCTTTGCTGAGATTTTAAAAAGTACCGTTCGTTTTAAGACGGAGTATCTTGATAAACCGTGCGTTTTACTTTACACTTACCGCACTTGGGCGTAATGAGATAGGTAACGATATTAAAATTGGTGAAATAAGACACCTTTTACGAGCAAATGTGTTATAAAATAATATATTATTATTACTTTGTATCTAGGGCCTATGCATCATGTTTTTAAATTTTAACTGAATATTTTGTCTCAAAATATAGTCAACCTAATAAACCACCGAAGTAATAATACCGATACAGACAATAAGCTGCAAACGAAATTTCACAATCACCCGATATGGTACTAAATCGCTTGTGACTTACACCATACGGCTAACCTGTAATTGGTGTCGCGACTCGGGTGTAGCCAAATTGCATAATGCGCAGACGCACCGCGTTGCCACACGTGTGTAATTGCCTTATTGGAGGCACGCACGTAACGCCGCGTGTGAACACGCCCCTCTTGTTAGTGAGCGGTAAAAAATACGGTAATTATTACCAAAAAAAGAAATTTCAATTTTTTTAATAAAAATGCGTGTGATCTGAAAGGAGGAAAATTATGTCGATAAATTACGTGTAAGTGTGTGAGTAATAAGTATATACTTAGTACAAATTTAAGGTATACACATGTCATTTGTCGTTGGACGGTTTGCAAAATAAGCATTCTTTATATGTTTAAATATTTGAACCTGCAATAGTCCACTGCTGAGCTGTGGGCATTTCGTTTTGTGATCTTTGGGAGTATGGGCTATAATTCCAAACTGGCCCAGCACAGATGGGATAAAGTGATAATTTTATAGGCTAGTCATCATATTTTTCAAGCTAACAATTTTTATGTCTGAAATGTCCTTATCCCCACAAATATTATAAACGCAAAAGCCAAAGAAATTGATAGAAAAACATTATCTTTCTAAAGACAAACTTTTTCTTTAAACGTCTTGTGCAAGAGCAGTGTCAATCTGTGTGTTAGGTATCTTTTCGCGGCTAAACAATTCAAGAGTTCTATGCAAAGAGATTAAAATATAATAGGACATAGAGGGGGGATTGGAAATATTTTCATACAAAACTTTGAAGCATGTTTGAAGCTCAAGCGTCATGTCAGTTAGTATGAACGCGCTGTCATTCGATCGAAATTGTACTAGACTTATTCCACTTTGAATAACTTTTGGCTTCAAATTTTCCTCGCTTTGTCTCCTCTATGCCATATTATATTTTAATCTCTTTGGTTCTATGTTATTTACAATTTCTTCACAAACTAAATTCTCCATAATGACCGCGAATCACCATTACGTGATACGAGGCTTAAAAAATACTGTTCATTAAATTCCTGACATCGATAATGTCATGTAATTGGACGAAATGCATTCTTGCATTAAAATATTGTCACGCTAACCAATAAGGCCGATAATCCACTACGAGAGAAAATACGACCGAATCAAAACCGAATCACAAACTTTCGCGTTTATAGTATTAGTAGGATTAGTTAGATAAAGATATTTCATCTAACTAATCCTACTAATACTATAAACGCGAAAGTTTGTGAGTATGGATGTATGGATGTTTGTTGCTCTTTCACGCAAAAACTACTGAACGGATTTTGATGAAACTTTACAGTGTAGCTTATACATCAGAATAACACATACGCTATATTTTGTCCCCGTATTCCCACGGGATCGGGAACTACGCGGGTGAAACCGCGGAGCGCTGCTAGTCTAATATATGAAAAAGTGACCGATGACAATGATTTGTTAAATACATATATTTGGTAGGTATGAGAATGGGTCGTAAAGTATAATATTTTCAACCGACTTCAACTTATATGGTTTTCTCATGGATCCCACTGCAAAACTGGACCAAATTGAAATGGGAACAAACGGGAAGCACCAGCTTTCAAATAAAAAAAGAATCATCCAAATCGGTTCACCCAGTCGAAAGTTCTGAGGTAACGAACATAAAAAAAAATACACACGAATTGATAACCTCCTCCTTTTTGAAGTCGGTTAATTAGCTTAGATAAGCTAAACCAGTCCGGTCGTCGGCACGTCAAAAATTACACTTCGAAACGAATGATCGATTTAGTTTCCGTTATTGTTTGTATCACAATCGAGTCGATTAAGGCCGTTGAAGATTCTCATTGCTGTCACACGATTCGATGCAATGCTAGATTATAATAAAAGTGGAGCAGACGATTGCTCAAAGAAATAAGATAGAACTCCAAAGAGTAATAAAGAGTTAAAAAAATACTTCACGTTGAATAGATTTCTCAAGGACGCCATTATCAGAACTGGACCAAATTGAAATGGGTTTATGGGAAGCACCAGCTTTTAAATAAAAAAAGAATCATCAAAATCGGTTTACCCAGTCGAAAGTTCTGAGGTAAAAAACATAAAAAAACATATTTATGGCAAATATGACATCT
The DNA here is from genome assembly GCA_963855545.1 of Ethmia dodecea. NCBI lineage: Eukaryota > Metazoa > Arthropoda > Insecta > Lepidoptera > Depressariidae > Ethmia > Ethmia dodecea. The sequence goes on along the minus strand of OY979438.1, from coordinate 18,533,755 downwards.
GTGAATAGCCCATCTCTACAGATTTTCAACAGATTTCCCGATTCCGAGTCGAATATCGAATCTCCATACGCCGGCTGAAGTAGTAACAGTTGCTATCTAAGAAAGGAAAAACCTGTACCATAGACTACTCTACAACTTATCTGTTGGGCTGTAATTTAGTCTATACAGTGTAGAGTGGCTAAGGGGACATCATCAGGCGTATTCAGGGAGCTTCGATATTCGATATCGGAAAATCTGTCGAACACTTTCGAGATGGGCTGAAGTTGGTGTCGAAAACTTTCGAGACGGGCTGATGTTGTGTCATATGTGACATAAGGATTCGGAAAATTTTCCGTGGCTGTCAGAAACGCCTAGAATAAAGTTTCCGAAGTCGATAGATTCGACATCGGAAAATTTTTCACTCGATCTGAATCGAACGGAAACGGTATCGAGTCTCCGTGAATACGCAGACATGGAATTTACTTTTAATTAGTATAAAAGCAGTATGTTAGTAATTTATGATCTCTTTCTCTTTCTGAGCTATACTTTGTTCACCCATGTATAAGGGAGCAATATATTTCATACCATAACTGTTTTGTATAAAATGCCATGTATACATAAATGATACATAATAGTATACTAGCTGACCCGACAGACGCTATCCTGTAAAAATGTGATAAATGAAGAACCACTCGACAGATTTTAAGCAAACTTCACATAAACCATCTGCTTAATAGTCCTAATAAAGCCTAAAAATTTGGTTTAGATAAGTCAGCCCGTTCTTGAGTAATAAAATAACAACGAAAAGTGGCATTGATTTTTTTTTAAAACAGGTCCCAGCACAGACTCTTGGGGCACTCCTCCTTGGGGCCCTTACATCGTAAAACGTTGATCAAGTATCGGCTTATTTTACATGGAATAGTCTGTCCCTGAGATAGGAATTCAGCACCAGATAATAGCTGTGTGGGAGATTAGACTTGATCTTGCAGAGTAATCCATCATTTATATAGATAGATGTAATAAATTTTGTGTGTCTTATAAATTTAATGAAAAGAGACATCGTGTTTGTCATAAAAAGTGTCTCTGTCATACAAGTTTTTTGTAACTTTTACTGTATGTCATAAATCTGCTATGACATTGTAAATATTATCAATTCTGCATTGCTTACTAAAAATCATCGCAGCCATGTTCTATCATTGAGTGCTCCGTGACAAAACCGCTACAAAATGTGCGTCTGCGCTGAATTGCGCCAGTAATTGTCGAACTGTCACGTCTGGCCTGTCATTACGGGAGCAAACGCCCGCTCGAGGTTAATGCGCTTTTAAATACCTGCAATTTTATAATTTGCCGGTTTTAATGGTTAATTTTAATACAAAATTGTTTCGGTGGACATAATATATTATTAGAAGACAATATTTATTATGAGCAGTGATAGTCCAGGTTAAAGAGCTTGCTTCTCATCCCTGAGGCTCGGGTTCGAATCCTGAAATGTACCAATGAGAGTTTCCAAAACGTACGCACATATTCATCACTAGCTCGACGGTGAAGGAAAACATCGTGAGGAAACCCGCAGGTCTCACAATAAATTCTGAGGCATGTGTAATGTGTAACAGACCCGGTCCGGGGATGGGCTTACGCACCTGTCATATTAAGAGGTCCAAAGAATATTCTACCTAAATAACTTTTTTTTGTACAAGTCCATTATTTCAAAGTAATTGACGCCACTAAACGCGCTGTTTCTGTTTCTATTACGAGCAGAGTTCTTTGTGACTGAATTAAATAGTAAAATATGTAAACGGTTAAAGAAAATCTACTTTCACTCCGTTAACATAATAATTTGAAATGAGTGTCTGTTTACTGGCAAATGTAGTGTGAAATGTCGAGATTAGAGAGCGGTAATATCTAATTGTGACGTAAATTTTTATTTATTACCTTAACTGGAACCATCGCAAAATGCCAGATTCGCAAAATGACGGATTCGCAAAATGTCGGAATTCTGTTAACTTCTCTGTTCAACAGAGAGTGATGGATGACCTAATAAAAGATTTCCATATTATCAGTTGCTTAGAGCATTTACCATCTCCAAATCAGTTTATCAAAGGATAATAATCTGAAATGTAGAGAGGTTTTAAGCAACATGCGAAATAGTTTCTCCTAGGAGATTATTTAATCAGTAAAATTATACATCACAATAATAAAAAATATAATTTATTATGATTGTAAAGATAAAAACAAAGTGATTATTGCAATTAAATATAAAGGTACAAATAGAAAATAAACTTTTTTTGGATATTTGTGTTTGTTTATAAGGAATAGACTCCAAAACTACAGGACCGATGGAACTAATATTTTGTTATACAAAAGTTTGATGTGAACTACAGTGGCTGGCCCTTAGATGCAAAACTTATTTTGCTAATCTCTTTGGCTAAAAATGTTGAAGAATAATTTTAATTACAAATTCAAAACACTTTTATTCGCACTTATTAAAACCCTATCGGAAAAGACTTACTTTGCTCTCTGATTATTGAGGACCAAAACGTCACATTTTGAATAGATGGTATATATGAAAACTATATTTCCAACTATAAACAGAGTTGCCGTGCGATGATTTTTTGAATTCGCCGCGTTTTTTCAGTCTCATATTTCAGTAGCCAGACTACGCTAATATTAGGTACCTACAAATAGAAAAGAAACATAAGTTTTTTGGATATTGGTGTTTGTTAATAAGGAATAGACTCCAAAAGTGCAGGACAGTACTTTTCTAGGAGTAACAGGGGCTACAATTTTTGAATCGATTTAAAAAATTCTTTAACTGATAGGAATCTACATTATTTTTACCCTCACTAATAATATAGACTATATTTTATTTTGATAAACCAAAGCGAAGCGAGGTCGTCTCGCTAGCCCCTACTTCCCCACTAATATTAGAAATGCAAAGTAAACTCTATAAATCCATTTGTGTGTTACCTTTTCAAGGCTAAACTAGTGGACCAATCTATATGAAATTTGGCGGGACAAAGTCTAATTTTAAAACCAAGGAACGCGTTACCCGAAACTTTACAAAAACGGAGTCGCCGGCTTCAGCTAGTATACCTACTATAAAACTACCAGTCCCTTAGAATATGACGGGCCTCTTGGCTCAGTTGGTAGTGACCCGTCGAGGGTTCCATCCCCGCTCGGGGCCAACATTTGTGTGCATGAACATGTCTGTTGGCTTCGTGTCTGGTCGTTCAAAATTTATTTATTTAAATGTGTTTATCAGTTGTTTAGTACCTCAAGTACAGGCCCTGCCTAGTTTGGGACTAAATAACCGTGTGTGAATTGTGTCCCACAACTTATTATTATTATAGAATGTATACCAGGAAAACAGAGATAGCTATCTCACTTCCCTTCCCCGGCACCATAGCCAGTCCCGCCTTAAAACCACATTATATTTCTATTAACTTTCTCCCGTTTCTAATTACAACAACAATACTAGTAGTTCACATGTCTCAGGGAAATTCGTCTCTTTGTCAGCTAAATTAAAATCATCAAAGAATTGGTAATAACGTGACATGCGTGTGACAACCTTTAGAATGTGAGTATAGACTACAACATTTACTTGTATCAGAACATCGAGCATTCGCTATTTTTAAATTTACTCGAACCGCTCTTCGAACACGACGCTCGATGTTTTGTTACAGCCTTTTAAAAACAAACGAGCATATTGGTGTAACATTTTGTCGAGCCTTATAGCCGTATAGTACGCCGAACGTTCGTGGGAACGTTACATTACATGGAAATGCTTAGGCTAACTGAGCTTTTGCCTGTATTGTACCATTCGTAAGAACCTTACATTACACCGAAACGCTCGAGGAAATGTTGTAGTCTATACCTACTCACCTTAAGAATGTAAGTCTCATGGAAGTTTCGTAATGTTATGTGACATGCCATGACATGGGTGATGCAGTAATACATGTGATTGTGTAGTGCAAGAGTGCACCATGCCGACTTTAGGGAGTGTCACGTCAAAACTGACAGTTGCGTGTCTTCGTGCGAAGAATGAATTAGGGACTTTTTTTGGCGGGAATCCGAAGAAGGACGTCATGCTTTTTGTACAAAGAGATTAAAATATAATAGTGCATAGAGGGGACAAAGCGAGGAAAATTTGAAGCCAAAAGTTATTCCAAGTGGAATAAGTCTAGTACAATTTCGACCGAATGACAGTTCGCGTTCATACTAACTAACATGACGTTTGAGCTTAAAACATGCTTCAAAGTTTTGTATGAAAATATTTCCAATGCCCCCTCTATGTCCTATTATATTTTAATCTCTTTGTTTTTGTATAATTTTCATTTTGCTGTTAGTATATTATGTGGCAAATGTCCGTGAAAATATGCAGTGAATGGGAAATTCGATAAAATGCGAGGGATGGACATTTTTGAATTGCCTCAAGAAGTCACAACGAAGTCTTTAGCAAAAGTGCTATCATTTTACTGTTGATAAGCAAGAGAGTAAAGTATGAAAAGTAAAGTATAGCAGTAGTAGATGTAAAGTGTTAAAAACACAGAATTTTTGTGCATGGTCTCTGAAGTAAAGCGATTTAACTAAGATTAAAGTATAAAATAAAAACTTAAAAACTATATTATTTGTCATTTTTAACCGACTTCAAAAAGGAGGAGGTTATCAATTCGTCTGTATTTTTTTTTATGTTTGTTACCTCAGAACTTTTGACTGGGTGGACCGATTTGGATGATTCTTTTTTTATTTGAAAGCTGGTGCTTCCAGATTGGTCCCATTTTAATTTTGTCCAGTTTTGACAACGGAATCGATGAGAAAACCATATAAGTTGAAGATTTAAGTCGGCTATAACTATACGTAAAAAATTGAAACCAGGGTTGGCTGTGGTGTTTATAATTGTGCGTAAAAAACCGAAACCAGGGCCAACGGTTTAACACGCCTTGTGAAGCACGGAGTTCGTGATAATGCCATAGCGGCGAGGTTACTTTCATTGTTTAACCGCGCCTAAAATTGCTTACGTGTGATCATAACACCGGCATAGAAGGACTATAAGCTTAAAAATATGCTTGTTTACGCATTTACCTCCGAGGGGGTTGACACAGGTCCATCAGTCAGGTCCGAAGCGCCGAGAAGGAATACCCTAGGGGTTTTAGAGGGTATGGCAGCACCATGCTGTCGAGCCCTACATAACCTTCGCCCCCCCCCCCCCCCGGGTCGTGTGGTATGCAGTAACGCATTTCCCTTGTTTCACCAGCAAAAAAAAATCTAAATCTATGGTTTCACCACTATATTTTATTTTATATTTTCTTCTAAACGTTACCAAGGAGTTGTTACACATGCCTCAGAATAAATTCTGGGATTTGCGGGTTGTCCTTAAAATGCGGGTTCCTTCACCGTCGGACTAGTGATAAATATGTACCTACGTTAGTTTATGAAAAGTAATTGGTACATGATTCGAACCTAAGCCACACGCAAGACAGGCGGACTCGCTAACCACAGAGCTGTCACTGCTCAAATAGCTTAAATTTCTAACCTTTAAAAAAGCTTTAGAATAGCTTGTAAGTATTCAGTTCTCAAGCTTAGCCTAGACACCAAGGTACCACTGAATTCAGTAACAATAACAATAACAATTCCTTCTGACTCCCACTAAATAACAATATTGTATAGCGACTGGTTTCAATAGCAAATTCCGTCGTTTGCGCAGGTAATGATATCGCGTGCGCGAGTGTATTGCGCAACGCGCAGCTTTTAGGGTGTGGTCCGTGGTGTGAGAGAAAGCGGGCTTTGGACCAAGCAACTGTTTTTTTTAATAAAAGAATATTGCATACATCATAATCAGAATATACCTACTACTACTAAGGTGTACGACACGAGTACGACAATTTAATATTAATAAATTGACACAAGCACAGTGAATGAGAGTAAGTGATAAAATTTATAAAAAGATGAACAAATTACTTTAAAAATATTCGACACATTGTGTTTCGCCACAAAACAAAACATTTATATATACAACATTCATCCGATCCTATCTTGGTGCGTGTGGAAAAGCAATAAATAAGACATGTTAAAAATGAAAAAAGAATAGCAAAATTATACGAAGTAGGTATGTTGGTTCTATTGGTTTGTGTACCCAAAGGTAATAAGCGGGTGAAGTTGGCTTCATTCTGCATGTAACGGTTTTATGTTACTTACTAGCCATAATACACGTTATGCCTGGCTTGACTCTACATAACCATTAATAATAATTTATTAATAATCATTTATTTCGGATGAACATCCATAGTGTTAGTAATACAAAAATATAACTTATGAGCTAATGTTAGTAGACAATATTAATTTAATTCTGGGGACCTTTTATGGAGGTCCATCCATCTCGTTAGCAGGGGAGAGTCCCATCTGCTATCTAGTACCCCCAGGATGCGGTTAGGGCTGCCGCGAATGCGAGTGAGTAAGGAGGCACAGCGATTTCTGATAATTGCTGAGAAACCATCAATATGTGCCTCAGCAAACATCCCCGACGCACTGCAATGTCGCGGCAGCCCCATCAGCACCCTGAAGGCGTTATTATATATTGAACACGCAGGTCGCTGTATGCCCGCTGCGTGAAGTTTACCCACAGACTGCACGTGTAAAAGGACTGGAAATATGCTTTAAACAGCGTGGCTTTCACTTGTTTAGTACAACGTGCAAATCTGCGGGCAATCATATTACAGCGAACAGCCAGCGACCTACGCTCCCTCTCTATATCGCTGCCATCCTTTTCGTCCTCCGTTACCATGTGCCCTAGGTATCTGAATTGCGTGACCCTCTGTATTTTTGTGCCACAAAGTGAGACTTCGGGTAAGTCAGCATATGTTTTTGTCCCCGCTAATAAAATTATCTTTTTAAAATCATTCACAGTATCATTTGCAACAATCAATTAGGGATTCCTCGATACGCCTTTTTGCGGATACGATACCGATACCGATACTCGTATAAAAATATCGGCGATACCGATACCGATACCTATACGCTTATTGAATTCAAAAAGGAAGGTAGAATAAATAAAACGCAATTAATTAATAGTTTTAGTAATGAAAACTAACATTTATAAATATAAAGCGCGGGGTTTCCCCGAGCATAGTTAGTTCGTGCCTCGTTTGCAACGAAATAAATGGGACAACACATTTACATAACATTTTTAAAGCTCGAAATTTGAAAAGTATCGTTGAATCGGCCATAAAAATATCGCCGATACCGATAGGTATATCGGCAAACCCGAGGTATCGCCGATATATCGGTACCGGATGCATCCCTACAATCAATGTGTCTCTTACCTATAATTTCCGCAATCGCTTCCTCTTCTCCTTTGTCCCACACCTCAACAAAAGTCTCCCACGAGTGTAGAAATTTCGAGTCTCACCTTGGACCACCCCAATCGCCCTCTTCAATTAACCGCCGCTTTTCGTAACATTTGTTTACGGAGTGAGGCTCAAGGATCGTTTTGGGTGCGTAATTTGTGAGAACGGTTGCAGTAATATGTTCAGTGTAAAGTGTAATCTAGCAGCAAGGTCGAATTCGATCGAATCGAACCCCTCCACGACTTTGACTCATAAGGAAGGCTCTCAAAGATTTTAAAAACACCAGGATTCTTTACGGGCGTACTTGGGGGGGGGGTGGAAGTCCCCGGCCCGGCCAGGAAGTCTCGCAGAACATGTATGGACTCGCCTCGCCTATGAACTAATTTTTAAATAAACCGCGCAGTAGACACTGGTAAAATGTTCGGTGCAATTGCCAAAAAACTGGGCGCGACGATGGCGTGCATGCATAGTCAAATTTACTTTTCTTGAACTACCTATAAAGCAGACTCATTTGCGGCTGTTTGCGCTACAAACTTCACAACATACCCTACAACCTAAAAAATCTGACTCGACCCCCCCCCCCCCCCCCCGGATTCTTTAAGCTTCAAATGACCGAAGTAGCTAGACAATTAATGTCCGTTATTTCCCCAATACCCACGACTACACCTCATCTCTCCAATTACCGTTTCGTCACCGCGACCTGCGCCTACGCACGAAGCCTATTGGCCAGTGACTCATCGCACCCTCCGATTGGAGAAAGCGTTCTGTCAAATTGTAAATTGAATTTATACACAATTAAATGACGCTTATTTCTATGGACTATAAAGCTATTGTGTTTGTAATGTCAACTCTATTTCTATGGCATAAAGTTACTTGTACACTGTGTTCTCTTTGGTACTGACGACAGGTTTAAACTAAGCTTTTGTTTCGGGATAAAAAGTTGCCTTCTTCCTGAAAATATAGGCTATACTACCAGCGCCCCGCGGTTTCACCCGCGTAGTTCCCGTTCCCGTGGGAATACGGGGATAAAATATAGCCTATGTGTTATTCTGATGTATAAGCTATATAACTGTAAAGTTTCATCAAAATCCGTTCGGTAGATTTTGCGTGACAGAGGAACAAACATCCATCCAGACATCCATACATCCAGACATCCATCCAAACAAACATTCGCGTTTATAATATTAGTAGGATTCTCCTGTCAAATCTTATTAATATGTTTTAAGCGTTCTAGCCGTGAAAAGGTAACAGACATGGTTACTTTCGCATTTATTTTATTATCTTTTAAAAAAACTTACGTTGTATTTTCACTAGGTTGACGCTAAAGGAAAACTTCGTGAGGAAACCCTCATGTCCCAGAATTGATACTAACGCATGTATATCGCGAATAACGTTTAGGGGGTCCAAAAATATTACTGAATGAAATAGGTACTATCAGGAAAGTTCTGCCTGATACACCTAGTGCTATCTTTCGTTCTATTATTATTATCGTTCGCAAGAGCTATCTTTTTGCACCCCGTGGCGACAAAGCCCTTACTAACAATGACAAATGCAAAAAAGTGTTTCATTCATGTTTATGACTGAGGAATGAAAAAAAAAACTGTGTTACTGGCTTCTGATTGTTTAATTCTAATTAGGGTTGGGGTAGTAAAAACTTGAGATTTCAAGCGACAGTTCTTCCAAATGTATCAGGCTTTAGCGTTTGTCGATAGTACTTCTTTCTTAACTTTCGCTGATGTTTTATGGTCATATCACCATTTCTCTGCTTGTTCATATGTTGTATAACCGTCATTTTGCCTTTTCTAACAAAGAAAATTGACCTCTGCTCTGTCGATAACGAAAAGGCGTATTTGGAAAGTAGGTATTCCGTTACGACTGGGTTTTTGCTATTAGAATATCTATCTTATATTAAAATTTCTAATGTGAATGTAATGTAAAAAAAATATACGTCATTTCTGTAGAAGGCAGTCGAGTTATTCCATTCTTGGAAATTCCCTCTTTTCATCGTGTATGTTTTTAGGACCCTCAACGTAACAAGAGGTGAGGTAGTGAGGTTTCGCCCGAGGACTGAATATCGTTTTATGTACCTACATAATATATATCATTTACAATACAATAAAACAACTCTTTATTGTACACCAAAAACAACACAATATGGATACCAGTATTAACTAAAGTACAATGGGCGGTCTTATCGCTTTTAGCGATCTCTTCCAGACAGCCTTAGGATGGATTGAAACTGAGAAATTAGAACTAGAGTAGACCGGTGGAGTAGATGGTAGACATTTAATAAATATTTTAAATATATTTTTTGATAAATGTGACAAATGACTGAAGAGCCGGTCATCAATTACTGCGATTACCAAAAACATTTCAAGCTTATAGACAAACCAGTTTGGGCTCCATTCCTGTACGTTCAGCAAAACATGAGAATCATCTATTTTATTTGTCGGTTTTTGAATGGGCAGCTTTAACCGCAGTGAAAGCACAGTGCATAGGTAGAGATCTTCGGCCAGTCGAAAGAATTCAATTGTATTGTTTGATGTTTGGTTAACACCCACTCTGTTCAATTTGAACCACTGTGCGCAATGGACATCACTGTTATACAATGTGTGTGTTTCTTATACACGAGAGATGAGAAAATATATGAAATTGCTAAAAGAATTGTTGCTGAAATTGAAAGATTTGAAAAAGATATTTCACTGTTTTTTATCTGTTCTGTATTGGTTTTGGTGGACATTAAATAGTATAGATAATTTCTTTGTGATACTTCAAAACGCAATCCTAGAAGTTCTATTTTCGGATAAATCGTGTCCATATAAGTAGGTACCTACATGTAAAATTTCCCTAAACGTTTTAAAAATAGGAATTCAAAGAACAATGGCAAAACTCCATGTGTTTTGGGTACCCCACTTACACCTGCCCACGGACGACGAAACCGTGTAAAATCGGTAGTTCTTAGACAGACTAAGATAATATTTAATCATACCACATTTTTATAAGTTGAGGTTTAAAAGTTATTCGTTACCTAGTGTATTTTGTAGGATATTATGAGATTTTAGGTACCAAAGACGTGTAAAGAAAAAGTTTCTCTAGGAAAGAAAATGATTTTCTTCCAACCTCTTTGTTAGAAAATAGCACTGCCTACCACATGCCATATAAGTTACTCTATGCCACATAGTGGCAGTAAATGATGGCTTGGGCGAAAAATATCGATACCTATATTAAAATATCGATATTTTTCCAAATACATAATTAGCATATTGTTATATATATCGTCGATATTTTTAATGGCGATATATCGACTTTCATTTTACAGTATACAATTCGTATCAATTTTAATATATTTTTAACGCAATTCTGGTTTCGTGTTTCATTTCATGTTAGGTACTAGATATTTGTTTAGACTCAAGCATTTATAAAAAAATACTATTTTCATCGTCCTTTTTTACGAATTTGGGAATATGTAAAAATAATAATGTAAAAACTGACGATGTATCGATATTTTTCACTCGATTTTTATCTATAGTATTTAGAAATGTCGATACGATAAATATCAATTTACTTTTTCACTTGGCCATCCCTAGTGAATGACATGGTTGACGTGATGACACGATGCGACGTTCAATTTTACCACAACAACAAACAAGTTTTTGTATTAATCAAAGACATTAAAATATAATAGCATAGAGGGGGCATTGGGAATATATTCATACAAAACTTTGAAGCTCAAGCGTCATGTCCTTGTCATGTCAGTTAGTATGAACGCGAGCAGTCATTCGGTCGAAATTGTACTAAGGTAAACGCAGCTATTACCGACCCCCTTAAGCAAGTTTTGAAATTGATTATTAGAATTAAGGGTAGTGGTTGCACACACACCAGATTTTTTTATTTTATATTTAAATATAGATTGTATATTTTATATTTATATTTTCATTTGTTTATAAATATCATGTTTTCATTGAAAAAATAATCAAAGGATTGTTGAAGTCAATTGTTTCTATTACCGACCCACCCGAAACGCTTTGAAGCTATTACCGATTTTTATGAATCTAACACCGACCGTAAGTAAATAAAGCATACTTTTTTTCACAGAATACCTACCTACACGTTCGATTCTCAAAATAACTTAAACCCTTTTTCTTATTTGCCAAAAAGCCTATAATTTTTTTTCGAACTTCTTAAGTTTAGCGCAGCCGAAGGTGAGGGTTGACTGTCGGAACAAGTTGCAATGACGGTTCCGCGCGTGTACTTAAATAACTATTTTTAATTCAGTTGCGAAAAAATGAAGCAATTTAATAAAATAATAAAAATACAATAAACTCAACTAACATTTTTGGAAAATCGCGCCAACCGTAAAATATTAAAAGCAGAGGTTTTTTTTTTGTTTTATTCACCCATTCTGGGTAGGCAAAGGGAACTTTACATACAGCCAAGTCTTCAGTAGATTTTTTATGGTTATGAAATGAAAATGAAATTTAATGACATTAAATTAAATTAAACCTAACCTAACTCATTGAATCAAATCATTATATTGAAACAAATTAGTAGCTTTACTTGTAGACATTACATAACGTTAATCAAAAAATACCAATTAATCGGTATAGAATCGGTGATAGCTTCTCTTTGTTGCAATTACCGATTCATATGGATCGTTAATTAGTGTTAAATAAAAAAATGAACAAATCTTTTACCGAGCCACGAAAAATAATCGATATTAATTGTAATATATTTTCCCATCCGTTTTAATACAATAATTTATTGATTTAGTCCTAAACTATAAAAAAATACACCATTTTCATATAAATACGAAGAAAACTCTAAGTAGTTTCTTTCATATCCCACGTCTAAATGTTTAATAATGCGTGGCAGTTTATCGCGGAAAAACAAGTTTATAATATAACATGGTGTATGTCGCTAATAGATGCTTATAATTTTAGAATACTTAAGATTGAAATGGTGTTATAAAAACTTGTTTAATTATTATAAGCATTAACGAAAAAGGGAAAAAATAAAGAATAACCTCTCAGTCATTGCCGATCCATGGGTCGGTAATGACTGCACTACTAAAATGCACTGCAGCAATTGCCGTTCTATTTTAATTTAAAAAATACTTTTTAAAATCCCATAAAACACAATAATTTAGTTGCGAAATGTGGAATATACAAATAAAGGAATATGTTAAGTTATTCAGAATAAACGTAACATAAATATTTATATATAAAATATCTTAAGCAAAAAATTTGAGTACTTAACTGAGGAAGTAAGGGTTAGTATAACACGGTCGGCGCACTCGCTACGTTCACAGAAACTAACGTATTTGGTCACATTCCCGTGTACCTACGTACACTAACACCAGTAAATTAATTAGGAAACATACAAACATGTGTGTATATTATACTCTCTTGTGACTCAAATCGTTCCAAACCGATAAAAAATAAGAATAAGCTGAATGGGTCGGCAATACCTGCAGATTTTCGATGGGTCGTTGATAGCTGCGTTTACCTTAGACTTATTCCACTTGGAATAAATAATCCTCGCTTTGTCCCCTCTATGCCTTATATTATATTTTAATCTCTTTGGTATTAATAGATTCCCAATCGATCGATTCGTGTTTCTATGATATTTCTGTTTTATTTGACTCAATATTTCCAACTGCTAGATTAATTTAAAAATATGGAAAATTTCGACTTGTTATGAGTCAATAAAACAAGCATAGTGTGATACCCCGTGGGTGTCTATTTCAGTGGGTACCAAAGCTGCCGATATTCTTTGTCTGAAATATGTTTGGAGCTATGTTCTTAAAGAACAATAGATTTCTATACTATAATATTTTTCTTAATTTGATCAGTAGTTTTAGAGATGACTGAAAAACATTCGAAATTTTTTACTTCTTTTTAATATCTGTGACACTTACTAGTTATTTTTATTGGTGTACAGCAGGAATATTCTGGGGGCTTCTATATTCGATATCGGAAAATCTGTCGAACACTTTCGAGATGGGCTGATGTTGGTATCGAAAACATTCGAGATGGGCTGATGTTGGTGTTGAAAACTAATGTCATATGTGACATAAGGATTCGGAAAATTTTCCGTGGCTGTCAGAAACGCCTAGAATAAATTCGACTTCGGAAAATTTTTTAGTCGATCTGAATCGAACGGAAACGGTATCGAGTCTCCGTGAATACGTCTGCAGGTCAATTAACAAAAATATTATTGTACGACCAACTTTGGTAAATAAAGATTTTTGTATTTTTTTTTTAATTTTGTAAATATAACCAAACCTTACTTTTGTTTCAGGTGTGTATGCCTCTTTTGAATCATTCGGCTTCAGTTTGTAAGTACCTATGGCTACCTACTATTTTAAAACATTTACGAACTAACTGTAAAGGTACTCGTATGTAATAAATAGTAATAATGGATTGGTTTTACAAGACTACTGATGTTATTGTAAAGAATTTTATTTATTTCTTCCCATTAAAAATGGGGTAAAGAGCGTATAATTGAAAAACATATTATTATAGTGGCAAAACACATGTGCTTTTTGGAATTAAGCTCAAAAAAAAATCTTACGCCTTTTATCCCCTAACCCGGCAGAGGTATTCCATTACGGATATACCCACATTTCACGAGATATATTGGACCCCTAAACGTGATAGGTGGTGAGCCCATCGCCGGACCGGGTCTGTTTACACATGTCTCAGAATTAATCCTGAGACCTGCGGGTTTCCTCACGATGTTTTCCTTCACCGTTGAGCTAGTGATAAATATTATGTACATAAGTTTTTGAAAAACTCATTGGTACATGCCAGGATTCGAACCCGAGCCTCACTGATTTTCGGCCGGCTCTTTCACCGTCCGGGCTATCACTGCTTTTTTTTAGCTCAATATAAATATTTAATTCGCAAATATTAATACATACTTAACAAAAATGAATGGACAACATTTTTATTTGCAATTACGTTAGTAATTTTATTTCGACTCTTATTTCCTTACAAAATTCGCAAATTCCTTATAAATAACGAAACGTACACATTGAACTAGAATTTCTCCGGTCCGGTTTTCTACTTTTACCGGCGGATGTGAATCAATACAACAAACGTGTGTGTCAATACAAATCATTGCGGTTACCGTCCAATGATGATCGAGTGGTTTGAGAGTACCCGTTTTTGTGGCGACGTTCGTGCGTTCAGGAAGGCATTGTTAATATTTTTAATACAAACTTTGAAGCATGTTTGAAGCTCAAGTGTCAGTTAGTAAGCGCGAGCTGTCATTCGGTCGAAATTGTACTAGAATTATTCCACTTGGAATAAATTTTGGCTTCAACTTTTCCTCGCTTTGTCCCCTCTATGCCCTATTATATTTTAATCTCTTAAGTTTATAATGTTAGCAGATTATTACGGGTTCAAATCTTGGTATGTGGTGTGGTGGCAAAATGTCGGTGGCGGAATTTCCGGACCGATACGACCTTCAAACCTTCAAGAAGAGAGCGTCCCACCTCAAAGGCCGGCAACGCACTTGTGACTCTTGAGTTTCAGGTGTCCATGGGCGACGGTAGTCACTCACCATCAGGTGACCCGTCTGCTCGTTTGCCCCCTTTTTTATTAAAAAAAAACCTAGATTATCAGACCCGGTCTGGCGATGGGCTCACCACCTATCACGTTTAGGGGTCGAATATTCTCGTTAAAAGTAGCTATACCCAGAATTACCTCTTGGTTAATTGTTATTATAAGAATAAATCTGATCTGACCGATCCCCTTCGCTCCATTGTTTTTTAATCATGATTGAAAGACTTTTGCACCTTGAGATCAGGATTATTAGCTCTATATTGCAAAATCGAGTGCTTTATTCGAAAAGGGACCGAGTCTTTCTAAACTACCGTGGGAACACAAGCGTAGCTCGGAATGCGACCTGTGATTGCAATAGATCGCCACCGCCTAATCTGTTAGACAGAGATAGACCTAATATTGCTGAGCTATTCGCACATTGATTAGGAATTAACTGACTCTATTGATGATATAGTAGTGCATCAACATATTTATTCGAAGTGTCTATCACGGAAAAAACCGATTTCTTAGAATAATTTAGTTTTTTTTTACGCAAAGCAAATTTATTTAATTCAAGAAAATGGTCCTCTCCCTATAGACGTAAAGAAATATTTTCTTGATATCAGCTAAACATTATCTTAAATAAATTTATTTAAAACAAGACAGAATCATACAACTGGACAAAAATTTCATTTGATCTAAGAAAGGCATAATCTTGGATATCAAATAAAAAAAATTTTCTAACAAATGATTGTCAGCTCTTAGTTTAAGAAATGTATTTCTTGATTCAAGTATTGCAATACTTTTTGCTTAAAAATATTTAATCTTGAAAATAAAAACGCGTAGTCAACTGAAGTGAATCAGTTTCTTTATTCAAATATTTTAATAATAACCTAAAGATTGTGTTTTTTAGATCAACATTACTATAACATTGGACCAAGTAAATTTAATGTATTCGATGAAATTAATGTTTCTTTGGTTTCAAATTACCAGATTCTTTGATCAAGAAATACTGAACTAATTGTAAGTAATAATATTTTTCGTTTTAGTATTTTATGTACTTCGATTTATATATTTCTTTTTTAATTCAATAGTATTTTATTTAATTTCAAGAATATATTATGTTCCGTCTATATAGGATGTTAATTGATTCAAGATTGTTTATTTGGTTCAAATTACCCGATTTCTTTGTTCAAGAAATACTTTACTAATTGGTATGGAGGAACGGAGGTGGAATGCTCCTCCATCGGTAAAAGAGAAGATCTTCCTTTAGGCGAGGTGATCGTGCCTGGGGAACGCGGTCCAACGGTTGATGTCGGACAGTTGTATTTATACAAACTCATTAGAAAACTCCGATAGCGCGGTTTAGAACTCGGCCGTCTATTGGCGCGTTCTATGTAGTGTCGCTACATCACTCCCCCTCCAAGACCGGAGGTCGATTTCTTGTGCAGCGTCGATGCTTCGTAGGTAGCTTGCAAGTACCAGTGCTGCTCCAATGGATCTGAATTGGCGGATTCTGTCTTGCTGTGCGACTGCTGCTGTGATGAGTGATGGCGATGCGATGCTGCTTCTGAAGTCCAGGTGTTCCAGAAGGTTGCGCTGATGTCCAGGTGTCGAGGGTCACCAGTATGGAGGAACGGAGGTGGAATGGTCCTCCATCGCGAAAAGTGAAGATCTTCCGCCAGGTGTGGTGATCATGCCTGGGGACCGCGGTCCAACGGTTGATGTCGGACAGTTGTATTTATACAAACTAATTAGAAAACTCCGATAGCGCGGTTTAGAACTCGGCCGTCTATTGGTGCGTTCTATGTAGTGTCGCTACTTATGTAATAATGTTTTTCGTTTCAGTACAATAAATACTTCAAATTATGTATTTTTTTCTTAATTTAATAGAGTTTGATTTTATTTCAAGAAAATATTTTACTAAGCCATGTGCAGCATGTTTAATGATTCAAGATTATGTTTCTTTAGTTCAAACTACCCGACCCGATTTCTATGATTAAGAAATTACTTAATTTGATAATATGGCAAGTTATTGATGCAAGACGGATTGATCCTCTTAGAGGAATAAAATTCCTAAATATTTGAAGCTGAGAGTATTGAAACTTAAATTTAAGTCAAATGTGTTCTCTTGAAATAAGTAGTAAATATCTTATCCGAAGAATTATATTTCTAGGTACATTATTTCGAATGAAATATTTTTTCTTGAACTGAGAAAACATTACTTAATTTGATAATATTGTAATTATTGATGCAAGACGGATTGATCCTCTTAGAGAAATTCCTAAATATTTTAAGCTGAGAGTATTGAAACTTAAATTTAAGTCAAATGTGTTCTCTTGAAATAAGTAGTAAATATCTTAAACGAAGAATTATATTTCTAGGTACATAATTTTGGAAAGAAATATTTTTTCTTGAACTGAGAAAGCATTACTTGATTTGATAATATTGCAAGTTATTTATGAAAGACGCATTGATCCTCTTAGAGGAATTTTAAAATATTTTAAGCTAAGAGTATTGAAACTTAAATTTAAGGCAAATGTATTCTCTTGAAATAAGTAGTAAATATCTTAACCGAAGAATTATATTTCTAGGTACATTATTTCGAATGAAATATTTTTTCTTGAACTGAGAAAACATTACTTGATTTGATAATGTTGTAAGTTATTGATGCAAGACGGATTGATCCTCTTAGAGAAATTCCTAAATATTTTAAGCTGAGAGTATTGAAACTTAAATTTAAGTCAAATGTGTTCTCTTGAAATAAGTAGTAAATATCTTAACCGAAGAATTATATTTCTAGGTACATTATTTCGAAAGAAATATTTTTTCTTGAACTGAGAAAACATTACTTGATTTGATAATATTGTAACTTATTCATGCAAGACGCATTGATCCTCTTAGGGAAATTTTAAAATATTTTAAGCTAAGAGTATTGAAACTTAAATTTAAGGCAAATGTGTGCTCTTGAAATAAGTACTAAATATCTTAACCGAAGAATTATATTTCTAGGTACATTATTTGGAATGAAATATTTTTTTTTGAAACAAGAAAACATTACTTTATTTAATAATATTACAAATTATTGATGCAAGACACATTGATACTCTTAGAAGAATTTAAAAATATTTTAAGCTAAGATTATATTCTTGACTGAATAATATATTTTGAGAAAAAAAATGTTTCAAGGTAAGATCAACAGAATTTTTAACTCGACACAATATTTTTGAATCAAGATGATATATTTTAAGTCTAAAAAAATATTCCAAGATATTTGTTTTACTAAAATGAAGAAATCCTTTTTTTCTGAGTCGTCCGATTTGGCGGATGAATAAAATTTCAGTTATATCCTACGGTTAAAGAGCCTGCTTCACATGATGATAATCAGTGAGGCTCGGGTACGAATCCTGACACGTACCAATGAGTTTATTAAAAGTTACATACATATTCATCACTAGCTCGACGGTGAAGGAAAACATCGTGAGGAAACCCACAGGTCCCAGAATTTATTCTGATACATGGATGATGGACTCACTTCAGGCTTTTTTTTTCGCTGTCGTATTGTGCTGTGCTGAAGGAAGTCTGTTCCAAGCATCATTGTCATATAAATAAATTTAATGAAAGTCTTGAAGAGAGCTATGTATGATACTACATATGAGGCATTGCGCTTATTCTGTGACGCGTTGTATAAATTCGTAAAACTCGGCTTTTGACTCTACCTCCCCATAGTCCCCATATAGGTGTATGGGGTACTAGATAAATACAGACAATAAAACAGACGAAACGTATCACTTATCCTCCCAGTAGGCGCACGCGCACCGAGCCGCGACGCGAGCGCAGATGCTGCGTCGCGCTCCACTTAGCGTGTTGCAACGCGAACAATGCCCGCGCGCAAGTAGCGCGAAAAACTGAGCGGTATCAGATCTACTTGTTTGCTCGCTACTGGTGTAATTAGAAATAGTAGTTGGTTGCACTGGCGGACTAAGGTAGGGGCGGAATGTTCGGTCCGCCCCGGGCCTCTGGATAGATCTCAAGGATAAGA
Organism: Ethmia dodecea; assembly: GCA_963855545.1. NCBI lineage: Eukaryota > Metazoa > Arthropoda > Insecta > Lepidoptera > Depressariidae > Ethmia > Ethmia dodecea. Next base: position 18,514,844 of record OY979438.1, on the reverse strand, counting down.
AGCAGTTTGGTTTTGGAAGGATGCTTCATAGATATAGGGAAATAAGATAAATTTGGAGGCTCCCAGCACCAGAGGAGGGCCTCCAAATCCAAAAGTTCTAAGACCGGGGGTCTCATTCAGTTTTTCCGCCCCTGGCCTCCGACGGGCTTAGTCCGCCACTGGTTGGTTGGCTGTGGTGGGACACAAAGGTAAGTCTAGGGAACAGGTTAATTTAAAAAAAAGGCGGGGCTTATAAGTCCAATAATTGAAAGTGTACCGAAGCTTTTGACAAATAAAAAATACAGTCGAATTGAGAACCTGCTCCTTTTTTGAAGTCTGTTGAATTACATCTACATAAGTTTCAACTAAACATCATCAAGGGCGACCCGCCCTTACTTCGCTTCGGTTTTATGATATTATCAGTGTTTCTCTACTATGTCTGCATATTTTATATACATAAAAACCATCCTCTTGAATCACTATATCTATTAAAAAAACCGCTTCAAAATCCGTTGCTTACTTTCAAAGTTCTAAGCACGTAGGGACAGACAAACGGGAAACGACTTTGTTTTATACTATGTAGTGATTACACCTATTCACCATTTGACGATATAACTCAAGAGCTTTTCCACCGCGAGTGTTAAAATCGCAATCCGCAATTCTCATTAGATCTCCGTAATGGCATAAACTGGCAGATAACTAGAAATGCGCTTTCGACACGTGCGATTTCTCGCCGCTCCAGCAGATGCGCTTGCGCAGGACGCAATAAATATCGACAGATTGCGTCGGTCGGCTCACTAGCTAACGGGTCGTGGATGACACTTCGATACATAGCGGATGTTATTGAGTATTTGCCAAGATGAATAGATCGTTTAACTAAATCATCGAATCTTCATGATATATGTTAAGTTGTATAAAAGAGTTCTTACATTGAATTTTATTACATTGAATTTTCGACTGGGTGAACCGATTTTGATGATTCTTTGTTTATTTAAAAAATTTGGTCCAGTTCTGAGAATTGCATCCTTGAGAAAACCATATAAGTTGAAGTCAGTTTTTTTAGCCCGGACGGTTAAAGAGCCGGTCGAAAATCAGTGAGGCTCGGGTTCGAATCCCGGCATGTACCAATGAGCTTTTCAAAAACTTACGTACATATTTATCACTAGCTCGACGGTGAAGGAAAACATCGTGAGGAAACCCGCAGGTCTCAGAATTAATTCTGAGACATGCGTAAATAGACCCGGTCCGGCGATGGGCTCACCACCTATCACGTTTAGGGGTCCAATGTATCTCGTGAAATGTGGGTATATCCAGTAATGGAATACCTCTGCCTACCCCCTCGGGGATGAAAGGCGTGAGATTATTTATTTATTTTTATTTTTCGGTTTTTTACTCTTTAGAGTTCTATATATAATTACAGTATAGTTCCGAGTATTAAGTAGTTTGCAAGACGCATTATCCTCAACTACACATACCGAAGCGGTGGAGTCGCAATGACTTTCAATAAGAGGACTTATAAGCCCCTACATTGAATAAAAACTTTTGACTTTGACTTTTCCCTAGTCCCGTGAACGCTGTCAAGCCATTAGAGCAAACGGCACCAAGACAGTTCAGAAAAAAAAATTAAGGCGAATGCGACTCATGCGACGAAACATTGACCAAATACAAACAAACAAATACGCCTCGAGGTAGCTCCCAAGGTCCGAGTCGAGAAAGTGAACAGCTTTTCACTTTCGAGCACCAAACGCGGCGCGGGCGCACCGTAAATTAATATCTCAATGAAAGCTCGGCAACCTGTTTATTGCGCAAGAGTGGTTGTGATTTGAATTGTCGCGGAATCTAAATTAAGATACAAATGTATGATTTGATTATACAAGCAGTTGAGTATTTGATGATATTTCCAATAAGTAAGATAGATATGAAAGCACAGGTGTTCCCACACTTAAAAGAAGGTCCCAATCACCAATAAGTGGTTTTTAAAATAAGTTAAAGAAACACATATTTTTCATGTTCATCATCATCAACCCGTAACAGTCCACTGCTAAGCTGAGGGTCTTTCCTCACACATGAGGAAGTATAGGCTATAATCTCCCACGCGAGCCCACCGCGGATTTGGAGATGGTGTTAAGCTAGTGGCCACTTAACAATCAGAATTTTTCAAGCCACCCAAGGGCTATCTGACATGGCTTAACGACTTTCATTGTGCGTAAACACAACGAAAACCGAAAAAAAATCAATTTAATGTGCCTTCCGAAACACGGAAGCGCTCGTAATATAAATGCCACTAGGCAGTCACAAATCCACTGACTGACCGCGCCCAACTTTGCTTAACCAGTATGATCGTTACAAACACACTGGCACCGCAGGGCTGCGAACGCTTTATGTTCATTTTCATTCATTTCGGTAGCCAATTAGGTGCTTCTGTTGCATACTAGCTCCCAGCCTAAAAAAAAAGTTTTGAAGATTTTTTTAAAAATTTTAGTAGTTTTAGGTGTGTGAATAAAATATGCTCACTCGGCACGCCTTATCGCCAAGGAGTCGGCACATGAAACAACTTTTCTTGCAAAACTTTACGTAAGTACATATATATTTTATACATTACTAGCGACACGCCCCGGCTTCGCATGGGTGCAATGCTAATACTAATACCTTCCTTTTGAATCACTATCTATTAAAAAAAACCGCAACAAAATCCGTTGCGTAGTTTTAAAGATTTAAGCATATATAGGGATATAGGGACAGAGAAAGCGACTTTGTTTTATACTATGTAGTGATCAAAGAGATTAAAATATAATATTTTAATCTTCTTGGTAGTGATGTATCGAAGCGCGTACTTAGACACATCCTAAGTCGGTCTAGGCTTTCAAAACAGTGAAAATCGTGTCGTGCGACAACGTATAGTGCGACATAATCACCTGACGCTGTGACTTGTGTTGTAGTATGTAGTCGCCTTTGTTTGAGTGACCGTGCATTTTCTACACCATTACTCTCCGATATCAAGTGAAACTATAACTTTCCTATGATAATACAACCTGCTGTTCTGTTGTTGTATTCACGACGCTTTCTGTCTTTATGTAGAGTTATGAACTGTTGGCTCAGTTTGTAGTGACCCTGCCTTCTGTAGCAGAGGTTTGCTGATTCGATTCCAGCCCGGAATTTTGGTTGTTAACTGTATATTGTGGTGAAACACAATTTTTGGTTTGGTATCTGGATCTTTGTGTTTCAGTATGTTTAACGCCCAGAGTACAAGCTCTGCCCAGTTTGGGATTGAATGACTATGTATGAATAGCGAAATAAAGATGGCATACTTATTTAATAAAATATATCAAGGTCATTTAGACGAGACACATTTATTGCTTTTTTTATATCGATGATAGGTACTTACACTTCTAGGTATACGCAACGCTGTATGCTACAGTGATTAAATATGAACAAAGTAGTATTTAATTGTTTAGATTCGTAACATTTATAAGTATGGATACGGCAAAAATGTCATTTTAGATCTATTTGGTATGTTTAATCGTGAATGTTTTCAAACGACCTCTCATGTTGCTAATAAGGTAAACAGGCGGTCTAAAAAGGCCGTTTCGGGTGAATCATAATAGGATCTTATTTCGATTTATATTCGAAATTTTCACCAAATACGAATCTGCTAATGAATTGTATTGTCAGTGAATCACTAAAATGAGGGACCATTTTACGAAATTTAGAGGAATTGCTTAGGATTTGCTGGGAATTCATAAAAGGACGAATTGCTCAGAGGAATTGCTCAAAGTGGCCATTTTAGACCCCCTGATCATGACTAACGTCACACTTGGCATTGTGGGTTGACATCGATATGAGATTTAATAGATAAAGCCATTTAGGCAAGCTGGCAGCCGATTTCATTTTTAACCGACTTCAAAGTGGAAAAGGTTCTTAATTCGTTGCGTATGTTTCTTTTTAATGTTTGTTACCACAGAATGAAGCAGAGTGAACCGATTTTCATGATTCTTTTTTTATTTGAAAGCTGGTGCTTACCAATTTTAATTTATATGACATCCGTGAGAAAACCACACAAGTCTTAAATTTTTATTAAGTATATGAGCGACAAATGGACGAATAACTCAATATCACGCCAACCGATTTCGATGATTATTTTTTTAACCGAATTCAAAAAGGAAAAGGTTCTCAATTCCTTAGCCTTTCCGTAGCCTTTTTTCCCCGAGGGGATAGGCAGAGGTACACAATTTCAGGAAATACAAACATTATACACCAGTATAATCTTTGGACCCCTAAACGTGATAGGTGGTGAGCCCATCGCCGGACCCGGTGTGTTACAGACGCCTCAGAATTAATTCTGAGACGTCTGCGGGTTTCCTCACGATGTTTTCCTTCACCGTCGAGCTACTGATAAATATGTACGTAAGTTTTGAAAAACTCATTGGTACATGCCAGGATTCGAACCCGAGCCTCACTGATATCATGTGAAGCAGGCTCTTTAACCGTAAGGCTATCACTGCTCTAACTATTATATCATTAGCTATTTTACCAATTAAAACCCAACGACGACCCAGTTAGCTATTCATACCTGTTATGGCATAACAATAGTTATTATCCAACATAAGACACGCCCAGAGAACCAATATATTGCTACCAACGCACCTTCACCAGTATTTAAGTCTTAGACAACGTTATCGCAAAGGAATAAAGCTTATAATCAAACGAGATCAGTAGGATGTATGAAAATTGTAAGTTGGTCTTACATACTCCCATTTGATAAGACACTTGACTACTTTCCTCTATTAACTTTCTACGATACTAAAATTAAAGGTGTTATTAAGTTGTGATAGTGATTTGACTGGGAGGTGGCATTTCGGAGTAATTTAATGCCTTCCTTTTAATAGCGTGTGGATGTAAAGACGATTAATGTTGCTGCATCACAACAGCAACGCGTTTCACCCGCGTAGTTCCCGTTCCGGTTTCAATACGGGAATATTATAGAGCCTCTGTTACTTCCTGATGATGTAGGTTTCCATTGGTGAATAAATTTTTCAAATCGGTCAAGTAGTTTCGGAGCCTATTCAATTCAAACAATCAAATCTTTTCTCTTTATAATATTACTAGCTTTTACCCGCGGTTTCGCTTGCGCACGTTTATTTCACCCCCTTAGGGGTACAATTTTACAAAATCCTTTCTTAGTGGATGCCTACACTGTAGAAGCTATCTATGTGCAAAATTTCAAGTCTCTAGATCCAGCAGTTTAGGCTGTGCGTTGATATAATATCACCAATCAGTCAGTCAGTTTATCATTTTATATTTATACTATACTTAGATTAGTGTAGATGAAAATTTTGTTGCTATATTTTTTTTTGCCAAACGCTGACTGGAGCTTGATAAAATTATAAATAAAAATAATTAAATATCCTAAGGCCTTATCCCCTAGGGGATTAGTAGAGGTGATCCATTTCTAGAAGTACCCACTTTTCACCTGTGCAGTTCAGTTCACAAGTAGAGTACATTCGTTTGACATTGTGATAACTATAAATTATGTTTTGAATGTGTTTCAATAACAGGATTTGCGTAATACATACATACATATGCTCACGCCTTTTTCCCGAAGGGGTAGGCAGAGACAACAGCCCGCCACCTGCTACGATCCTGGCATACCTCACGTAATAAATGACCAGTAATTCTTAATCATTGCTAACAACATTACAACAATCTAAGTAACGTACCTATCTGTTTAATTCGATAAGGACCTTTTGGTGCTGTGAAACCTTACAGTCAAAGAGCAGTGACAGCCCGGACGGTTAAAGAGCCGGCCGAAAATCAGTGAGGCTCGGGTTCGAATCCTGGCATGTACCACTGAGTTTTTCAAAAACTTACGTACATATTTATCACTAGCTCGACGGTGAAGGAAAACATCGTGAGGAAACCCGCAGGTCTCAGAATTAATTCTGAGACATGTGTAAACAGACCCGGTCCGGCGATGGGCTCACCACCTATCACGTTTAGGGGTCCAATATATCTCGTGAAATGTGGGTATATCCAGTAATGGAATACCTCTGCCTACCCCCTCGGAGATAAGAAAGGCGTGAGATTATATTATTATTATATTTATACAGTCAAAGAGTTTAAAAAAATGTTTCTTAAACTTTTTCTTCAAACATCTTTGCTAACTAAAATATAGCAATAAGTACTACGAGTATAGGTATTCGTATTTCTGCAGCGAACATGTTAAAGGTGTGTGTAGCGTTATATAAACTTATTGTCACCCACTGCACCGGAAGTGTAGTGGCTTTTCAGCAGGCGTTTCACGGAGCTTCGATATCGGACAATCGGTCGAAGATGAAGATTCACAGATGTCGGTATCGAAAACGAATGTCTAATTTGACATAAGGATTCGAATTTTTTTCCGTGGCTGTCAGAAACGCCTAGAACACATCGCCGATCTGGTCGATGTAAGTATAGATAAACTACAATAACATGGCACGCACCTCCAGATTATTTACCGATTATGTATTTGTGAACGTAATTACTACAAACCACCCGCATGTGTGCGTGCTTCGATAGACAGGATAGGATTTGTAAGGATAGGATAGGATTTGTAAGGATAGGATAGGATTGGATTTGTAAGGATAGAATCTCGTGCATTGAAACAGTAATAATTTGGAGGGGCGTGCCATGTTATCGTAGTTTATCTATACGCCTTCGTCGACCTTTACCGACTCGCCGATTCACAACACCCTAGTGTCTTCACACTTAGTTCTTTCGAACGTTTTACGTACTTCGCTGCTCAGTTTGAAGAGGTCTCTAGCAACTTGACCAGATAATCGACTAGAGAACAAACAGGTTGGTTTACACCAAGACAGTCGCAAACATCTCAATTAAAATTGTAGAAAGTGAAATTCCATTATGCAAATGCGTCCGCAGAATCCAAACAATGTCTCAATTCGCTTTCCTTTTAGATTCAAAAGATTAAGTAAGATTATGTTGTCAATGAGAAGTTCAACTTTGGTTGTGTCACGATTTGCTTGCTATTGTTTTCTTAGAAAATGATTATTATCAATTCTAACTGGAATCTTATTAGATAATTTTGACGAATATTGGCTGATTGCAGTCGTACACATTGTATGCTTATGCCTTTGTTCCCCATTTTTCGGTATTTTCATTCCTGCATATACCAACCAACTTTTATGTACTTAGTTGAAAATCTCAACGCGGTTTCACTAACCACCGCAGATGCAAGAGCATAATTTGAATATTTTAAATAAATAAATAAAATAAATAATCTTGCTCCTTTTATCCCCGAGGGGATAGGCAGAGGTATTCCATTACTGGATATACCCACATTTCACAAGATATATTGGAGCCCTAAACTTGATAGGTGGTGAGCCCATCGCCGGACCGGGTCTATTTACACATGTCTCAGAATTAATTCTGAGACCTGCGGGTTTCTCCACGATGTTTTCCTTCACCGTCTAGCTAGTGATAAATATGAACGTAAGTTTTTGAAAAACTCATTGGTACATGCCAGGATTCGAACCCGAGCCTCACTGATTTTCGGCCGGCTCTTTAACCGTAAGCCCCTTTTCACACGTACCGGTTTCCGCCGGTCCGGCGGTCCGGTCCGGCGGCGAAATCTGTGGCCGATTGCCCGGTTGCCCGCTGGCACGTATGAAAGCGAACATACATGGCCATATACTTGGCTGCCCGCCGGCCCGGCGGAAACCGGTACGTGTGAAAAGGGGCTTACCCATATTTCACAGGTACCGGTTTCCGCCGGTCCGGCGGCGAAATGTATGGCCGATTGCCCGGTTGCCCGCCGGTACGTATGAAAGCGCACGTACATGACCATATACATCGCCGCCCGCCGGACCGTCGCAAACCGGTACGTGTGAAAAGGGGCTTCGGCTATCACTGCTTCAATATTTTCTTGTTAAAATATACTCGTACGTACACAAGTCTGTAAAGCTAAAGATTCATTCATCAGAGCAATAATTTCCATAAGAATGTCTGTCAAAGCTGGCGACCTTCCCAGGACAGACAGGCGTAGGCTACCTAGAACCAGTTATTTACATATTACACGTATTTGTTGATCCATCCAATTAATATGCAATTAAATTTGTAATTTGTTTGGGATTTTATTGACGACTGGCGCCTAATTGACAGTAGGGTGTTGACGCTAAGATGATACAGGGTCCTACCTAAATAAAAAAGTTGCGAAATTACATTTTCATTTTGACGGGTCTGTTGGCTCATTTATTTTATCGAAATTAACACTTATTTTTAATCAAACTATTTACATAACTACATACATGATAGCATTTTTAGGTTAGGCAAGGTTATGTTGGTTATTTGGTATAGGTACCACAGGTGAAGCTAATTTGAAATGTCCCAAATTAACAACAAGTGAAGTTAAATTGGAATATTCCAATTTATGTGCACTATTGCTGTACTTCGACGGGCCTGTTGGCTCAGTTGGTAGTGACCCTGCCTTCCGAGCTGGAGGTCGCGGGTTCGATCCCCGCTCGGGGCTATCATTTGTGTGCATGAACATGTCTGTTGGCTTCGTGTCTGGGTGTTTAATATTTATTGAAGTATGTTTATCAGTTGTTTAGTACAGGCCCTGTCTAGTTTGGGACTAAATAACCGTGTGTGAATTGTGTCGCACAATTTATTATTATTATTTTTAATTTCTTCTTCTCGTCTTCTCTAATTTTCTCTATGTTTATTTTGATGAATAAGCTCAAAACTACTAGATCGATTTTAAAAATTCTTTTACTAATGGAAAGCTTACTTTTCTGGGAGTAACATTTGATATAATGTTCAATTAGGAACGGGACATACGCAGGTGAAATCGTTGGAACAGCTAGTTCTTTATATACTTGCCTTAGCGAGGGTGCACACTGAAAGTGGCCTACCGCTTGTAAATCTACAAGCTGTCACGCTGACGCGATTGTGAGAACAGAATAGGTAATTGTCAATAAATAAAAATATCTAGGAATTCATGTATAAATGTATCATCACTACATAGTATAAAACAAAGTCGCTTTCTCTGTCCCTATATCCCTCCCTATGTATGCTCAAATCTTTAAAACCACGCAACGGATTTTGATGCGGTTTTTTTTAATAGATAGAGTGATTCAAGAGGAAGGTTTTAGTATATAAGCATTGCATCCGTGCGAAGCCGGGGCGGGGTGCTAGTATATAATACAACTTTCTTCCCTGAGGAGCCCACAAGTACAGTCAAAAACCGACTTCAATTAATAATACTAAAAAATACAGTCTAATTGAGTACCTGTTCCTTTTTTGAAATCGGTAAAAAAAAGAATCATCGAAATCGATTGGCGTGTTATTGAGTTGTTCGTCCATTTGTCGCGCAATTACTCAATGCAAATTTAAGACTTATATGGTTTTCTCATGGATGCCGTTGTCAAAACTGGATGAAATGGGACCAATTTGGAAGCACCAGCTTTAAAAAAAAAAGGATCATCAAAATCGGTTCACCCAGTCGAAAGTTCTGAGGTAACAAACATAAAAAAAACATACGGTACGAATTAATTACCACCTCCTTTTTTTCGAAGTCGGTTAAAAAATGTTATCTAACTATAAAATAAATATAAAAACTATTATAGATAAGTATACCAAAAATAGATAATTATGATTATACCGATCATAAAATTTTAATAATAAACTGATATCTACTATAATAATGGTCAATAAAAGTTCACTATTATATCCAACACCAGATCATCGAATTATCTTCAGATCATAAAGACCTTGACCTATTATCCACTTCCTTGGTCATTTTAATCTACATCGGTGACCTTTCAAGGTATTTAAGTATTGTTTGAATCATTACTTAGTAATTTATTCATGTAGGAATTGCGATTTGAGATCGATTGAAATCGAAATAAACTGATTTCCTAAGGATTTCCTCCAGCAGAGCGCACGGCAGCGAAAAATAATCATAACATGTAAGGTAAACGCAGCTATCAACGACCCATCGAAAATCTGCAGGTATTGCCGACCCATTCTGCTTATTCCTATTTTTATCGGTTTGGAACGATTTGAGTCACAAGAGAGTATAATATACACACATGTTTGTATGTTTCCTAATTAATTTACTGGTGTTAGTGTACGTAGGTACACGGGAATGTGACCAAATACGTTAGTTTCTGTGAACGTAGCGAGTGCGCCGATCGTGTCATACTAACTCTTACTTCCTCAGGTAAGTACTCAAATTTTTTGCTTAAGATATGTTATATATAAATATTTACGTTAAGTTTATTCTGAATAACTTAACATATTCCTTTATTTGTAAATTCCACATTTCGCAACGAAATTATTATGTTTTAAGGGATTTTAAAAAGTATTTTTGAAATTAAAATAGAACGGCAATAGCTGCGTGCATTTTAGTAGTGCAGTCATTACCGACCCATGGATCGGCAATGGCTAAAAGGTTATTCTTTATTTTTTCCCTTTTTCGTTAATGCTTACAATAATTAAATAAGTTTTTCTAACACCATTTCAATCTTAAGTATTCTAAAATTATAAGCATCTATTAGCGACATACACCATGTTATATTATAAACTTGTTTTTACGCGATAAACTGCCACGCATTATTAAACATTTAGACGTGGGATATGAAAGAAACTACTTAGAGTTTTCTTCGTATTTATATGAAAATGGTGTTTTTTTTTATAGTTTAGGACTAAATCGATAAATTATTGTATTAAAACGGATGGGGAAACATATTACAATTAATATTGATTATTTTTTATGGCTCGGAAAAAGATTTGTTAATTTTTTTATTCAACACTAATAACCGATCCATATGAATCGGTAATAGCCACAAAGAGAAGCTATCACCGATTCTATACGGATTAATTGTATTTTTGGAATAACGGTATGTAATGTCTAAAAGTAAAGCTACTAATTTGTTTCAATATAATGATTTGATTCAATGAGTTAGGTTAGGTTTAATTTCATTTAATGTCATTAAATTTCATTTTCATTTCATATCCATATAAAAAATCTACTAAAGACTTGGCTGTATGTATAGTTCCCTTCGCCTACCCAGAATGGGTGAAGAAAACAAAAAAAACCTCTGCTTTTAATCTTTTACGGTTGGCGCGATTTTCCAAAAATGTTAGTTGAGTTTATTGTATTTTTATTATTTTATTAAATTGCTTAATTTTTTCGCAACTGTATTGAAATTGTTATTAAGTACACGTGCGGAACCGTCATTGCAACTTGTTCCGACAGTCAACCCTCACCATCGGCTGAGCTAAACTTGGGAAGTTCGAAAAAAAATATAGGCTTTTTGGGAAATAAAACATTATTTATTTTGCGTTATTTTGAAATAAAATTGTCTAATTATTTTTATTCAAAACATGTAAATTACATATTTATAATAGTTTTTACTTTTATTTTCAGGTTTGTGACTCTGACTTAAATAGTATAAAGTATTAGAGCTAGCCACGGTGGAGCAAATCATATTCATGTGTCTAGAAGCACCAGACACTATCCGATCCCAACTTGAAAAACTCTGTGCTGAAAATAAAACAGTGTGTTTTTATTTTATTAACATCTACACATTTACAAAATTATCTCTGAATTTTGATAGTGAATATTTATGTTTCAGGTGATTCAGTTATCCCGTATGTCCAAGACAATTGACACTAAGACCAATTCCCTTCAACGGCACTACAGGGAACTGCATTATGAAGTAACAACATTGACATTATTTTAAGAAGTAATTACTATTAAGCAGGCTAATCAATTAGAAAGAAAGGCTATGGTAACTATAGTTTGCACTAGCTGGCCAAGCAGCAGGTTTCCGGGGGCGCAAGATAACAATACGTGACCTATGTTCTCACTTTGATTTTATGAATGTTATTCTATTTACCATTTCTATTAAAGTCTATTTTCTTATATTACTAAAATTTCATTTGTGTCCACCGAGAAATCAATACCTTTATTTTTATTGAGGTCCAAATGTGAAAACAATCTTTTAAAGAATCCACAAGCATTCCGAGGTTCACTGCGATTAGTTGAAAAGCATGGGCACTAGAAGAAGAAATCTACATAACAATGAATTTCATGGCATGGCATGGGTAGGCAAAGGCATTACGCCATGCAGCCTTGTCATTAGTTAATGATATCCTTGAGTAAATGGCTCTGTTTCAGAGTCCATGCACAAAAATACAGTGTCTTCAACACTTTCTACATCCCTAACTTGGTTATCAACAGTAAAATAATAGTACTTTTACTGAAGACTTTATTATGACTTCTTGAGGCAATCCAAAAATGTCCATATCTCGCATTTTATCGAATTTCCCATTCACTGCACACTTTCACGGACACTTATTGCCACATAATAAACTATCACTATTATGATGAGTCAAAACCCGAAATACACAGCAAAATGAAAATTATACAAAAAACATGACGTCCCTCTTCGGATTCCCGCCAAAAAGTTTAAAGTCAAGTTTATCTCCATTTTCAGATTATTTTAGTAACTATAATTATTGTAATGAATCAAGTACAAAAATGAGAAGCAAATAAAAGTAAACTGGACATTTCGAATATATTTTGGGAAAGGGATATTTCGCTCAAATTAATAATTATTTTGAGAATCGAACATGTAGGTAGGTATTTTGTGAAAAAAAAGTATGCTTTATTTACGTACGGTCGGTGTTAGATTCATAAAAATCGGTAATAGCTTCAAAGCGTTTCGGATGGGTCGGTGATAGAAACAATTGACTTCAACAATCCTTTGATTATTTTTTTAATGAAAACGTGATATTTATAAACAAATGAAAATATAAATATAAAATATACAATCTATATTTAAATATAAAATAAAAAAATCTGGTGTGTTTGCAACCACTACCCTTAATTCTAATAATCAATTTCAAAATTTGCTTAAGGGGGTCGGTAATAGCTGCGTTTACCTTAACCCAATTTCGTGTTGTGTGTACAGTCAAGAGCACGTGGAGCGTGACACATTGGACATTGTAACGTTCTTATTACAATCGCCTTAGAGGTCAGACTCGCACTACAAGTGTAAAGCTTCATGTGCTCTTGACTGTATACTGTACGTAAATATAGGTACATAAGAGAAGAAACCGATTCGCCGATTCGACTGATCCGCCAATGACAGCCGAAACCGCTAAAAAAGGATTTATGGAAATTCCCACGGGAACGGGAAACAGTTAATGCGAGCGGGCAACGCCACTGGGCACCCTAGGGCCTAGTCAGCAATAAGTGAATTTCCACACTTTTTTGGAAAGAATTGCCATCCCTATATTCAAGTCTATTGAATAGCTTAAAACATTATAGAAATCATTGTTAAAGCCTTATAACTATGAAATTATGAATGTTATGGACAAAATTTCAGTAGTAATTACTTGCGTATTACCAAGCAGTAAACATTTATTGTTTTTAATTAAGTTAAGTTTTACTACTAGGATACGAACCCGGTAAAAATATATTTTATTATATTTACAGCTGTTTTGTCTGCTATACCTCTATTACTTTGAGAATTTCGGAAAATCCCAACATTTCAGTGGATTACTTCAAGTAAGGGACGTATATTCAAATTTATAGTTTTTTATCAACAGAAGGCCTAACCAAGTGGCTTTATAAAACGTAAACATCAGTCGAATAGAATGAAAAAAGTTTAGAATTGACACAAGCGATCGACTTGTGACCAAGTAAAATTGTTAACGCTCCTGGGGCACACCTCTCGCGCGTCATCCACATCCACCAATCGGTTCATACATGCTCGTCGGTTTCAGGTACCTACTCTTTATCTGGCTTTTCTTCAGTACATCGCCGATCTGATTGATGTAAGTACGCCTAGGTCGCCCTCTGCATGCCGACGCGGCCACTCACAATCCCCTTATATATTTGTCTCGTTAGACGCCTTTCATCCATACGCTCGATATGTCCAAACCACTTAAGCATTTCTTTCTTAATCTTAGTCACTACATCCTCTTTGAAGCAACAATGCTCTCGGATTCTATAAATCAATCATGCTCCACTCATGCTTAGCGAGCGCATTTCTACTGCATTTATTCGACTCTCGTACTTCTGCTGCCATACCCAACTCTCGCTACCATACATTAAGTCAGTGATACGTAGTTCTTAATAGTTTGTAGGTATTACATTAAATATTAAAAAGGTTAAACAACCTAGACCCTAATAAAGGTGCCGGGCCAGATGGTATTCCTCCATTCCTTCTTAAGGAATGTGCCGATGAACTCTCTTTACCACTTGCTTTAATTTTTAATAGATCTCTTTCCCAGGGCATTTTTCCAAGAGCGTGGAAAACTGCTAATATTGTTCCAATTTACAAGTCAGGGGATAAATCCAAATGTGAGAACTATCGGCCCATAAGCATCCTGTCAACTATCGCTAAGGTGTTTGAGTCTCTGGTTTACGATGTTATTAACAGTCACGTCAAATCTACAATTACTGATGCTCAACATGGATTCATTCGAGGTCGATCCACAGTAAGTAACCTCCTAATATACAAAAACTACTTATGTGGAGCTTTCGCTCACAATCATCAAGTCGACGCAATCTACACAGACTTTTCTAAGGCTTTTGATCGCGTCAGCCATACTCTGCTTTGCTGCAAACTTTCTGCACACGGCATCCACGGCGACTTACTAAGATGGGTAAAATCGTATTTGTCCAAACGCAATCAGGTAATTGCTCTAAATGGATTCACATCCCTACCCGCTGAAGTACCGTCAGGTGTACCGCAAGGATCACATCTAGGGCCATTGCTATTTATAGTTTTTATAAATGATCTTGTTAAACATATTCGGAATGACTGTCTCATGTATGCAGATGATCTCAAAATATTTAGAATTGTCACAGATAGACAAGATTGCTATTCACTACAGCAAGATCTGGACGCTATTGCTAACTGGTGCTTGGCGAACCATATGTCCCTGAATGAGAACAAATGTAATATTATATCGTTTACTACAAAGAAAAACAAAATCATATTTGACTACAGAATTAATGCTCACATCCTAGAAAGAAAAAGTACAGTTAAAGACCTTGGAGTATTCATAGATAGTAAGCTTTCATTCAGGGACCATTATGACTATATGGTAAACAGGGCTAATAAAGTACTAGGTTTCATTTTGCGTAACTCTCGAGATTTTAGAAAGCCCCAAACTACGCTATACCTATTCTACAGCCTTGCGAGAAGCATTCTTGAGTATGCCTCAGTCATCTGGTCCCCATTTTATAAAATTCACTCTGATCGAATAGAGAGCATACAGAGACGTTGCCTGAAGGTGTTTAGCTGGCGCTTGGGTCGATCTCGTCTTCTTCATGATTACTCCAGCCGTCTAGAATTCTTTAAGGCGGAACCTCTTCACGTGAGACGTGACAAATCTCTATTGACGCATCTCCATAAGATTTTGCACTCATCTATTGATTCCCCCTCCTTGTTAGCCTCAATTGATATCAACACCAGGCATAGATATCGGTTTCCAAGAACTTTTATTCTCGGAGTTTATAGGAACAACACATCTTTCTACAACCCCCTTATAAGAATGTGTAGAATGTATAACGAAAAAAGTTCTGATTGCAGTGATCTAGATGTATTCAATCCACGAAGAGCTACATTCTTAAGGCAAGTAGATGAATGTTTTGAATCCAAAAAATAATATTAATAACACTAAAAGCAAATTCTGGAGTTTTATGTCGTTATATATTTGTATATCTAATTTAAAAAGTTAAAAAATATTGTTTACTTAATTATTTTACTATTCTTTTTGTATTTTTCAATCAACTTGTAAAAATAGATTACTACTTAATTCCTTTTTCAAATGTTGTTTTGAGCTGCTTATGTTGTAATGTTGTATGCACATGTTTTGGTTTTAGTGACTAGATCTTTTAATTTTACTTTTGTTTGAACTGTTATGTCACTAACTGTTTTGTGCGTCTAAATAAATAAAATAAATAAAATAAAATAAATTACAATTACGCGAATGTTCCCTGTATCCAACTAAGCGAAAGAAACCTTCGTTTGGCACTTGCCTTATGGTGTTCTATGTCTGAATCTAGGTCCGGTTGCTTTAGTAGTACAACTTAATCCATTAAATTAATAACGAAATTCAGTTAACAGAGCGTTTGCCCACAAATGGTAATATAGAGCGGATTGTAAATGTGAAGGTTTGTATAACATTTCACGTTTTGCCGCGCCCTGCGCCCGCGCAGACACTTCGCAGGGTGTCGGTCAGCCTTATCTACCTGTGGGTTATCTTATGATATGAGATACTGCTCACTAGGTATAAACGGGCCTGTTGGCTCAGTTGGTAGTCACCCTGCCTTCTGAGTCGGTAGTCGCGGGTCGCGGGTTCGATCCCCGGTCGGGGCCAACACTTGTGTGCATTAACATGTCTGTTGGCTTCGTGTTTGGTCGTTTCATATTTAGGATTTAAGTATTTTTATTAGTTGTTTAGTAGGTACCCATAGTACAAGCCCTGCCTAGTTTGGAAATAAATAACCGTGTGTAAATTGTGTCCCACAATTTATTTGTTTATTGGCGGCGGCTTTCTTTTCGTTAAATTTCGTATAGACAAAATGGTTGTATCAGATACTCATATCAAAAGTTAAATATTTGTACATGTGCTATCTTTGAGTAGAACGCTTCAAAGTCAGTATTGTCGATTTATTTGGTTAGGATACCAAATATTGTATTAGAGTGAAAATTCCTATGAATCCATATCTTGGACATGTTATATATATCTCAGAAACAAAATCCAAGCTTTAGAATATGTTCCAATACTAATAATGTGCCTAATGGCATTTACGCCATCTTGCTGGGTCTTTCTGGACTAGGCATTTGGAACCAGCGACTCATCGGAGGAGATGGGCTGCTGTTTACATTTAGCCAATATTCATGGACGAGTTTAGAGTGCCTTGCTATTAGTGTAGTGACACACCTGCGGAACTCACGCCGCGGAACTTTCGGTGAACAACATAAATTTTATTTTTTATTTTATTTTATTTTATTTGGGATAACAACAGCTTATTACATATTGGATAATCTTATTTTAACAGTTTCAAAGCCAATTACAGTTATCCACAACTTATGTGACTAACAGAAAAAAAAAACCGGAAATAAATCGTAATTCGTATACTCGAAACCAACCTCTAACATATACCTAGATAAAAATATACAAGTATAAATATTAATTACATAATATGATAAATATCTTAAAATATATATTTAATACCTACATAAACCTACATTTATTTATATAAATATTAATCTTTATTATATATTTATATATATAAATTCTAAACTGCAATACACGAAGAACACATCTAGCCTACTTTTGTAAAAATGTACTTAATTAATTACACTAACAACTACAACTAACACTACATTGACGTTTCGCTCCCGCGTCAGCCGTAATGTATGTTGTTCACCGAAAGTTCCGCAGGTGTGTCGCGACCCTTAGACTATTGACTTTTTTAGTTGTATTTTCTATACTATAGAAAATAAATTATTTTGACTTTGACTTTTATGGTCCAGCCTTAGCATGTCTATACTAATATTATAAAGAGGAAACATTTGTATTTTTGTATGTTAGTTACGAATAATCTAAAAAAATAATGGACCGATTTTGAAAATTCTTTACCAATGGAAAGTTTGAATATCCCTGAGTAACATAGGCTATATATTATTCCCGTATTCCCACTTGAACGGGAACTACGCGTTCTTTATGGGGTAGGTACTGCATTTCGATTTAACCAAACATTTTTTTTTCTAGCAAAAAAACAACTGAATTGTGGCTAAACATGACCATACTGATGTCAACGTCAAAAGCGTAGGCGCGAATTAATTAATGTGACTGTGAACGACCTTCGGTGATGGAAAGGATATGACATCATACTTGTTTACAAATTTTTAAGAAAGCCTTAACATAAAATTAACGACTTTAAGTCAATATACTCGTATATCCCTATAGGTATATTATATATATAATATATAAAAATGAATCCCTAATTCACTTGGTCACGGCATCACGCGTGAACGACTGAACCAATTTCTAACAAAACTAAAAGCTAGTCCTAAATATAATAACTTCTTATTTGCTTCTCCTTATTTGGTCCTTCAGTACTGAGTATTAGGACCCCGATCACTTGGTATTTCATCATCGTCATCAACTCGTAACAGCCTTGGTCTTTTTCTAGATGTTATAGCAGTAAGTTACTCGATCTGCTGCCATTCTTAACGCCTCTCAAGAGTCTCAACGATAAGATTTCGCTTTTCTGCTACCTCGTGGTCTCTTAAACTCATTTCATTAAATATTTTATCTATCCTGTCAAGATGAGTAATTCTAGAAAGCATGAGTAAAGAAATGTTTTTAGTTTCTGATACTTAAGGATGTGGTTCCTGATAGAAAAGGTGGTATTTCCGGACCGATACGACCTTCAATCCATCAAGAAAATAGCATACTTCCACCTCAAAGGCCGGCAACGCATTTGTGACTCTCGAGTTGCAGTTGTCCATGGGAGCAGTCACTTACCATCAGGCGACGTGCTCGTTTGCCCTGTATATTTTAAAAAAACCCTCTAGAGACAAAACAACCTTAAGAAACCAAAAAGAGTGTTATATTTATAATCAAAGATTGAGATCAATAAATTGTCCGACATTAACAAAAACACGATGGATTCAGTATAGATTTGTCACACCCGATTACTATAGATTTTTTATCTGTAGCTCGTAACTATGTTTGGTAGCCTTTACGCATCGATTGAGGTTTTTTGCTGTATTGATGGATCACTCGCCGTGGCTAATGTTGCTTGTTTGTTGGTTGTTAGCGCGTCTATTTCTAGGTCATCTCTGCCTGTTGGTTCAGTTGGTAGTGACCCTGCCTTCTGAGTCGAAGGTCGCGGGTTCGATCCCAGCTCGGGGTCAACATTTGTGTGCATGAACAAGTCTGTTGGCTTCGTGTCTGGGTGTTTCATATTTATTTAAGTAAGTTTATCAGTTGTTTAGTACCCAAAATACAGGCTCTGCCTAGTTTGGGACTGAATAACCGTGTGTTAATTGTGTCCCCCCCCCCATTTATTTTATTTAAATATAAAGAGTTTTACTGATGATTGAAGGAAGGTTATTCGATTTCTTATGTGAGGTCTTGAGATTACGATTTCGGCTTGTCATGTTGGTGTGGTCTTACCAAATTAAGGAAGCTCTAGTAGCTGCTGTTTTCAAATTGTAATATTTATATGGAAGCCTTATTTAGAGGTGTTCAAGATTGCATCATTTCAATGCATATCTACCTGTTATTGATTATGATTAAGAGTATAGTATTGCCATTGCGAAGCACAACCAATAATATCACTTCTTACAATAAGTCTTATAGATCCATCTTCATGATCGATTTGGTAAGTAAGTTTATTTACTTATTTTTTGTAACAGTTTTATTTACTCATTTAACAATATATAATTATGTTGTGCCCAGATCATAGAATTGAACATTTCATGAAATAGTCGACCATTTCGTGAAATGGTTAAGTATCTATAAACAATTTTATGAAATAGTCTAACCTAACCTGATCATGAAGTGATCAATTCTAAGATATGGGCACGACACTTGTACATATTTGTATAGTGATACAACCTGTAGATCATAGTCATAGATCACAGCACAGTCAGTAGCGAGCGCTTGACCCCGAGCCAAGGATGCGCGCGCGTCGGTCAGCTACGCTAAGGTTATGTAATCAAACGATTTCATGCTCCAATCGATATCGTTACCGTAATAATGGTTGTCTTGTAATAATTTCGTTTTTAATTTTTATTGTAATCAGTTATAACTAATTATACAGCGGTAGTGGATGATATAATTTTAGCATCTGATCCACCTTGACGTTTGTAATGTAATTTTATGTTTATATATTGTGATATTTGTGATATATATATTCACATGATACTGGTGATGACGATCTGAGATGAAAATCAGTGAGGCTCGGGTTCGAATCCTGGCATGTACCAATGAGTTTTTCTAAAACTTACGTACATATTTATCACTAGCTCGACGATGAAGGAAAATATCGTGAGGAAACCCGCAGGTCCTAGAATTAATTCTGCGACATGTGTAAATAGACCCGGTCCGGCGATGGGCTCACCACCTATCATGTTTAGGGGTCCAATATTATCTCGTGAAAAGTGGGTATATCCAGTAATGGAATACCTCTGCCTACCCCCTCGGGGATAAAAGGCGTGAGTTTTTTTTATTACATTTCTGGAAGTACCACTTTTGACCGGTGTGTTTTTCAGACCTTATGTATGACAGGATTGACAGGTGGTGAAAGAGCTACATTATCAGGTAGTAACATAGGCTATAATATAGCCTAGGTATATATTATATACCTATTTTATCCCCTTATTCACAAGGAACGGGAACTGCGCGGGTGAAACCGCGGAAAAGCTAGTCAGAAATAAAGACAGACTTTATTCAAATCGTAAAATCAGGGGACTACTTGACGACATATCTATATCTAATAAATCATTTTCAATTTCGTTGTTATTTTATAACTCAAGAACGGGCTCACCTATCCATACCAAAGTTTTAGGCTTTATTCGGACTATTTAGCAGATGGTTTGTGTGAAGTTTTCTTAAAATCGTTCGTTCGTTCGTCATTTATCACATTTTGACAGGACAGCGTCTGTCGGGTCAGCTAGTAGTATATACTCGTATATACCAGTTACGGAACCCAAAATTGCAACTATAACTAAAGAGAGTAGCACATGTCATCCGGAATCAACAAACAAAGAGGTAGGCTCAGAATCTGGGCTAACTGTTTTGCATAATTTGCATCGTCCAGTGTAGTAACACTACGCAGTTTTTGAATGGAGTATTGTACAATACAATATTTTGGCATTTCATTAAATTTGGAAAACTCTCTTTGAAGATGTTTTATGGGAATATTGAATTGAACACAATATTCTTTGTTTGTTTAAACTGAAAGGTGGTTTATCTTGTTGCTGAAATTCAAGGTATTTTAAAAGCATCATTTTACATTAAAGATGTTGTCGCATTATGAGAAAGTAGTGTTTTGTACGTAGGCAAACTTTTATTTAAATAGTAAAAATAATATAATCTCACGCTTTTATCCCCGATGGGGTAGGCAGAGGTATTCCATTACTGGAGATAGCCACTTTTCACGAGAATATTCGACCCCTAAACGTGATAGGTGGTGAGCTCATCGCCGGACCGGGTCTGTTTAAAAAGTGTTTTGAGATATTTTTCGATGTTTTACGCTTTTGGAGATATTATTTGATTTATGATTATATATCTTCTTGATGACCTTCCAAAGCTTCTTGATACATTCTCATTGTCATACCAGACAGTCAGAGCAGATATAAATTAGATAACTTATACAATTTAGAAAACAATATCACCACACGCAACAAAAACTGACAACATCAAACCAAGTCCCATTAATCTTGTACTAGAAGTTAAACCCTGCAATTTGAACGGTAACAACCAGTAACAAGCAAGTAAGCAATCGAAAACAATAACGCGGGAATGAGTGTGCTCAAGAGGTTACTGAACACACGTCTGTTACGTAATGCAGAACTATGCTACAAGTTGCTGCAAGACTACGAGCGATAAGCTTAAAGCGGTAAATCATGAACGCAATTCCATGATGACGATGAATGACAAATACATAAAATTCAATAAGTACGAATGACAGATTATAATTTAACTAAATTAATATAATTTAACAATGAGGTAAAAAAGAAAACTTAAAGTAAAACTACGAACTAAACTAAACTACAAAAGATGTAAAAAATGAGGCCCTCGCGTGGTAAGGAGCCCATCACGCAGGCGGCATTCCCGCGTTGGATGTCAATACTTATCCTTTGCGCGTGAGAGTCGTCTGCTCGAAGTCGCATCTGAGTAGCTTGAAAGACATGTCCATTCACGCAAATGTACTTTTCAATTCAAATTTAAAATTATAGGGTCAATACTAGCTGAACCAACCGATACCAGTAGTAGGTACTAGTAAAACTGAACGGTAGAACTACGACTATATCGAGCCAACAGGAACGCCAATGGTTTTTGTTAATGTAAATAAATATTTCTTACCAATTTGTTACTTATAAAAGATATCAAAGGCTATTTACAAGTTACCATATTACATCTTTGAAGAGACGTAACATGATACTTATTTTACCAGCAGTTAAATTTTCCAAACAAAGGCATGTGGAGTTGGAACTCATGTTTGGCATTAGTTGTACAAAAATTCTAACCTAAAAGTTTGCCCAATGTTGTTCGCAGCGATGAGATTTGCATAGCTTTAAAATTAAAGAGTTAGAGAGTTTATATTAAACTAATTTTTGCCGTAATGGAGTCTAACTTGCAAAATTATAATGTTTATGAGCAAAACGAACTTTAAAAAGGGTGAACACTTATTACTTATCAAATAATATTTTATAATTGCTACCTCTTCCACCTCAGACCATCAACCTCAGTTCGGTATGTAAGCAAAGTAGCGAGTTATTGGCGCAGTGAAAGGAGATATCAAATGTTTGCGGTCCATGGACCACAGTGTGCGTGGTACCCCAATTTGGGCCCTTTTCTGGGGTACCAGGTTTCTGTGTGGTCATTCTTATGAGATTCGCTCTACTAAGATTCTAATCTTGTTCAGTCACTGATTTCATCTATTGTGGTTTCTTTAATAAGTCTTCATCTCTGTTGTGGATTATTTACTACAATGGTTTTTGCATTATTTTGACCCTTTGTGACTAGGGACTTATAATTAATAAAGCTCAGATCAGTTGGTAAAGGTGTCTCTTGTACTCGTCAATACTATAATTAATATTAACTGACTCGACACTATGTAAGGCCATCAATCATAATTATTATTGTAAACTTTATTTACTAGTAAAGACATGAGATTAAAAAGAGCTGCTCTTGAGTTTCTTGCTGGTTCTTCTCGGGGTACTGCATTTGGAACCAGCAAGTCTTCGGTGGAGATAGGCTGCTGTTTACATTTAGCCAATCTTCATGGACGAGTTTAGTGTGCCTTGTTATTAGACTATTGACTTATCTAAGTGTAATTTTCATTTTTATCTATCTTACGAATAGATAACCTTTATCGACACCTGTCATATTTGCAGCTTCAAACGTTAATGCAAGATTGCCTGAAGCAAATTCGTCGATTGCCGCACAATCTATTAGTTCTATATCTCAATTATCTCGTATTAATACTTTGTCAGTTTCACGTGAGAACATACGAGGGGTTATGCAAGTGTATTGGATGGGATCACATCCAAATGGTAAGCTTAGATTAACTTTCATACGGGTTCTGGTAACGAGATAATTGTTGGTACACGAGTTTTTATGTAATTGCTGCAACTGTTGCTTCAGAGAGGTATCAACATCAAGTTGTAAATTTTATTGGCATTTTTACTTTTATATTTTTTTGTTTTACTTATTATTGCTATACGTCTTATTTAGATTCATGCTACTTTACCAGCTTAGGTCATATAACATTGCTGTTGACATTGTTTGGTTGTACTCCAAGTTTATTTTTCCTGTTTATGTCACAAATACCTAGTTGTATCCTTTAGCTATGTACTCTTTTTGCCTTGCCATTCCAGATACCATCATAATAGAATATTCTTTAATTTGGATTTTCTTTTCTATTCAAGTGATGTTCTTTTGAATCAGATAACTTATCATTTTCAACATTATTTCTAGTGTTTCCATTCATTGATATTCGCAATATTTACACATTTTGATTTTTCATAGCGCTAAGCATGTTGTCCTATATCGTACGGTTTCTAAAAGAAATTGCTTTTCATACCTACCATAATCTTTCAACTACGAAACTCTTTCTGCGGTTGCTTTTGCTTCGTCTATTTGCTTACTATTCTGCACTAAAACCTCATTCTATCAATTTTTCTATTCCTAGATAATCTCGAACTAATATCTATCAATCACATGTTAGAGTACGTCAGTTGCTTATTAGAAATTGTAGCACGTGTCGCCGGCGGCGGCGTGTGTATCGTCGGCTTTCTAACCTATTACCTTGCTCCTCAGGGCTTGTTCTAATGACTAATGTATTGTAATGTGTTGGCAGGGTTCAGATTAGTTTGACCTTGGTTTTGAATCTTATGCTAAATTGTTTTTTTCTGGTTCTTAGACTTCGTGAAATAACCATTGCATCGTATTGGTTGTGAGAATATGGAGTTAAGGAGTTTCTTGCTCCACTTCTTCTCCTCGACTAACACTTGCTGAAGCGGTGGAGTTGCAATGACTTCCAATAAGTGGACTTATTAGTCCCTACATTGAATAAAAACATTTGATTTCTGTTTAGTCAATAGCTATACTAATATTCTAAAGGCTGCTGTCACTCTGTCTGTTCCTCTATCACGCCTAAATATACTTATCTTTATGAACTTTCGCAAGGTTAAGGTTATCAATAAAGACATTTTTATGTCTACCTAGTGTTGTAAAGTTTCTTCCAAGTTTACACTACGAATCGGTTGATATTAAAAAAAAAAAATTGAACATTCCAATGTCAAAGCACAATTATTATTATTCAATGCGTTTTTTTTACAACAATTTCATTGACAGCGCCCAGTTTACAAAAAGCAAAGAGATTTAAATATAATAGGGCATAGAGGGGGCATTGGGAATATTTTCATATGAAACTTTGAAGCCTATAAGCGTCATGTCCTTGTTATGTCAGTTAGTATGAACGCGAGCTGTCATTCGGTCGAAATTGTACTAGACTTATTCCACTTGGAATAACTTTTGACTTCAAATTTTTCTCTCTTTGTCCCCTCTATGCCTTATTATATTTTAATCTCTTTGACAAAAGGCAACAATTTGAAAAGTTTACGTAAGCTCACAAAATACTTTTTGTCCCGCTCTCTCCTCAAGGCTTTCCGATCTCGCTATTTGTAAATGAATACGTGATACCATTGATAGGTCCTACGTGAGGCCTGTAAGGTCAGATTGTGGCATTGACAAAGAGCATTGTATTTAAAATGGGCCTTTTTTGGTTCAGAAAGTTCAGATTCAAATACTTGGATGAAAGTTCGGTGAAAAAAAAAAAATATTAGAAAGGTTTAATCTACCTTGGTACATACATACATACACCTTACTGATAAGAGCTATTTATTGCCTATATGTACCTAATCATTGATATACAATATGTAACAGAATACGCGCAATTCCTGAAATTAGTTTGTTCAGTATCGACGAGTTTTCCGAAAAAATAATTAGCATAACTGAATTTAGGGCTACCTATAGAAATCGTACTATTATTGCTCTTTATTAAGAAAATTTGGTTAGACAAAACTAAAGCACGAATGAATCATATTTTTTTTATAATAAGATATCTACTAATTGGGGTGTATGAGGAGTTGCGCTTATTCTGTGACGCGTTGTACTACCACCTACTACATTAAATACCTACTATATCAAACTTGTAGGATTACAATTTTGTTTGCTTTGTCCCCTCTATGCCCTATTATATGTAAATCTCTTTGGATCGATGCTTATGATTTCCCATGAGCTGCACAAGTTCACTTTCACTTAAACATCGCCGATGCCCGCTAAGTTACGGCCCATTGTCCATCCACGGTGCTCGCTGTGTACTTAGAACTTAATAGACTCGTTACTTGATTATGTCACGACCGAATCTAATTTGGAAAAATGTTTGTTAGCTTTCTGAGTTGTTTGTGTGCTTTCACATAAACTCTGACCGTCAGAGCTTTATTTGTCGTAAGGGCAGGCTTGTCCGACTACGCAGTTTAGGTATAGATATTTGCCTACAGCACGCACGCCTACCTTTGAGTATTAAACCAACCGGAGACGCCACTGACAGGCGTTCCCCTCTGCCAAAAAAGTTCGGTCAACGCTCATACCTGTTATATTCAACTGGTTTTATTGAGTTCACGGAGTGCTCGGTTTGGTTGTTTCTGTGTGTAAATGTACTTGTGTGCATCTAGTTCAAGCCAGTGTTTAATTGTTTTGTCAAAAAATGCGTATGTATTAACATTATTTGTGTGCGTTTCCTCGTCCCCGCGCAGAAATTGGCAGACTTTTTTGCAAAGAAACTACGTCTCCTGTTGGTTTAATACTCAAAGACGCCTACTCAACAGGCGAGCCGCAAGGGGCGCTCCTCGGCGACAAACTGCCAAGCGGTGACCGTGAATGCACATCTTTATTGCTGTTTTATTCGTTTTTGTTTTACTAACACTCAAAGGTAAGTACCTGAAGCGCTCGTAGCTCTTCGGTGCCAGTGTGTTTGAAACGATCACACTGGTTAAGCAAAGTTGGGTGCGGTCAGTCAGTGGATGGGTGACCGCCTAGTGGCATTTATATTACGAGCGCTTCCGTGTTTCGGAAGGAACGTTAAATTGTTGGTCTCGGTTTTCGTTGTGATTACGCACAATGGAAGTCGTTAAGCCATGACGGATACCCTTGTGGGGCTTGAAAAATTCTGACTATTAAGTGGCCACTAGCTTAACACCATCTACCAATCCGCGGTGGGCGCGCGTGGGAGATAATAGCCCATACTTTCTCATGTTTGAGGAAAGACCCTTAGCTCAGCAGTGGGCTGTTACGGGTTGATGATGAAGTACCCGATGTGGCCTTTTGTAGGTTAGTAGGTACTATTATATATTCTGTGGTGAACCTATGGTCCATTACTATTCAGAAAAAGGTATTTTACTACCTAGCCAAATGAGTTACTTTATGAGCTGTCAAACCGAAAATGTTGTATGGAAAATGTACTGAGTACCGACTTTGTGACGTCATCATTTTTATTACTCCGTTGCATCACTTTTTTGATAGTTTTATAATTTTAAGCTATTAATGTAAAATGAAAATCGTGATTCATTTTTAGAGGTGTTTTGGCAACGCGCTAATAGACGGCCGAGTTCTTAACCGCGCTGTCGAAGTTTTCTAATGAGTTTGTATAAATACAACAGAACTGTCCAACATCAACCGTTGGACCGCGGTCCCCAGACACGATCACCTCTCCTAAAGAAAGATCTTCCCTTTTAATAAAAATAGTGTACGTGATCGTACATCACAATAATAAAAAAAAACTTTTTGACGTGACAACGTCTTATAATTCGATGAAGCCGGCTGCATGCACGAAAAAGTATGACGTATGCGGCGTTCCAGTGACGACAACGAGCGACAAAGAAGCACAATCCATTCCATCAGTATTTTCTTATGACGTTGTCACGTTCAACTATCGTCAGTAAACCGACTTTACAGACAACCGATTTTTTTATACTCCTATAATCTCGCAAATTTTGTCATTTGTTTTCCACAAAAAGGCGTTACCACATAGGTACCATGAGAAGCAAAGCTTTAGAAAGTACAAATATGAGGTATTAATTAATCGGCGATGCGGCCGATGCGGCCGATGCGCCCGCGCTGATCGAAAGTGAAATTCTACACACGTAACAGACTACAGATGAGTCCATTGACCTCCGAGTGATAATGATGCTAGGAGCTAAGGGTCATTGTCGCTCAAGACATTATCATAATTTTTACCTATCGTAGTCAAATATTTAGGATTATCATGGTTTGTAACGTAGTCAAATATTTAGGGGTAAAATATGATATAAAAACTTACGTAGATAGACGATCACTAGATAGATGGTGAAGGAAAACATCGATAAGAATCCCGCAGGTCCCAATGCTTAACTTGCTTAGCTTAGAGCGGCCTTTGGGAATATTTTCATACAAAAACTTTGATTTCGTGCGTTTATATCGGGAGCTGAACTTTTTCTTTAAACGTCTTTGCTTTATTACCTTTGGTAAGTAATAAGTTTTGGGTAATGATTTTGTTCGCTTTGGCCATTCTATTACCTACATTACACTCTTCAGTTCTGAGGCATGTGTAACAGCACCCAACGACAACCGCATGTCACGTTTACACGGATGAATTGGCACTTCCAGAAACACCTCTGCCGAACCCCTCCTAACTTAGGAGGGATTCGGCAGCTTAGGAGTCCTAAGAATTCACCTGTGAATTGAGTATAAGTGTCAACCCACACATACCACAACCACACCACATCTCAGCGAAATGTGGTCAATTAGTGATTACGTGTGAATGGTGTCGCAGCAGCTTTTTGCAGTTGTGGTACATAATGTTGTTGTTTCTGTGATGTGGCCGGCCGCCCGCTGGTGGTTCGGTTGTGGTTGCAATGTGGACGTTTAGGCGCGATTGGTCTAATTCGCGATTGGACCAATGTTGAAAAAAATACAAATTCGAGATTGGACTAATTCGCGATTGGTCCCATTCGCGATTGTGCCAATTCCCTATTGGGCCAAAATAACAGAATTTCCAAAATTAAACAATAAGATCGTTTATTTCAAAATATAAGTAAGAAAAGGAAACGTGACATTAAAAAATTCAAAAAATTACTGAACAAATTTGAAAATGGAACATTATACTATTTATTTTTGATACAAAATATGCGCCCAACCATATGTGGTGTGGCTCTGGTACAGTAAATAACGTGGAGCTTGACACATTGGATTTAGTAACGTTCTTATTACAATCGTTTTAGAGGTCAGACTCGCACTACAAGCGAGCTTCATGTACTCTTGACTGTACGTGTAGGTCGACACTAAATGAATGAACTCTACCGAACCCCTCATTATTTATTACCCACTTTCCAATATCCCATTACTGCTGACGGTTGAATTCGCGAACGTAACCACATGACGAAACACCTGTTCAATCTCGGTCAACAAGAGGCGTAATTTCTTCGCAAAAAATGTGGTGACGCGCCATCGAAAGTGAATTTCGCTACTTTGGAGTAAAACCGGTTGGTTTCCTAGTATCCGCTTTGGGGTGAAATGAGTCAAAAGGCCAATGTAGATTATTATGAATAACTGCGAGCAGCGTCAATGAAACATATCTATACTAATATTACAAAGAGGAAAGATTTGTATTTTTGTATGTTTATCATCACTATCACTATCACTACATAGTATAAAACAAAGTCGCTTTCTCTGTCCCTATATGCCTATGCCCCTTTGAATGCTTAAATCTTTAAAACTACGCAACGGATTTCGATGCGGTTTTTTTAATGGATAGAGTGATTCAAGAGGAAGGTTTTAGTGTTAGTTGTGCGAAGCTGAGGCGGGTCGCTAGTTACGAAATAAATCAAAAACTACTGTACCGATTTTAAAAATACTTTCAGCAATTAAAAGCTATAACATCCCTGAGTAACAAAGGCTATATTTTATTCATGTATTCCTACGGGAACGGGAACTACGCGGGTGAAACCGATAGTGGCTGTATATTTTGGTGTTTAATATAGCCCGAATCTCATGCGCTTTTTGTTATAAATACTTTATTAGGTTAAACTATCCCTCTTGCAAGCTAAGGTCTCATCCAAAACGACACAATTCCATTTCAATAAAGAGAGATTTATTTGAAAATAAAATAAATATTCTCACGCCTTTTTATCCCAAGCAAAGAGATTAAAATATTACCTAATCTCTTTGATCTCCAGATATTTGACATTGTCATTTTTTTAAACACCAACGTTTCACCAGTATAGTCTTTGGACCCCCAAACGTGATGGTTGGTGAGCCCATCGCTGGACCGGGTCTGTTACACATGCCTCAGAATTAATTCTGAGACTTGCGGGTTTCCTCGTGATGTTTTCCTTCATCGTCAAGCTAGTGATTCATATTATCGTATGCGTTTGTGGAAAAACTCCTTTCTACATGTCAGGGTTCGAACCTGAGCCTCACGAATGCGAAGCGGGCTTTTTAACCACTAGGCTGTCACTGCCCTACAGTCTTGATTTATTACGACCTTTACATTAACGTTGAGATAACGAAAACCGGCGAAGTGCGTTCGAAGTCTTTCGGAAAGTAAGGTCGTTGAAAGTGAGTTTCGCAATGGTCCCTCCAGTTGGTGGTCCCACTTCAGTATTATGTCATTGCGGCATTTGCCGTACCTTTGTTAATGACAGGCACTCAATTAAAGGTTGCTTATTGAATAACAACGAATTTACCAGATTGCATCGGAGATGGTAATGTTTTTCAATAGGGAGTTGGAGTGATTGAGGTAAAATGTCATATAGGTACGCTATATATCAGTCTTTAAGGTATATAAGGTACCGGTATACATTTGGGAATGTAAATAAATCTACTTCGAGATATATTCCATATTAAAACTTTATTATATTATACTAGAAGCGCCGCAGTAGTTCCCGTGAGGATACGGGGATGTGTTGTTCTGATGTATAAGCTATATAACTGTAAAGTTTAATCAAAATCTTCAGTCGTTTTGGTGTGAAAGAGCAACAAACATACTCACAAACTATCGCGTTTAAAATATTAGTGGCATTTGTAAGATTTACAGCCCGTAATATTTATTGTTTTACAAGGGTTTGTTTAATTTCTATTGTATAATTTGTTTTTAGCCTCAAAAATCTTAACTAAGTGAATGCTTTTGAAAACTAAACGTAACAGAATATCATTTGTTCACAGGTGCCGGCTCGGGTTACTTACGTTTGTCAAACGCACGTGACTGCGCCGCTTTGAGAAAGGTAAGGTGCGCGTGCGCACTTTTCTGCCTACTATTATTTAGACTGTGATGCTGACGGTCCATTTCTGAAAATACCCAATTTTCACAAGTATATTAAACCCCTAAACGTGAGCCCATCGGTTTACGGGTCTGTTACACATGCATCAGAATGAATTCTGGGACCTTCACATGATGATAATCAGTGGGGCTCGGGTTCCAATGGCATGTACCAATGACGTACATATTTATCACTTGCTCGACGGTGAAGGAAAACATTGTGAGGAAACCCGTAGGTCCCAGAATTAATTCTCAGACATGTGTAAAAGACCCGGTCCGGTGATGGGCTCACCACCTATCACGTTTAGGGGTCCAACGAATATCTCGTGCCTACCCCCTCGGGGATAAAAGGCTTGAGATTATTTTATTTTTTTCTGCTGGTTTCCTCGATATGTTTTCCTTCACCGTCGAAATAGTGATGAAGTAATGATGAAACATACATTGCAAGTAACTTTAGAGCTTGTAAAAATGTAGCAAATAATAATTCCTATAAAAAACATCTCCATTTCTACGGAACAGAAAACCGAGAATGTCAAAATCGATACAGGTAGGTACATACATTTCCTAATAGCAGAAACGAAATGCACAAAAACAATCCTCGGTCACGTTACCAATTACCAATAGCTATCGATTACAAGACGCAATGGTTTCGTCACATTGTTTTACTGAATGTCCGATACCGCGTTTTTCGTAATACAATCTCTAACTGGTATGTTATTGTTATTACTTTGAAGGTTTCTTTTGTTTCGCCAGATATACCATTCGGAATAAAATGCATGACGTAATCCATAAAAAAGTGTTAAAAAACTTGAGAGGTGTCAAGGGACACCCGGATGGAACGTCACATCATCTTCATCATCATCATCAACATCGTCATCATCGTCATCGTCATCATCGTCGTCATCATCATCATCATAATCTCATCATCATTTTTAGATTTATCATAGAGCTTCAACTATAGCAAAAAGTGTCGGTCGTTACAACTTAATTTTTTCCGTCTAGCCGAGGAGTTGCATCTGAAGTTCTATTTCAGTTTTTTACAATACTTGAAGTAAACCCGATCAAACTATTTTTTTTTTGTTTGAAATTGCTTCAGATTTGACGGAGTTACAGATTAACATTCAAAGAAAAAGGTAACAAAAAGCGCGACGAATTAAACTTTCCCGTTCCCGTTTGAATACGGGAATAAAATATAACCTATGGTACATACTCAGTAATCATGTAGATTTCCACCGGTGGAAGAATTTTTAAAATCGGTCCTGTAGTTTTTGAGTTTATTGTTTATTTTACATACATACATTCATACATACAGCTCACGCCTTCTTCCCACAGGAGTAGGCAGAGACGATGGATCGCCACTTTGCCCGATCTTTGCACACTTCCCTCGCTTCCTTCACATCCATAAGCCTTTGCACTCTTGACACCAGATTTTTGAAGGACGTCACTAATTTGATCCGTGAACGTCCTTCTGAGGCGTCCTCTTGCCTTGTATCCTTCAACATTTGCACCACAAATCTCTTTCGTTATTCTCCTTTGATCCATTCGTTCTAAATGACCAAACCAGCATAACATACCCTTTTCTATCCTTGTCACTACATCTTCTTTCAAACCACACTTCTCTCGTATATCCGCATTCCTCACTCTATCACACAATTTTACTCCACACATTTTCCTCAAAGACCTCATTTCCACTGCGTTCACCTGCGTTTATAACAATATTACGTTTATTTTATATATTTTACGTTTGTAACAAATAAACAAAAAAACATTGCTAGTCCGATTTTTATCACCAATAGAAAGCTACATTATCAGGGAGTAACTTAGGCTATATATTTTTATCCCTGTATTCGAACGGGACCTACGCGGCTAAAACCGCGTGGGACAGCTAGTATGAAGTAAACTGCTTGTAACATTTTTTTTAAATTTACTTATATCCATTAATCTCTTTTCCATCAATTAATCCAGTTCCAAGAAACAATTGCAAATTCTAGATCGATGTCCCAACCCGTGGGATCGAGTGAGAACGCAGAATTCAGCAATAGCACTAAGATATTGCATTTTCCCATTGTCTGTTTGTATGTTGCCGATAAACTGGGAAATTGGCGCGTTCGCGAAATTGCTGGATAATTACCGATTACCCGAGAAGTGGGTGACGCGAGTACTTCGGTCGGTAAGTAGGATAATGTGTCGCTTTTACCAATTAAATAGTTTTAGTTGCGTATCTTTGTACTTGTAATTATTTTACTTAGAATTGATTCTTGGAAGTCGTAATAAACATACATAGGCACATAATCTCACGCCTATTTCCCACTGGGGTACCCGAAACCGACGAGCATGCATGAGTCGGTTGATGGAAGTGGATGAAGCAAGAGACATCTGCCAGGTTCGTAGCAAGTGGCAGTCTATTGTCTCTGTCTACTTCAGTCGTAATAAACTTACAATATAAGTAAATTGTTGTGAAATTCAAATAACAATGTGATAAAAAGAAAAAAAATTATGTCACCACAAAAAATCTTAGCCTCCACGAGATTCTTAGTTTTTTAACGGTAACATGTAATCAATTTTTGTAATATCAAAATATTAGCTTGTTTGAAGTTTTGCAATACTGATGGAAATGAAGTAATTATTAATAATAAATTGTGGGACACACGGTTATTTAGTCCCAAACTAGGCAGGGCCTGTACTATGGGCACTAAACAACTGATAAACATACATAGATAAATATTAAATGACCAGACACGAAGCCAATAGACATGCTCATGCACACAAATGTGGGACCCGAGCGGGGATCGAACCCGTGACTTCCGACTCAGAAGGCAGGGTCACTACCAAGTGACCCAACAGGCCCGTCAAAATTGATATTGCTTCTAAAATATTTTAATACATTTATATGACAAAGTAGGTATGTACTTAAGTGGTTTTAAAGATGAGAGATATGAGTAATGAGCAGTCCAAATATGCAATTATTTCAATAAATAATGTAACATGACCACACCTATCGCCATTCATAGTATGCGAATCACGCGGTTAACTTTCGCTCACTTTCTCACGGTTAATTGCTATCTTATGTTTATTGAGATAAACGTTATAGAGTTATTAAAATCCAAATTTATTTGAAAACAACTCTTTTTAAAAATAATTTCTCATTCGCTAGAGTTTACGGTCGGTAATTCTATTTTGGACGTTGGCGTTTTGTCCTTGTTTTGTGCTTTAGCCGTAACGTGAATCAATGAAATTCCACAATGTTGTTTTGTGAATATTTGTTGTATGAGTGATATTTTTATGGAGAAGTCTGATGAAAGTTGAGATAGCGTCGACACTTGATACTTACGTTTATTTATGATATATTTTGAGTGCCGTGTAAAATTATTATTATTATTTATTACTAAAATCACAAAGGTGCCTTATATGACGTAGGTGAGCACGAAGGGGCTTTTGGAAATTCCCACGGGAACGGGAATTAACAAGATCCGGGCGGGTGACGCCGCTAGCACTCTAGTACTTCAGAAAAATCGAAATAGAAAGCCAGCAGCTCCCAATATTGGTCCGAGAATCGAAGCTGCTACACCTGCCACAGAAGCAACGCTACTAATTGATTCAAGAGGGCTGTTAACAAATAAAAATCATCAAAATTAGGTAGTAGGGCAAAAAACCAAATTATTGACACTCTTGTTGACCATACCAATTAATTGACACCCCAACAGCTTTTCTCAAAATTAACGAAATTACGAGACACAATTTTATTTAGAATAATTAGGTAAAACCACCGTGTTTATTTAATTATCACTACATAGTATAAAACAAAGTCGCTTTCTCTGTCCCTATATCCCTATGTCCCTTTGTATGCTTAAATCTTTATAACTACGCAACGGATTTTGATGCGTTTTTTTTAATAGATAGAGTGATTCAAGAGGAAGGTTTCAGTGTTAGCATTGCACCCGTGCGAAGCCGGGGCGGGTCGCTAGTGTATAATATAAAAATGAATCGCAAAATGTGTTGGTAAGCGCATAACTCAACAACGCCTGGACCAATTTGGCCAATTCTTTTTTTTAAATGTTCGTTGAAGTTCAAAGATGGTTTTTATAAAATTCAAATATTTGCCGGAAAAACCCTAAAAACACGCGGGGAACGGGAACTACGCGTGTGAAAGCGCGGGGCGCTGCTAGTTCTAAATATGATTATGTAAGTATAGTAATTTCGTTAATTTTGAGAAAATCTGTTGGGGTGTCAATAAATTAGTGGGGTGTCAACAATTGGGTATTTTATCGTACCTATTAGGTAATTTTCTTTTTCTCCCAATCATAATTCCTTTAAGGAAAATCTTAAGTCAACGCAATGCAACTGTGTGGGAAGCTAGTGATAAAGCTAAATGCAAATTTCATTCGAAACATTCAAATTGATACAGCAATTTGTCTCTGCCAGTCCCTTTTTACTTTAACTCGGATTGATGATACGCAGATATCTCTGTTAGCGTGTTCCCTGGTGGCAGTTGGTTTTGCACTATTTTTAAATGTTTTCACTTACCGCACATTCAGGGGCTTATCGCAGAAGAGATCTCCACCACTCATGCATCGAATGATTGGAGCAACCGTGGATATCTTTGGTGTGGTCTAATATATAAGCGATTTCATGTTATCAATAATCTTTCTATCTTTCTTATCAATAGTATATAAAAATAAAAAATAAATAATCTCACGCCTTTTATCCCCGAGGGGGTAGGCAGAGGTATTCCATTACTGGATATCCCACATTTCACGAGATACATTGGACCCCTAAACGTGATAGGTGGTGAGCCCATCGCCGGACTGGGTCTATTTACACATGTCTCAGAATTAATTCTGAGACCTGGGGGTTTCCTCACGATGTTTTCCTTCACCGTCGAGCTAGTGATAAACCTATAAAAATCTCGTGTAAACTGTGTGTGCAGTGGTACTACTCCAAAACGGCTCGACCGATTTTAATGATTTTTTAATATATTTTAGGTAGGTATGTGTATAGGTCGAAAATAATTTTGCGGTCACTAGGTACACTAAGCTTAAGAAAGATTGGTTGTTACTTGGTATTATGTAGGTAGTATTGTGTAGGTAAAATGATTGTGACTAAATAAACCAAGCTCGCTGTCCGCTTCTAAGTTGCCCCCTCTGCAAAACAGAGCGAGCGTCGCACGCGCATCCCGTAATCTCAGCCATCGATCCCCGCTAATTGATCACTCGCACCTGTCCTGCGCAGCGGACGCCATCTGGCCGCATTTCTCTGAAACACTATCTCCGCGGTTAGCGTTGCCAGGCGTCCGGATAAAGCCGGACATAGTTAGGCTTTTTGATTGCGTGTCCGGCCAAAATAAGCGGTGTCCGGCCTGTCCGGCTTTTGTTAGGCTTTTCATATTTCGCAAACGAGTACAATTTTGCCTGATGACTTTATTTGACTGATTGATAATAAAGTAAGTACTTAGACTGATTTGACATTTGATTTTATTTATATTTCACTAGCTTTTACCAGCGGCTTCGCCCGCAAAATCCTCTCTGTCTAAGCTATCTATTTGCAAAATTTCAAGTCTCTATACCCAGCGGCTTAGGCTGTGCATTGATACATTTACACACACACATTATATATCGATTAGAATATATATAGATTAGAATTTAACAAGATTTATGTTAATAATCAAACAGCTTGATTTTACATTATATTTTTTGTCGCACCCATTAAATGCCCGGCGGCCCGGCCTCTACCCAGATGTCCGGCCAAACTTGCTCTTCTGTCCGGCTATTAGGTTTGGCGTGGCAACCCTATCCGCGGTCGACTACTTTATAAGCCTTCGTGGTTTATTTTGTTGGAATGGTATGGAGATACGGCGATTGGAATTAGCAATGAACCATCTAAGGAACATTTTAACGCTCACGAGCGAAATAAATAAAGGAACCGAGAACGAAATAAATCCTACTACATCCTAACTTCCTAATTAATAAATGCGAAAGTGAGTTTGTTTGTTACGCTTTTACTCCTAAACCTCTGACCTATTTTAAAAATTCTTTTGCCACTGGAAATCTACCCTATCAAGGAGTAACCTAGGCTACATTTTATCCCCGTTTTCCCACGGGAACAGCATACCTAATGTCATAGCTCCACACAATGTAAATGTATGTTTTAAGATAGTTATTGACTTATAAAATCTAAGAAAGACGATTGAAAAAAGTTTAATTTTTTGTATTGAGTTTGCTTTGCGTACAACATTGTGTGCTTGTGATTCAATATTCCACATTATATCTGAGATATTATCTCAGATTACATACATACATACATAATCTCACGCCTATTTCCCATTGGGGTAGGCAGAGACAATAGACCGCCACTTGCTACGAACCTGGCAGATCTCTCGCGCTTCCTCCACATCCATCAAACGACTCATGCATGCTCGTCGGTTTCGGGTACTCTTTATCTGGCTTTTCTTCAACACATAGACGATCTGGTCGATGTAGGTACACCTAGGTCGTCCTCTACCGACTCGCCCATTCACAACACCTTTGTATATTTGTCTCGTTAGACGACTTTCATCCGCTCAATGTGACCAAACCACCTGAGCATTCCTCTTTCAATCCTAGTCACTATATCATCTTTCAAGCCGCAACGCTCTCGGATCACACTATTTTTCACTCTATCTATCAATCTATCTCAGATTGTACCTATTTATACAAAATACTGTTTTATAAATATCTTCAAAGCCTTTCGTCTTTCTTAATTTTTTATAAATATCTTTAAAGCCTCGGAATGTGGTATAGGTAGTGGGAAGAAACATATTAACTCTCCAACATGATGATAAAAGGCATTTAATGAAGGTTTGTACTTTAAAGCTCAATAAAAGCACTGTATACTAAATAGTACTAGTGATAAAAGTAAGATGTTTTGACATCGATCAGTTTTAGACTCTGACAGGTGGCTGTCTTTACGCCTCCAAGCTTTGTGGGAGTTTACAACTTGTACTTCCTCATGGGGGAGACGTAAAGCAGTAACGGGTTTGCTGACTAACCTCCGATTTGACGATTCGAAAATCAGTTGAATGACATTTTAATCGCAAAAAATTTACATGTACTTTTACATGCCAGTTGCTGGTATAATGTGTGAGACTACATATAATTTGTCATCCTCATGTACCACATTTTAAGCAAAATAAATTATTTCATTTCAATAAAATTAGATTTATGCAGCGTCTGCTTACTCGCTGGGTTGTCTGTGGGCACAGCATTAAGAATAGCCATAGATCTATAGGAAGATTGATGCAATGTGGGAATGTCCAAAAATCCATTTGTAGCGGTTGCTTACGACATTTATTAATATGTACTCCTGCATGCCATATTACAAGTTTGTAGGTGTTATCGTTTCGCAGTGTACGTATTTTTCTTTTTACCCAGTTTATATATTTTCTCGTTTGAATGGGATATTTTCCTCTAGTAAAAAGTGCCTTATATATTGACCCAGTTCGTTCTGTATCCGTAGTCAGATCGCTTAGTCAGATCAATCTAACCATGGACCACTTTTAGTGTCCATGGTTAGCTTTTGTTAATATAACCACGGACACCTAACCAATAATTTTTCACACAAAATTTAATCAACATCCGTTATGTAGTTGAAACTTAAAATTGCATGGTGTGTTTAGCGGTTATCATTTTTAAAACAATTTAGGCGTCCACTAAGAAAAGATCTTACGATATTCCCATGGGAACGGGGAAAAGGGGTCACGGGAAATTCCGGTGGATGTCTGTTTCCTCTTAAACTTGAACTTGAAGAAGGATTATAAGCATTTTGACAAACTATTCTACACTTTCATTTCCTTAGCCGAGGAGCAGTACCTACAAACATAGATAGAGTTACCTTTATAATATTACTGTACATTTTTATGCAATCTAGGGTCCATTTAGAACCATCTAAATACTTTAAGTAATGACTTACACTTAACGACCACCCTAGGTAACGTAGCAAACAATGCATTCCCATCAACCACTTGTTCCGTAGAGCCTTATCAGATTCGATCTATCCGAACGTACCCTTGAACCGCCGCGAGTGTTATTGCATAACGCAGTTGAATGCGCTATTAGTGAAGTGGCGAAGTGGCGAAAAAGTGAACAAAAACATGCGCCCGCGCAGAGAACAATGCGCGAGCGACGCCGCGGGCGCGGGCTGTGCTAGGAGGGGAATGGGAGCTGGGAAACTTAGGTGGAGGTGGCAATGGGGTAAAATTAAATAAATAAATTATGGGACACAATTTACACACGGTTATTTTGTCCCAAACTAATAAACTTAAAAAACTGCTAAACATACTTAAACACCCAGACACGAAGCTAACAGACATGTTTATCATGTTGGCCCCGAACGGGGATCGAACCCGCGACCCCCGGCTCAGAAGGCAGGGTCACTACCAACTGAGCCAACAGGTCCGTCAAATTGTTTATCCTCCAGGACGTAGATTTCATTCCTAGAAATGCTCAATTTCACCAGTAAATTTTTGGACTGTCAAACGTGCCATGGCCTCATACTATTTTCTTGGACCTGCTGGTTTCCTTACGATGTATTCTTTTAGTCATAAATATGAACGAAAGCTTTAAAAGGATTCAAACACGAGCCTTACGCATTAGAGGCGGGCTTAAGCACAGGGATGGCCCTGTGCTTAACTTCCTTAAGTTAGATAATTGATGTAAACACAAGACCAGCAGGCGTATTCACGGAGCCTCGATACCGTTTCCGTTCGATTCAGATCGAGTGAAAAATTTTCCGAAGTCGAATCTATCGACTTCGGAAACTTTATTCTAGGCGTTTCTGACAGCCACGGAAAATTTTACCAATTCTTATGTCACATATGACATTAGTTTTCTATACCAACATCAGCCCATCTCGAAAGTTTTCGATACCAACATCATCCCATCTCGAAAGTGTTCGACAGATT
Organism: Ethmia dodecea; assembly: GCA_963855545.1. NCBI lineage: Eukaryota > Metazoa > Arthropoda > Insecta > Lepidoptera > Depressariidae > Ethmia > Ethmia dodecea. The sequence goes on along the minus strand of OY979438.1, from coordinate 18,475,305 downwards.
TTTCCGATATCGAATATCGAAGCTCCCTGAATACGCCTGCTGGGGCCTTATTGTCTGTTTATAATCGCAATCAACTTCATTTTGACATACGTTGCTTCTCCGTACATCTATCAATAAAGCCAGTGAAAGAAGAGCAAGCACTGACCGCGTAACAAATGTAAATAAAGACGATTACAATTATAAATACACAAGACATGTGCAAGTACTGGAAACAAACTAACACAACAGGATGCATCAATACTCTTTATTTGACGAGTCCGTTCCCTTCAGACTTCTTGCCATGTCGCTATTAGAGGGCTTAGTAGACAATACGAGAGATGTTAGATTGTAGCCATTGTTCCAACGTAGCCAAAAAGAAGACCAGACCACCGTGGCCGAGTTGGTCTTGACTCCAAGTTTTGGGGTCAGGAGGTAGGCCAAGGAGCATTGTGAAAGGTAAAGGTTAGTCGAATAGAATGACAGATGTACCTTAAAGATCCTTTTTGTTGCCGTTCCCGTGGGAATTTTCAAAAATCACATCTTAGTGCTGTATTTGCAAAGTTTTTTGCTTAGCACCGCGGTTTCGGCTGTAGTTTAGTAGTAGTCACCTAGTCGAAACCTAGTCGAATCTTTTTTTCTATTTCTTACCAAAAGTGAATTCAGTAGATAGGTATTGTGTGATATTACAACTAAGCAAGGGGCTTCACAGAATACCAGCGCTGTGGCTAATGCTGCAGCACAAGGTGAGTGGGGTCCCATTGCAAACTATTTGTTACCATTTTATAGAATTTTTGAAAATGTGTTTTTTAAAATCTCTCGCTTTTTATCCCCGAGGGGGTAGGGTATTCTGGAAATACCCACTATTCACAAGTATATCCGGCGCCGAAAGTATTTTTTTGTGTCTTATTTTCATCTTTTATTTCTATCACGAAAACCTTATTTTGCGACTTAGTACGAGCGCTATATTTTAATGAACAGCTAAAAGTAAAAAAATCTCGAATAAAACTGGCTATCAATAACCCATGAAAGAAATTCAATGTGTATTATTTCGCATAATATATCGCTTAACTAAAATACACTTGCTTGCAATTGAAAGTGCTAATAACGACTTTCTTAATGTCCACTCATCGCCTTTTGTATCGTCCGTTGTAAGATAATCTCTGCAACCCCCGTAGTGTATGCAAATGGTATACAAATATAGGATTTAATGCCTCCTTTTAAAGTCCAATGTAATCTGCTCAATGAAACTTTGTTCTATTGTGTGATTTTTAATCACAGCTACTTGCATCGTCACGTAGATGATCATTGGAGTCGATTCATAAACTTCTTGTTTTTATTAACTCAATTTTAAGCCTCATTTTTAGGGATCCGTGGCACAGGAGTAATAGACGATGAAGACGAAATTGTTTTGTTTCTGAATGTATTTTCGAAACCAATGGAAGAAAGACTTAGCTAAGTACTTAAAAACTGGCTTAATTTAATACCAAATAGCAAGAAATACTATTTTCGTTTAAAACTACGTGTTAAATCTTCATGGACGAGTTTAGAGTGCCTTATATTAGACTATTGACATTTCTGGGTACTTTTTGTAGCTACAGAAAATAAATATTTTTTTGTGTCAGTGATTTATTTATTTATTTATTTATTTATTTATTTACTTTTTGGAAAACTTACAGCAAAAATTGTAATTATAGGTTAATTAAGCACTATGGTTAAACATATGCTAATGACAAGTTTCCACATTTAAAAAACAAAAAAGTATGTTTCTCCTACAGTATTAAAAAAAAATACAAAGGAAGAAAAGGGCTTAAGGTCTTAGTAGCTAGCTTATTCTAAATAAATGTCGAGGAAGAAGAACAGTCAAAGAATCCCTGCGTCAGCGCTCGCTTTACTTTTGAAGTCTTGGTACAGAATAAATCCACATCGAAATCTTTGCACATGTCATTGAAGTTTTTGCTGGCTCGGAGGAAAAAGTGATAGGTATTTTTAATATTTTCCTAGGATATTTGAATAAATATCACGTGACCTGTCTAAGCTTATGTCAATTCGGCGTTCTTATATTGAAATAATTTAAATTATAATTTGTTTGAATTAAATTTTACAAATCGATATGGAACTACAACTTCTCAGGGCATACCTGAGAAGTTGTACCTAATAATATCTCGTGAAAAGTGGGTATATCCAGAAATGGAATACGTCTGTCTACCCCTTCAGAGAAAAAATTTGAAGTTGTACCTACGTATATATTTTGTGAACATAATATAAATACTGTTTTCACTTCTCATGCTCTAAAAGTACGCCAATATAGCCCTACGAAGCGGGACTAAAGTGACCACTTTAGTCCCTAGGGAGTATAAAGTAATTTTTTTTTTTAATTTCCTTAATTAGAAAAAGACAACCTCAAACAGCCAGTAAATATCTGTAGAGTGTGGACCATCTTCATTGCGAAAATGTGAAGAGTTTTAGTTCCATGGTTTTTCCGCGAAGAAGGTGGCGCCATGTGTTTTAAATTGTTTACCTGCAAAGAGATTTAAATCTCTGTGTTAATCTGTGACAGCCTGACAGTTTTAGAAGAAAAAACTGACCGCGAAAATTTCTGAATTTTTGTCGAGTGTAAATTTGTTGGGTTTTAAATAAATTTGTACTAAATTGACAATTTTTCTCGCACTCAAAGTGAAAAGTACAGTTTGCACCTCGAGACTAAACGCCAACTTAATATACCCTCGGTTTCATGACACTGGTATATAATGGCTTCGTTTAGTCCCTCGATATAAAATATACTATATCTACTTGTCCTCGTCCACTAATCCAAAAGTGCATATTATTATGTAGATTTTGCATTAATATCGTGGGAAGACCAAGAAGTGAGGGTACTTTTCATCTCGGTACGCGGACAAAGTCGCCGGTAAAAGCTAGTATCGCATAAAACTCCGAAGTCGAGAATGCACGGAACCCTCACGTAAACCGAACTCGCTCCTGGTCGGTTTTCGATGTTTTAATCGAGGATTATTACGGTGTCCGGTAGTATGAGTAGATAATCGAAGTCTTTTGTAATAGGAAATTGAACTACGTTGAATTTTAATTAAACTTTTAGTATTCATGAGACGATTACATTCTAACCATTATATTTATCTCAACAATTATGTAAAAACAAATAAATACTAAAACTTTTAGGTTATAATTTAAAGATGGTATATAGCCAACGTTTTCGTTGTGTTAACGCACAATGGAAGTCGTTAAGCCATGTCAGATACCCTTGGGTGGCTTGAAAAATTCTGACTATTAAGTGGCCACCACTAGCTTAACACCATCTCCCAATCCGCTGTGGGCTCGCGTGGGAGATTATAGCCCATACTTCCTCATGTGTGAGGAAAGACCCTTAGCTCAGCAGTGGGCTATTTACCGGTTGATGATGATATAGCCAACAATATTATGCAATAAAATGATTGTGGTTTAAAAAATTGCAATTATAAAATTCTTTCGTTGAGTTTGTCATGCATATTTAAAATAATATTTTATTTTCAATCACAAAATTGCGTCAAACAAACTAGATGATTTTAATAATGTTATTATTAGAGCAGACTTCCATTCAATTTTCATTTTCTTGGACACAGCCAGCGAGCGAAAAGTAATATTAATTAACCTCGTAGGCCAATAAAATACAGCACGATTTTTAATTGTTACGCTGCACATTGGAACCGTGCGGTGCTCGACGAATTAATGATGATTAAGTTACTCATATTTGTACTGTCTATTTTAATGTAGTATAGTAGTTGTGTGGTTTTACGCTTCTTCCTCCAAAGCGGTAGAATATACCCATTGACATAATTGAATAACAATGTTGAAAAAAAAAAATTGATTTTTACAAGCTTTTATTTAACTTGCAAATTGGAATGTTTGTGTGGAATCTGGCAACTCAATTTTGAAGCAAATATCTTCAACCGACTGAGCTGAAATTTTGTAAACACTTTTAGTTTATGCATGATGAGCTGTGTGACGTCATTCTAAATCCAACATGGCGGAACACCCAAGATGGCGGACTAGTTATTTTTAATGCACTCCTGTATGGGTATCAAATGAAAAGGCTTGCTGAGAATTACTTAAAAAAAAATCTTATTTAAAAAAAGTTTTTGAAGTGAAAACTTCTTTAGTGGCGTTGAGCACTTTTGTGGGATGGGTTAAAACTGTGAAACTCGCGTCAGGTCACGCGTACTGATCGAAAAACCGTAAGACGGTTGGAGAGTAGTGTTGTAACACCGAAATCGATAATCAAGTTTTCACTTCTGCCGGCACTCCCGGAGTGCAACCCGTGTTTTTTTTTTTTTACTTTTATATTTAATTGGAATTGTACCTATACACTTTTAGTGTCTTCAAGTGTACGTGCTCGCTAGACATTATCCGTCTTCACACGCATCTCGAGTTACGAAAAGCTCTGTCTGTCGGTCTGTTTGCGAATAATGTGACATTTTAAAATAATTGCCGCGTTCGCCTTCCATTGTGTTTAAAATACAATTATTTTATAATGTGGATGAGTGTAGTGTAATCACTTGGACGTAATTATGAAGTTTTTAAATGGCCGAGAATTATTGCGTGGTTTGAGAAATATTTCTCATTTTTGATGTAATTCGTTTGTCTGTAAGCAGCTTGTTTGTTACGTTTCTCTTAGATAGAGTTTTTCTCAGTGCTTTCGTGTGTAGATTAGATACTATTGATGTTTTCACTTGAGTAATTTTCGCAATTACATATTTGCTGTCTATCAAGCTGCGGTCAGGAATGTCAGTACTTATTCAGTCTGTAGATTTAAATGCAGATTATTTTGGATAGTGCCCTGTTGAAAGGGTTTTTGTAAAACTTATCTACATAATATGTACTCATAACTAGCTCAAAGGTGGAGTTGAAATGACGTTCAATATCTGGACTTGTAAGTCCCTATTTTGAATAAAACATTTTGAATTTGATGGAAAACATTGGGATGAAACTAAATAAATAATACGTGGATAGCTATAATTGGCCTATAGTATTGCATTTAGAATAAGATGTAGGTACTTGTAATTGTTTTGGCTGTTGCTCTTCCTAATAAAATAAATTAAAAAACTTGAGAGGTGCCAAGGGACACCCGGATGGAACTTCGTTCCATCATCATCATCTCATCATCTCATCATCATTATCATCATCATCTTCATCATCATCATCTCATCATCACCATCATCTTCATCATCATCATCATCATTATTAGATTTATCATAGAGCTTCAACTATAGCAAAAAGTGTCGGTCGTTACGTTATACAACTTTTGGTCTTAATTTTTTCTTAATTTTTTTTTTTTGTCTAGCCCCCTTTCGCAACGCGCGATAAGGAACTGTTACGTTCCATAAATAAAACCTGCGGCTCTCGAATTATTTCTAAAGCATGTGTAACTACATTTCTGTGATGGGCTCAGCTATCCCCTTTAGTTAAAACGTTCTAATAAACATTAAAAAACCGGCTAAGTGCGAGTCGGACTCGCGCACGAAGAACTCCGTACCACTGTCTATAGAATCGGCAAAAAAATCACGTTTGTTTTATGGGAGCGGAGCCTCCTTAAATATTTATCTTTTCTGTTTTTTAGTATTTGTTGTTATAGCGGCAACAGACACATCATTTGTGAAAATTTCAACTGTCTATCACGGTTCATGAGATACAGCCTGGTGACAGACAGACAGACAGACGGACAGACAGCGGAATCTTAGTAATAGGGTCCCGTTATACCCTTTGGGTTAAAAAGCGCTCGTAGCCCTGCGGTGCCAGTGTGTTTGTAACGATCACACTGGTTAAGCAAAGTTGGGTGCGGTCAGTCAGTGGATGGGTGACCGCCCAGTGGCATTTATATTACGAGCGCTTCCGTGTTTCGGAAGGCACGTTAAATTGTTGGTCCCGGTTTTCGTTGTGTTACGCACAATGGAAGTCGTTAAGATGTCAGATACCCTTGGGTGGCTTGAAAAATTCTGACTGTTAAGTGGCCACTAGCTTAACACCATCTCCCAATCCGCGGTGGGCTCGCGTGGGAGATTATAGCCCATACTTCCTCATGTGTGAGGAAAGACCCTTAGCTCAGCAGTGGGCTGTTACGGGTTGATGATGATACCTTTTGGGTACGGAACTCTAAAAATGTATATACCTAAATACTTAGGTATTTATATAAAATAGTTGAACAATAACCGATGGTCAGTGGCACAGTTAAACGAGTTTACACGTAATTCCTACGTAATGCCAGCTAGTATGTTAATGACCCGTTCGTGACGAGCATCGGGTTCGATTCCCGGACGACATCTGTCTCGATTGATTGATGGGGTCATCTCCTATTTGTCGCTTAACCTCCTTTTCAATACAAAAAAGTGGATTGAGTTCACATATTGTGGTGTATGTCACCTACTTGATATTTTTTCGCACAACTCTTGACAAGTTTCATACAATTTAGTGCGACTAAGGCAGGCGTTTTGTCGCACAACTCCTGACAAGCTTAGGTACAATTTACTGTGAATGACAAGTTAGTAAATGTGTCACTCAGCAGTGAGAGAAAAGATTGTAATGAATCTCGTAGGCAAAAGAAATTAAAATATAATAGGGTATAGAGGGGGCATTGGGAATATTGTCATACAAAACTTTGAAGCATGTTTGAAGTAGTACGAACGCGAGCTGTCATTCGGACGAAATTGTACTAGACTTATTCCACTTGGAATAACTTATGGCTTCAAATTTTCCTCGCTTTGTCCCCTCTATGCCCGATTATATTTTAATCTCTTTGCGTAGGCAGTTTGTATTTATTTGTTGTTCTTTTGTTTATCTTTTTTTAATTTCTTATTTTGATTGTATGTGTGTGTATTGTGTTGCAAATAAAATGGTTATCTATCTATCTATCTATCTATCTAGGCCCCAATCAATAGTTTCGAGTGTGTAACAGTGCTGGCCACTAACTTACCACACCGTCACGTTTACCTATTGAGAAACAGAATATCTCTGCCAAGTGTCAAATAAGGTGCGAGTATATATTATTATTGTGATTTAGGTATTTCCTTTCTGAGCAGAGGAAGCAAGAAACTCTACTAGCTACATTATTGATACATCAATGTGATTTGCGATAAATGTCCATGATATCTGCGCCCACGCACCGCAATACCTATCTGTCATGTGAAAGCTTATACTGGCCATTATTGATTGGACAGTTTTATGATTATTGATTTATTATACATTTTATTGCTTCTAAATTCATATACACACATACAAACGCTTGTAAATCTATGTCAGTGTATGTGAATTTGCATGTAAATACAGCGAGAGTGAAATAGTAATCGTCTAAAAATAAATGCGAAAGTTTCTTCATCACAGCGTGATCGCAACGGAATTTTGAAGAATAAGTTGTATACATACATAAAGTTAGTGGAGAATATTTGTCAGTTAAGGGCATTACGAAATTGATGCAAAACAGCGGGCCTGTTAGCTCAGTTGTTAGTGACCCTGCCTTCTGAGCCGGGTTCGATTCCCGCACGGGGTGAACATTTGTGTGCATGAACATGTCTGTTCTCTTCGTGTCTGAGTGTTTAATATTTATTTAAGTATGTCTATCCGTTATTTAGTACCCATAGTACAGGCTCTGTCTAGTTTGGGACTAAATAACCGTGTGTGAACTATGTCCACCAATTTTTATTAAAAACATCTGATGTTGTTGTTATTGTAGCTACTCATAAAGACGTTAAGCCAAACCTTAGTTTGAAAAAATCATGAAAAGGAAGGCATCTGTAAAAGCACTCCGGTTCGGCGAAGGCCTCACCATCTTTCACGTTTAGAGATCCGAAAATACACTGGTAAAACGTAGCTACCTACTCTCAATGGAAGACGTATGCCAACCCCCTAAGGGAGAGGCGTGAGTGTATTATATTAATCCTCGGCCCTTCGCAAACATCAAGGCTGTTGCGACACACAAAATGCAAAATCGAACCCACACTGTTACGCAACCAGACACTTCATTCCCATGGTCAATGACGTAATAATAATGGACAGAGCTCTTGAGATGGTAGGTACACACTTTTAAAAAGTGGTTACTGGGATGGGATGCCTCTGCCAACCCCGTCTTTACAGCGTGAGTTTATATTTTCTTTTGACATATTGACTTGCGCTTTGAAAAACCATGTATCTTCCTTTTGTTTAAACTTAAACAAAAATGAGCCAAGTATTTTTTTGGTCTGTACTCTTGACTAGTGTGCTTTGGTAAAAGACTTGTAAATGGCAACAATCTTTTGTGTTAATTATTATACCAATTCCTAACAATCCACAACTTTTAAACTTATACTAATTTTCAAAATTGGAAATAACTGATTTAATTCAAGCAACGCCGCTGGGCGTTTCTATCTATAGTTTGTGATCTATGAAACTTTTTACAATCCCAATAACAAGAACAACACATTTAGCACGCTTGTGTTCATTCAAAACAAACTTGCCTTGACTATATACCTGTGGTATCTAGGGTTGCCAACGGTACTATAATATATCACTATCACTACATAGTATAAAACAAAGTCGCTTTCTCTGTCCCTATGTCCCTGTCTCTTTGTATGCTTAAATCTTTAAAACTACGCAACGGATTTTGATGTGTTTTTTTTAATAGATAGAGTGATTCAAGAGGAAGGTTTAAGTGTTAGCATTGCACCCGTGCGAAGCCGGGGCGGGTCGCTAGTAGGTAATGAATAGGGTCTACGTACCTTCTGAAAAAATATAGAGTACCCAAAATTATTAAACAAACAAATCCCTCTTTAAAAAATTAGAAAAAGTATTAGTAAATAATAAGCTTTTGGTTGACATTAATTTAAAATTGAATATAATAAAGTATGACAGTTTTAGAGTAGGTAACAATTTTTAAAAAGTGCTAGAAAAAAGTATTTTTCATAAAAATAAAAAATAAAACATATACCTATATAATATACTTAATATACGTATTTATCTGGTTTTATTTTTATAGCTTACTAGCTGATGCCCGCGACTTCGTCCGCGTGGAATTTGTTATTCCTTTGAGTTTAGAAAATATATCAAGAAGGATATTATACACTATCTACCTATCTACAATAATATTATAAAGAGGAATTAAGGATTTGTATTTTTGTATGTTAATAACGAATAAACTGAAAAACTACTGGACCGATTTTAAAAATTCCTTAACCATTAGAATGTTACATTATCCCTGAGTAATATAGGATATATCTATGACGAAAAAAATTAGCGATCCTTACTAAAACTTGTCTGTACATGCCGGGATTGGAACCCGAGCCTCGCGAATGAGAAGCGGGCTCTTTAGCGACTGGGCTGTCATTGTATTTAATATTTTTGTTATTAAAAACACCCTATATACAACGCGTCACAGAATAAGCGCAATTCCTGATATTTACTATATACCCCGATTAGTATACTAACATAAAAAGATGGTGATGCATTCGTACTTTAGTTTTGTCTAACCAAATTGCTTAAATAAAGAGCGATAACAGTACGGTGTCAATAGGCAGTCCTAAATTTTGTTATTCTAATCAATTTTTCGGAAAAACTTTACACATATTGAAAATAGCTGAAATCAATTAAGTAGTTGATACTAATTTCAGGAATTGCGCTTATTCTCTTACGTGTTGTAAAGCCTAGGACACTCTCTGGATTATGATTTTTGAATTAGTTCTTGATGTCAATGGCTACGCATGTGGTCATAATAACAAATAAATTTCCATAAGGAACCCATAGTGAATTCTCAAAAAAAAGAAGTGGACTTTGTATGGAGACTATTGAAGAATATTTGTGCCAAGTTTCAAGTTGAAGATAAGGAAATCTTGTTGTTTGTTTTGAGGAGTATTTTTACAATATTTTGAATTGATACACCCAAAAATAAAGGTTTTCCGTACATACCAAACTCAACCCCAACTTTCACCCTTTTGGGGGAGGACTTTCGAAAAATCCAAAAATAGGTATCTCATCATTTATTTCTAAGAGTAGTTTTTTTTTGGAAAAACCAGAAATACGTATCTTGTTGTTTGTTTTGAGGAGTATTTCTACAAAGTTTTGAATTGATACACCCAAAAATTAAGGTTTTCCATACATACCAAACTCAACCCCTACTTTCACCCTTTTAGGGGACGATTTTTGAAAAATTCAAAAACACTTATCTCATCATTTATTTCTAAAAGTATTTGTGAGAAGTTTCACGTTGATAGAATAAAAAAAACAACACGTCTCCATACCAACTCCATCCCCTGTTTCACCCCCTTCAGGGGGTTTTTTTAGGAAATCCGGAAATACTTTTCTTGTTATTTGTTTTGAGGAGTATTTTTACAAAGTTTGGAATTGATACACCCAAAAATGAAAGTTTTCTATACATACCAAACTGAACCCCTACTTTCACCCTTTTAGAGGACGATTTTGGAAAAGTTCAAAAACACGTATCTCATCATTTATTTCAAAGAGTATTTGTTGAGAAGTTTCACGTTGATAGAATAAAAAAACAACACGTCTCCATACAACTCCATCACCTGTTTCACCCCCTTCGGGGGGGTTTTTTACAAAATCCGGAAATATGTTTCTTGTTGTTTGTTTTGAGAAGTATTTTTACAAAGTTTGGAATTGATACACCCAAAAATGAAGGTTTTCCATACATACCAAACTGAACCCCTACTTTCACCCTTTTAGGGGACGATTTTCGAAAAGTTCAAACACACGTATCTCATTATTTATTTCTAAGAGTATTTGTGCCAAGTTTCAACCTGACAGACGTAAAAAACAACCCGTCCCCATACAAACTCCAATCCCCTGTTTCAATCATTTAGGGGGGTTTTTTTGAAAAATCCAGAAATACGTATCTTGTTGTTTGTTTTGAGGAGTATTTTTACAAAGTTTGGAATTGATACACCCAAAAATTAAGGGTTTCCATACACATCAAACTCAACCCCTACTTTTACACCTTTAGGGGACGATTTTAAAAAAATCCAAAAATACGTATCTCATCATTTATGTCTAAGAGTATTTGTGTCAAGTTTCAACTTGATAGACGTAAAAACCAACACGTCTCTATACAAACTCCATCCCCCTGTTTCAACACCTTAGGGGTTTTTTTTTGGAAAATCCAGAAATACGTGTCGTGTTTTTTGTTTTGAGGAGTAATTTTACAAAGTTTCGAATTGATATACCCAAAAATGAAGGTTTTCCTAACATACCAAACTCAACCCCTACTTTTACACCTTTAGGGGACGATTTTAGAAAAATCCAAAAATACGTATCTCATCATTTATGTCTAAGAGTATTTGTGTCAAGTTTCAACTTGATAGACGTAAAAACCAACACGTCTCCATACAAACTCCATCCCCCTGTTTCAACCCTTTAGGGGTTTTTTTTTGGAAAATCCAGAAATACGTGTCGTGTTTTTTGTTTTGAGGAGTAATTTTACAAAGTTTCGAATTGATATACCAAAAAATGAAGGTTTTCCTAACATACCAAACTCAACCCCTACTTTTACACCTTTAGGGGACGATTTTAAAAAAAATCCCAAAATACGTATCTCATCATTTATGTCTAAGAGTATTTGTGTCAAGTTTCAACTTGATAGACGTAAAAACCAACACGTCTCTATACAAACTCCATCCCCCTGTTTCAACCCCTTAGGGGTTTTTTTTTGGAAAATCCAGAAATACGTGTCGTGTTTTTTGTTTTGAGGAGTAATTTTACAAAGTTTCGAATTGATATACCCAAAAATGAAGGTTTTCCAAACATACCAAACTCAACCCCCACTTTCACACCTTTAAGGGACGATTTTCGAAAAATCCAAAAACACGTATCTCATTATTTATTTCTAAGAGTATTTGTGTCAAGTTTCAACTTGATAGACGTAAAAAACAACACGTCTCCATACAAACTCCATCCCCCTGTTTCAACCCCTTAGGGGGTTTTTTTTGGAAAATCCAGAACCACGTGTCTTGTTATTTGTTTTGAGGAGTATTTTAATAATGTTTCGAATTGATACACCCAAAAATGAAGGTTTTGCATACAAACTCTCAACCCCTTTTTCACCCCCTTAAAGGTTGAATTTGGAAAATTCCTTTCTTATTCCTAGTCTACGTCTTCAAAATAATATATGTGAAAAAAATCAGCTTTCTAGGTGTAAGGGTTTAGGCTGGGCGTTGATGAGTCAGTGAGTCAGGACTTCTCTCTTTATATATATAGATTTCGAAAATTACTATAATTTTGCCCAAGAAATGTTGGCAACCCTACTGGTATCCCACCATAAACTCAATCATGATGCGTGTGCGCATGATAGCGGACCCGGAAGCGTTCCCACGGGACGTCAAAGACGCCGCCGCGTTCACACCTCCATTACATCTTCGAAATAGTGTGGCATAATGCATCCTTGGGATATGCCTCTCCGAGTTTGCAATGCACTGCATTGCCTGCATTAACTTTAGATCATTGAACGTACTGTCCAACACCTCCATGGGAAAAAATTTATCCCCTCTTTTCTTGTAACGGGAGAGGGGGGGGGGTTAGTTTTTTTTTAAGATTTTATTTTATCGCTTGATTAATATTGTATGCTAGCTTTGTTGCTTTCATTGTGCAAAATTTCTTTCTTCTATGCTTCTGCCTTTGGAACCAGCAACTCGTCGGTGGAGATGGGCTGCTGTTTACATTTAGCTAATCTTTATCGACGGGTTTAAAGTGTTGTTATTAGGCTATTGACATTTCTAAGTGTATCTTTTGTACCGTAAGCTGTGTGCGGTAAGGAAATACATATTGATCAGCTCACACTCACACCTTTCTATAACTGAAAACTAAATTAATTAAATTACTGATCTCACGCCTTTTATACCCGAGGGGGCAGGCAGAGGTATTCCATTTCTGGATATACCCACTTTTCACGAGATATTCTTTTGATCCTAAAGGTGGTGAGACCATCGCGGGACCGAGTCTTTTACACATGTCTCAGAATTAATTTTGGGACCTGCGGGTTTCCCCACCATGTTTTCCTTCACCGTCGAGCTAGTAATATGTACGTAAGTTTTGAAAAACTCATTGGTATATGCCAGGATTCAAACCCGAGCCTCATTGATTATCATATAGTGAAGCAGACTCTTAACCGAGGCTATCACTGCTATCTTGTAACTAGCTAAACAATTATCATTTACATGCAAATACGGTCTTGGTATGAGTGACCTATACTGAAGTAGGTACAAAAACACTTAGATATCTCTCGTATCAACAGCAGATGGTGTTACCGGCTCGCCTTGGCCAAATTGTGGACTCGTTTTCCATACGCCGGTCGTAAATACTCTTTGAGCTACCATGATCGCAATCGCTTGTGAATGGAATTTATTGATGCATAAATAACGGAATACTGCCATGCCGTAAATAAATAACTAGTACAAGCAGATCATATACTTGTGAAGTAGCTCTGAGGCATGAGTAACATCATCCTGCTCGTGTAGCTTGAGATAAGACCGAGACCGGTGAGTGACATAATGTCATATCTACGAGTAACGGCGGCTATTGTGTTTGTAGCTCTTCTGCTCTTAAACGGCTGAAACGATTTAAAAAAAAAACGGTATTATGGATAGTTTGCGTCTTAAGTGAGGACAAGTTACCGAAATATGTTAAAAAAAAATAGTCTCATATATGTTTGACAGATTTGATCTCATGCTTTTTTTTATGATACAAAGGGGGCAAACGAGCAGACGGGTCACCTGATGGTAAGTGACGTCCGTCGCCCATGGACACCTGCAACTCAAGAGTCACAACTGCTTTCATGTTTCACAAGTCACGTTTAAGGGTCCAAAAATATGTGTAAAGCCGGTAGAATAGAATAGAATAATTTTTATTTGGAACAATAGAAAGTTCATATAAATGTTTAGTAATACACAAAGAAAATAAAGACATAAGTAGGTTAGTACACATAGTTACATTTTACATGGACTGGCATCTGTGCTTAACTATGGGACTATCCATCCTGTCCCTTATAAAACTTAATGAGGTAGATAAGTACTCCCAGAATGTTGACTATTGAATATTGACGTTTCTAAGTGTATATTTTAATACCAATAGAAAATAAACGATTTTTGAATTTTTTTGAATTTTGAATGGAATACCTCTGCCAGCCATTTTGAGAACACGCCGTGCGTAGGTGTATTTTTTTTCATGTTACATCAGCTCAGCCCTTATAGCCAGTACAGTGCAGTAGTAACATTATTATATCATAGTATTTACTTATGCGCTTGCGCATAATCGATAGCCAACCGGTTTCATTGTTCCACGCGACAAGTGTTGTGATTGGACCACGACAGGTGGATGATTGTAGAATTTAACGCTTTGTTTGTCGTGAGTACCTGTTTGTTCCAGTTAATTCCGGTTTGGTGGATCTGGTTAAATCAGGTTATTTTATGGGTCACGCTAAAATTTCGACTTTATAGGTAGGATTAGAGATAGTTAGTTATTCTTAAATCGGACACTAGCGTCCTGGTTATTCCCGTTCCCATGGGAATTTCCTAAAATGCCTTCTTAGTGCTTACTTACGTGCGTCACCTTAGAACCAGGCCAGCGGTTTCGGGACGCTCTTACTAAGATACCGGTGTCCATCTGTCTGTTTGTCTGTCCGTCTGTCACCAGGCTGTATCTCATGAACCGTGATAGTTAGTCAGTTCAAATTTTCACAGATGATGTATTTCTATTGTCGCTATAACAGCAAGTACTAAAAAACAGAATAAAATAAATATTTATGTGGGGGCTCCCATACAACAAACGTGATTATTTTTCCAGATACGGAACCCTTCGTGCGAAATCGCTAAAAAGCCATCATTGCACCGATGAACTATATGCGAAAACATATAATTGGTTTTGGTTAAGCATGTAAATTTATGTTATTTAGATAAGACAGCTGTTTGTATTCCTTTTTCTTCTTTTTTTCTTTTGAAATCTTTATTTTCAGTGAATAGGGTATTCAATCTAGGTGTTATAATTTAAATAATTCTTCTCTACCCAGCCAGTATAAATCAATATTCATAGACTTAAAATGAATAAAAAAAAATACTTGTCCTATAATGAAGACGATACGCACAAGTGTCGCATTAACTGCGTATAAGTATGTTAATATTGCACGCATAATGGCCGCGCAGTCATGAATCAACAGAAACCGCGGGAAATTACGCAATATGTCGACACACATACCTACCTGTGCAAATAAATCTCGTTTTTGTGGTCCCGTAATTAAGACTGCTAGTTGACTGCTACAACTTTGGGAAATAAAAAGCCGTAGAAGCTAATACAAAAAAAAAACTGATAAATATTTTTTAAAATATGTGTTTTTTTCAATAAGTTTGAAATCGTTATTGAAATCCTTAGCCCGACTCACGCTTTTCCTGATTTTATTGCTTGTTGTAGTTTTTGTGCTACTTATAATCATAATCATACCAAGTTTGATGCTTGTAAGTAATCTTCTTTTATTGATTATTTTATTAAAAGTAAAAAAAAATGTGTTTTTTTATTTTATTATATGTTAGGATAGGTAGGTACGCCATAATAACACACATCCTGTGAAAACTATACAAACAATTAATTATACAAGTAGGTACATCAGGGGCTTTTTGGCGGGAATCCGAAGAGGGACGTCATGTTTTTTGTTTAATTTTCATTTTGCTGTGTATTTCGGGTTTTGACTCATAATAGTGATAGTTTAATATGTGGCAAGTGTCCGTGAAAGTGTGCAGTGAATGGGAAATTCGATAAAATGCGAGATATGGACATTTTTGGATTGCCTCAAAAAGTCACAATAAAGTCGTCAGTAAAAGTGCTATCATTTTACTGATAACCAAGTTAGGGCACGTTAGGGTTGTAGAAAGTGTTAAAGACACTGTATTTTTGTGCATGGACTCTGAAGCAGAGCCATTTACATAAGGATATCATTAACTAATGACGAGGCTGCATGGCGTAATGCCTTTGCCTACCCTGTAAGGGGTGAAACAACAAAAAAAAAAGTAGGTACATCAATAAGAAGAAGAAAAAAATGATGCTAACGTTATAATTATTTATTGTAACGTTATAATAATTATTAATCTCTCTCTCTCTCTCTAGGCGTGAGATTATATTATTATTATATTATAATAATTATTTTATGAGTGAGTAAGTAGTCAAACTAAAAATTTACAAAGTGTCAATTATTGAAATTTCCAATATTATGTTCTAAAGTAGAGAAAACGACAAAAATTAAATTAACAATTAAAACAAAAGTAAACAATTCCTAATTCAAAACATGTCATAAAATAAAATAATCAAGTGAAATAAAATAAAGAATTAAGGAGGTATTTACGTTTGACGAGAAAATGGCCGATTTTAGTGGTTTTTCGGGCGATTTTCTAAACAATCCGCTAAACATTCTTAAATGATAAAGGTACATATAGAAGCACTGGTCCTTTGTCTTTATTTCATGTTGAGAGTTTTTTTCATTTTCACAGATTTTAATTCATTAAAATCATTTTTCCGTAAGACACTCACGCAAAAACCTCGAAAACTAGGTGACTTTCGGTTCAAAAATCTAGATAACTGGAAGACTACAGTTTATTTAAAAAATGCCTAGACCTAGTAAAAACAGTTATCTTTCGATGATGTTGAACAAAAATCTGATAAATACTGCACAATCTTTATAAAAAAATAAATCATTTATTCATAAAAAAAAGTGTCAAAATAAATTTGCTATCCCATCCATAGTTTTAGCTAGTTGTAATAAGGATTACTTTTGCACTAGCGTAAACTATATAAACCGTGACATTTTCAAACGGCTCTTCAGATGACGCTGAGCGTCTGTCGAGAGCAGACCCTATGTCGGTTGGACCTAGCTGACAGGAACGTCGTACGTACACAAATAAATTGCAAATAAATGACACAAAAGATATTGAGTAATTTATGTAAAGGTTTATTTATAACGTTGTCATGGTTACCGGTATACTGTACCTATGCAGCTTAGAAATGTAAATCGTGGACTTTTTTTTAATAAATAATAATAATAATATAATCTCACGCCTTTTATCCCCGAGGGGGTAGGCATAGGTATTCCATTACTGGATATACCCACATTTCACGATTTTTTTTAACATTTGATGATATCAATAAAATAAATAACTGATTAAAATGAGCTGATGATGAACCTGATGATAACCCTTTACGAATGACAGTAGGGCTGCAAAACTAATATAAATCTGACTGATCTCATGCTGGCTGACCCTCTGAGACTGCTACTAATGAAGTACTGCCAGTACTTCCACTTGGTGACGTTGGAAGGAACGTGATCGATAAACCATCCACCTTTTCTAAAAGGTGGATGGTTTATCGATCACGTTTCCATGGTTTTCGGGAAATCCGATGTCAAAACCTACCAAATTCCATGATGGTCGTCATGATGATTTTCAGGATTTACGTCATGGGTGTCGTTTCTATGGTTTTCGCGAACGCTGATAGCGAAACTTATGTCAATACCCAATTCCAAGATGGCGGTCATGCTGATTATCATGTTTTACGTCATGGGTGTCGTTTTTATGGTTTTCGGGTACGCTGATGGCGAAACTTATGTCAATACCCAATTCCAAGATGGCGGTCATGCTGATTATCATGTTTTACGTCATGGGTGTCGTTTTTATGGTTTTCGGGTACGCTGATGGCGAATATTAAGTCAATATCCAATTCCAAGATGGCGGTCATGCTGATTTTCATGTTTTACGTCATGGGTGTCGTTTTTATGGTTTTCGGGTACGCTGATGGCGAATATTAAGTCAATATCCAATTCCAAGATGGCGGTCATGCTGATTTTCATGTTTTACGTCATGGGTGTCGTTTTTATGGTTTTTGGGTACGCTGATAGCGAAACTTATGTCAATACCCAATTCCAAGATGGCGGTCATGCTGATTTTCATGTTTTACGTCATGGGTGTCGTTTTTATGGTTTTCGGGTACGATGATGGCGAATATCAAGTCAATATACAATTCCAACATGGCGGTCATGCTGATTTTCATATTTTACGTCATGGGTGTCGTTTTTGTGGTTTTCGGGTACGCTGATGGCGAAACTTATGTCAATACCCAATTCCAAGATGGCGGTCATGCTGATTTTCATATTTTACGTCATGGGTGTCGTTTTTGTGGTTTTCGGGTACGCTGAGGGCGAAACTTATGTCAATACCCAATTCCAAGATGGCGGTCATGCTGATTTTCATGATTTACGTCATGGGTGTCGTTTTTATGGTTTTCGGGTACGCTGATGGCGAAACTTATGTCAATATCTAATTCCAAGATGGCGGTCATGCTGATTTTCATGTTTTACGTCATGGGTGTCGTTTTTATGGTTTTTGGGTACGCTGATAGCGAAACTTATGTCAATACCCAATTCCAAGATGGCGGTCATGCTGATTTTTATGATTTACGTCATGGGTGTCGTTTTTATGGTTTTCGGGTACGCTGATGGCGAAACTTATGTCAATATCCAATTCCAAGATGGCGGCCAATATTGTTTTTGAGGATTTTCATCATGTGTGTCGTTTCCATGGTTTTTGGGTGCGCTGATAGCGAAAATTAAGTAATTACCAAATTCCAATATGGTGGCCAAGATTATTTTTAGGATTTCTGTTATGGTCATGGATGATTTTCCTTTTGTTGGGTATTGACAACAGTTTCGATATCAGCATATCCGAAAACTATGCAAACGACACACATGACGGAAATCCCGAAAGTGAAAATGGGCGCCATCTTGCAATTGAGTATCAATCAATCGACCCGATTTTCAAAGGTTAGACACACATGAAACTTTCAAAGAATAGAGATACTCTCTTTACTTACTCAATACTTACTCCCGACGAGATTGGCAGAGTTATTTCCCTCCTGGAAGTACTTTCCACCATTTTATTTTTCGAAACTCAAAACGTGACAGGAAGTACTCCTGTGTGCCTCAGATATTGATCAAAGGCATCATAAATGAGGCATATTATGTGTCTTCACTGTCAAACTAAAAAAATAATATATGGGTGCCTTACCCCATATAGGTATTAACCTTTATGGGGTAAAGCACCCAATAATTGACAGTACAACGTCCTTAACAGATTTTTTTATAAAGTTTTTATGTATTTCGAAACATTCAAAAAACACATTAGCGCCATAGCGCTAATGTGTTTTTTGAATGTCATGTGGCATACCACACTAGTACAATAATGCTGGGACTAGGGTCACAAGGTGTCTTTTAGGGTTGAAAGAAACCATAACTCAATCACGCCATTAAATTGCAGATCATTTTTGTAGGAATGAGGATTGTTATCAAACCTATATAAAGGCGTCTACGCTTTTTCGTAGGGAAGGGTTATGTGTTGTCTATGAAGGAGAGGCTTTTGTTTTGAGACGTCAAAATGTTGCGGCGGAATATTATTTAATTTTTATACATTTGATACCCATCATTTCTGCTCGGGATTATTTTTGTTATTTCGATCTCACATTTTTATTCGTAATTAAAAATGCAAAACTTTTTATTTCGTACTATTATATTTAGTACGTATGTTAATTTGTCTTGAAAGTGATGATAATTAGTAACGAAAGGTGTCGGTAATTGGCTATAAAGCATTTTTGTTAAATTTAAAAAGTATAATACATTCAATGATTTAATTATGTTTAAGTACACATTATAAATAATTTTAAAAAATCTATAGTAGCCATACCCAGAGCGTGCTTCGCAGTGCCCTAGGGGAGCCCTACACTGCAAAGGGCAAGACCTCTATGGGGTTTCCGCAAAAATAATTGTCCTAATAAAAAAAAATACTAAAGAAACAAAGCGACTATTAGGTTGCAGAGTAAAATAGAATGTATCTAAATATTACAACATAAAACTTAAGAAAATGTAACCAAAAGTGTGTTGTGGAATGTGTGATATAAGAACGCCGAGCGCGGGACATTTCAGCAACGGTTCTGTGTTGAGCGTGACTGATTCTTCAACTTTTCTACCATGCCTGATATCAACCAATTAGGTAGTTGACAGCATCAAAATAAAATTGCGAGTAGTCATTCATTAAAAAGATGATCCCAAAACACCTTTAAACATGTATTTCGGTTTTCACTTTACAATGCGAGTGTGATGGGTATCTTTTGCATTGGGGAGGGCAGGGGAGAGTTTTTCGATTTAGGTTTAAGTTTAAAGTAACATTAGTTTATTTTACTTTACAATTATATCGAATTTAAAAATAATCAAACAATTACAAAAAGTTTTGCAATTAAGTACTAGAAACTATGACGTCACACCTTGCTATTTCAGTACATTTTCCGTAATAAAATTTCATTTTGACAGATCATAAAAAGTTACTGAGTTGAAGCAGGACACTACCCTATAGATGAAAACAAAAAAATATTTAATAGCTCCCATTAGATGCAAATGCAAGAAATATTATAACTTTTAAACACATAAATCTAGTTTTCATTATTTTAGGGCCCCGTCGAATATTTTGTTTTCCAAAAGGGTTCCGTCGCCCTAAAAGTTTGAGTACCGCTGACCTGTAGTATTTTCCGAAAACATTTAATTGCGTCTTGACTGAAACACGGTAAAGTGTCGATAATTGGGTGTGTTACCCTAGATCAGTATTTGCTGTCTCAGTTTAGTGATTGTTCTGCCTAATGAAGCTGAGACTCTTGTGAGATCTTTTATGATTTTATTTTAAATATATTATCTATTAAGTATATACATAGGTACCTATAATGTAACAGAATCAGCCCAATTCCTGAAATTAGTTTGTTCAGTATCGACTACGATTACAGCTATTTTAGGGTTCTGTACCCAAAGGGTACAACGGGACCCTATTACTAAGACTCCGCGGTCCGTCTGTCTGTCCATCTGTCACCAGGCTGTATCTCATGAACCGTGATAGTCAGACAGTTGAATTTTTCGCAGTTGATGTATTTCTGTTGTTGCTATAACAACACATACCTACCTACTAAAAATCAGAATAAAATAAATATATAAGGGGGGCTATAAAAGAAACGTAATTTTTTGTTGTTTTTATAGATAATGGTACAGAACCCTTTTTGCGCAAGCCCGACTCGCACTTAGCCGGTTTTTAATTTATTGTGTTAGTTTTAAAAAAAAAATTACATAGCATAACTGAATTTAGGGAAACCATACTATTAAATTTAAGAAAACTTATGTACGAATGCATCATTTTTTTATATTAATATACTAATTGGGGTGTATGAAGAATTGCGCAAATTCCTTGAATTATTCTGTGACGCGTTGTATATCTTTTCGTCGATTTATTCATTTTGAATGTTTTTACAATTTTAATTAAACATTAAGTACAAAAAAATATATTTTATATTCAAAAGTATGAAAACTTGTTGGTCGCACTCATTATTTCCCCGCAAATCTAGCGGCGCTGTGTGTGTAGGCTGCGCATGTAGTAGTACGTCAAAATACCTAAAATTGACGCGAGTCAAACGTAAATACGTCCTTAAGTACCTATATAACAAAAATTCTGAATATTCATTGAGACTAAAAAACATTATTTTGGTAACCATTTATTTTTTTAATTAAAAGTTTATTGTACCCGGAAGTTTATTCAACATAGAGATACACATATTGCAAACATTTCTTTAAGAAACATCATCGTGTGAATACCATCTCATACCTACATAAAATAAAGTGGTTAGTTACATTTAGGTATTATAACTCAAGAACGTATGAACGGATTTGAATCAAATTTGGTATGCGGATAGTTTTTATCCTGTATTAACCCATGATACTTTTTATCCTGGAAAGTGCACGGAGTCGCTAGCAAAAGCTAGAAACTGAAAGAAGCTGAAACTTTGCCATAAAAATGGCTGCCTTATTTCCTTTTCCAAAAAGTTTTTGTCACGTAAACGCAAGAAAAATTAATGCTATATGATAGATACGGAACCATAGCTGTTATTTATCATGCGTCTGTACTTTCCTTATTTTGTTTAATACCGAGTGATGCATGGTTTGGGACACGACCGAGAAAGTTATCACGTAATAATATTTAAACAGCGAATATTTTCATACATTTACGTAAGCAAGCACATATTTATCACTAACTTACCGGTAAATAAAAACCTCTGAGGAACCTGCAGGTCCCAGAACTAATTCTGAGGCAGGTTTAACAACACGAAAGATTGATCTCTTTTAAAGAAAGAAAATACTGTTGAAATGTGGGTATTTTCAGAAATGGAATATTACCTCTGTCTACCCCTCCGGGGTAAAAGTCGTGTTTTATTTTTATTTAGTGCTTACCTCTTATCTTACCTACATATGACTAAATTATTTATGAGTGTGGTAAATAATAACATTAATAACATACAATTCCATAATTTAATTTAAGTTTATAAAAATGAGCTCCGAGTGCCACAGACTGCCTGCATCGGCTAGGTCCCCTTTGCTAACAAAAAATGGAATCTTCAGGCAATATAAAAATAATGTCTCAAAATAAAACTATAATTCGCCTTCAGCTCGAGTTTTTATCGTGTTTCGCGACAAAAAGGTAATTATTTTTTTGTTGGGATTATCCTGCCGTATCCAGAGACAATAAAACAGTAAATCTGCCCTCATTTAACTACCATTAGTGTCTGTTTTCTCTATTTGTGGTGGCGCAGACGCGGACTCAGGAGACGAAAGTAAGGGTTAAGTTATTACAAAGTTTTTTCAGGACAATAAAATTTGTATCAAGACGCATATTGCTTTACTAGCTTTTACCCGCGGCTTCGCTCGCTCTCGTTTATTTCACCCCCTTAGGGATTGAATTTTGCAAAATCCTTTCTTAGTCGATGCCTACACTGTATAAGCTATCTATGTGCTAAATTTCAAGTATCTAGACCCAGCGGTTTAGGCTGTGCGTTGATACATTACCAATCAGTCAGTCAGTTTATCATTTTATATAATTATATAGAATTATATTTTGATGATGATATTGACCAAACATACCATGCAAAAGAAATTGAATCATTACGTATAAAATTTTGATAAGTATTCAATATTTACATATAGGTAAAACCAGATGTACCCGAGTACCCGAAACCTACTCGCGTGCCAAAGGAATTTAATGGATGTGGATGAAGCACAAGAGATTTGCCGGGTTGGTAGCAAATGACAGTCTATTGTCTCTGCCTACCCCAATGGGAAATAGGCGTGAGATTATATAATGTATGTATATAAAGGTATCTACGCTCACGTTATTGTAATTTGTATTTTATTTTGATTGTACAGTCAAGAGCACGTGGAGCTTGACACATTGGACTTTGTAACGTTCTTATTACAATCGTCTTAGAGCTCAGACTCGCACTACAAGTGTAAAGCTGTATGTGCTCTTGACTCTACCTTCAGTAAACAGTTCTTATTTACTTACTTAAACCTGTGAGTATTAAACCAACCGGAGACGCCACTGACAGGCGTTCCCCTCTGCCAAAAAAAAGTGTCGGTCAACGATCATACCTGTTATATACAACTAATTTGTTGCGTTCACAGAGTGCTCGGATTGGTGAATGTATTTGTGTGCATCTAGTTCAAGCTAGTGTTTAATTGTTTTGTCAAAAAATGCGTTTGTTTTAACATTATTTGTGTGCGTTTCCTCGTCCCCCCCGCAGAAATTGGCAGACTTTTTGGCAAATAAACTAGTGCGCGTGACGTCTCCTGTTGGTTTAATACTCAAAGACATAAACACCCAAAACCAATGCCTAGATTGGTATCTGCGCCTGCGACCGCACTCGGAATTCAAGACAGCGTCATAAACACCTCTTAACATGTATCTCTCAGATTTTTACCCGTTTTGTATCTATTTTGAGCCGCCCTTTAGCGAGAGAGATAAGAGTTAATTATTTTAATGTATATTAATGGTCACTGACCATACTTGTATTGGTCTCTCGAATTAACTTACAAGACTTCACTTGCCTGTCAGATAATAGTATAAAGTAGCTTGAAAACTTGAATTTAAAAATTGATAAACCACAGAATAAAATAAACCTGAGAGAGTCAACAGAGTTAAGTAATGGCATTCTTAAAAAAATATTTTATTTTTTGAATTCCTTAACGTAACATGTAACGAGTTTATCGTAGTCCTAAGTGCTATTACACATGCCTCAAAGCAAATTTTGAGTCCTGAGAGTTTTCTTACCATGTTTTCCTTCACCGTTGAGCCAGTGATAATCGTATGATTTTTTTTTTTAAACTCTATGGTAGGTTACATGCTCTCTCCAGGACTAGAATAGGCTTCAGGCACGAGAATTGGGCTTACTAACAATACTATCACTGCTTAGATAAACCACATAAAATAAAGAAATACTCGTCGGTGGAGATGGGCTGCTGTTTACATTTAGCCAATCTTCATCGACGAGTTAAGAGTACCTTGTTATTAGACTATTGACCTTTCTAAGTGTACCTTTTGTACCTAAAGACATCACAATTGATTTTTAATTGTTTTGTCGCGCATTAGAACTGCACGGTGCTTGACTGATTAGGATGGCGTTATACATACATACTTACATACATGTTATGTTTACTCCTTTTTCCCGAAGGGGTAGGCAGAGACAATAAACCGGCACCACCCTGTCGGTTTCGGGTACTAATTATCTGGCGTTTCTTCAATTCTTTATCGTTGTGACGTTATCTAATAAACTGATACTGCAGCTGATTCTGCGATATACAGAAATGAAATGCTCCATAATCAACCTTGTTCATAATGTACACAAAGTTCAAAAAACTCATAACCTACATCAACATCGAACCTGTGACCCCGGTACTCATTGTAACTGTTCGAGGTCAATTATTCCGAGTTCAGTTGAGCCATGAAGAATTATTTGCCCTTTGACACTTAAAATTCCCGGGAATCGAACCTGTGACCCGGGAATGTAGGTCTAATGTGCAACAGTGGGTCAGCGGTAAATGCAGGTGAATGGCACGATTTGACACGGCAAATCGATGGTGAATAGGTGACTTTATTGGGCTACATACTCTGTCGCTACACGAGACTCGTTGATTTAGACTTTAGATCATACAATCACTTAATATACGTATGTACAATAACTTCGCGAACTCTGACTCAGTAGAGGGTCACTAGGTAAAAATTGAGTAAACAGACCCAGACAGACAGTTTCAATACTAGAAAGTGACACAACTCTTTATGAGGTGCCTCTCAATAGGACCGGCCGCTTTTTAGGAGCACTTGCTCCCTTTATGTTACTACCTTCATGACTTCGATCGATATAATTTAACTAAATTAAAGTTATAAATATTAGAGTGCATCAAAAATAACTAGTCAGCCATCTGGGTGTTCCATCATGTTGGATTTAGAGTGACGTCACACAGATGCATTGTGATTTGTCATCCAAAGTAAAAGGGTATAAGGTACAAAATTTCAGATTTATCGGTTGATGATATCTGGTTCAAAATTGAGTTGCAAGATTCCACTCCAACAAACATAGATACATTGCAATTTAATCTTGTAATATGTATAGATTCAGAAGGTTTTTATTCATAATTATATGACCCGTTGGATTTATCAAAAATATCGTTCTGGAAATTTACTTATTTTTTAATATTCAGGGTATTACCCTCCAATCACGGCCGTTTCCACTCACATCAAAGAGGGGGGGGGGGGATGTAGAAGGAAGTTAGGAGAGGCCATATACCTATAGTACCCCAGTGGTTATTATAAAACAGGAAACATCGTGAGGAAACCCGGAGGTCCCAGAATGAATTCTGAGACATGTGTAAACAGACCCGGTCCGGCGATGGGCTCACCACCTATCACGTTTAGGGTCCAAAGAATATCAGGTGAAAAGTGCCTACCCCCACGGGGATATAAGGCGTGAGATTATTTATTTTTCTATTTTCATTTACCTACTTACTAACGACCCGCCCCGACTTTGCACGGGTGCAATGCTTTTTTTTTTTTATGATAAAAAAGGGGGCAAACGAGCAGACGGGTCACCTGATGGTAAGTGACGTCCGTCGCCCATGGACACCTGCAACTCGAGAGTCACAACTGCGTTGCCGACCTTTGAGGTAGGAGTAGGGGGAGGGGAGGGGGAGGGGGGGGATTTGGGCCTCCGGTTACCTCACTCACTCAACGAAACGCAATGCATTGCTTTACGCTGGTTTTCTGTGAGGCCGTGGTATCACTCCGGTCGAGCCGGCCCAAGCGTGCCGAAGCATGGCTCTCCCACGATAGAATGCTTATACTTGAATCACTCTATCTATTAAAAAAAACCGCATCAAAATCCGTTGCGTAGTTTTAAAGATTTAAGCATAGGGACATAGAGATATAGGGACAGAGAAAGCGACTTTGTTTTATACTATGTAGTGATTATAAGATCTAGTACTTTTATTAGTAGCCACGTCCCGACTGTGGGAAAACTGCGCCCACACTGCCTCATACCCAGTGGGCTGGTGCAGTGCGCGTGAGTCTCGTGGCCTTGCGCCCGCGCACCGGCAATCTCTGCTTTGATAACATGACGAATTATCGGTAATACATCAAGCATTTAATAATAGAGATAGAGAAGGGACATGAGTAGCTTACTTACTATTAAACCATAACATAAAACTCTAAAGAGTAAAGAACTGACTTCAACGAATCACTAAAAAAAAAAAGTAATCGAATTGACAACCCCCTCATTTTTTGAAGTCTTTAAAAAAAGAATCATCGAAATTGGTTTGGCGTGATATTGAGTTATTCGTCCATTTGTCGCGCACATCATTTAGGCAAATCGACTTATATTATGTTGCTTATATGGTTTTCTCATGGATGCCATTGTCAGAACTGGACCAAATTGAAATGGGACAACATGGGAAGCACCAGCTTACAAATAGAAAAGAATCATCAAAATCGGTTCACCCCGTTGAAAGTTCTGAGGTAACAAACGTAAAAAAAAACGATTAAGTAGGTATATTATTTCAAACAAAACTAAATTCCAAATCGGTCAAGCCAGCCGTCAGTAATCGGCAAACATAATAGAACCTAGGAACATACAAAAATCCTGACTACTTGATAACATCCTTTGTTTAAGTCGTTTAAAAACATTATTACTTATTAATAAGCACAATATAAAATTACTGGTAACTATAAATTAGAAAGAAGAAAGAAAAAAGAACAAAAGAAATAAACTTTTTATTCGCAGAGACAAAAAAAACAGAAATTACAGTATTAGTCTTAAACATTCCGTTCCTATTACGTAATGATGCATTTTACAATACAACCATAATGTAAACAGTTGACTCAATCAATCCCTGCAACCTTGATGCAATTAGTTTATTGACTGAATTAATAATTAGTATGTTTAATTAAATCTTTTGTTGTTACAGGTGGGTGAATTGGCGGCAAGATTGTAAGTTAAGGCGTTGCATACTCGTGCCTCTATGGTAGTGCCGAAATATTGTTAGGTACTGGAATGAGTTATGTTTGCTAGAGTCATCATCATTTTCCCTTTATTTGGGATCAGTGCCGTATGTTCTGGAAAAAGTTTTTGGATTTTTTTGAGGTCTGTTACCTGTCTAAAGCCAGGTTTTCACGGTACGAGAGTTATCAGGTCTATAGATATGTATATCTAGTCTAGAAAATACCTACATTCAATCAAGTATTAAGTGGTTGCTACTCACTATGTCGGCAGTACAGCCGGCGGGTTTTGGCCGCGCGGGCAGTAAGGTAAAAATATAAAGCTCGTCACTGCTTATAAAATTGTTACTTCGCTTAAGGTATGTAAAACATAAGTAGTGCAACCGCCATAATGCAATCTGGTGTAACATAGTACTTAACGGTTGCCCAATTCCGCCAGTATCACGCCCCTCTAATGTGAATTCCTGGGTGGCAGCCGCAGGCGCAACTGGTTCACACCCTAAAACGAACGGACTGACATACCACGCATATTTATTACAATCACTTAACAAGCACATGCAAGCAACGAGCAATGATAGCCCGAACGGTTAAAGAGCCGGCCGAAAATCAGTGAGGCTCGGGTTCGAATCCTCAAAACTTACGTACATATTTATCACTAGCTCGACGGTGAAGGAAAACATCGTGAGGAAACCCGCAGGTCTCAAAATTATTTCTGAGACATGTGTAAACAGACCCGCAGACGTATTCACAGAGACTCGATACCGTTTCCGTTCGATTCGAGTCGAAGCTATCGACATCGGAAACGAATCTATCGAGATGAGCTGATGTTGGTATCGAAAAATAATGTCTATGTGACACCAACTGTCATATGTGACATTAGTTTTCGATACCAACATCAGCCCATCTCGATAGATTCGTTTCCGATGTCGATAGATTCGACTCGAACCGGTCCGGCGATGGGCTCACCACCTATCACGTTTAGGGGTCCAATATATCTCGTGAAATGTGGGTATATCCAGTAATGGTAACTACTGCCTACCCCCTCGGGGATAAAAGGCGATATTATTATATATTATCACTTAACAAGCTTAGAGGTCTGAAAAAGAAGATGTAATCTTAGAGTAGGTAAGTAAGTACATTTAAAAGTGTTTTATATCAATGGAATAAAGTATCAGAGATTCTCTCATGCAAATATACCTGCTTACAAAATAACTACTTTACATCTATACATATAGGTAGATAATATTTGCATCTACAACACAAATGAGCTGGCTTTATAGGCTTAGACCCCTTTGCCTTTCCTTAGTTTTAAAGAAAATAAGAAAGTAACAGGGCTTAATATTTTTTGAAAGAATAAGATTAAGTTTACATATTTATGATATAAATGAACTACCTCAGAAATGGAATACCTGTGCCACCCCGTCGGGGATAATAGGCGTGAGTTTTTTTTTTATGATAATTATAGCAATGGCTGTAACAGAGTACCTACCTAGTTTAAAAATGAATTACAAAATAAATAACGTAGTAACTTTAATCATTATGGTAATTTGTTCATCAAATCCGTTGTGCAACTCTTCACATTTATCATCTGTAGCCTAATTGCGGGTTTTGTTTTAATGTCTGTCCGTCTGTCAGAGCACAACGTGTAACTGTATCGGCGCGTGCGATCCAATTTATTTTGTTACAATCATTAATTATTGTTGCATAAGCGTTTGACGTCGTGTTGGACTTGTAATTGTCGTTGTAAAAAACATAACTGTATTAATTATTTTTAATTCCGGCGTTTCAATAACTGTTGCGAGCGAGACGACAAGAAAGTAAATAGAAAGGCACAGAGAAGAAATAAAGATAATTTTATTTCATAAGTCAAGCAAAAAGTTTACATTCTATAATTGCAGCAACTGGCCATTTATACAGAAGGAAATTTTGAACGCTGTTTTAGGGAAAAAGAAAATTTTGTTTTTTCTTACTTAATATACGGTTTGTCAAACTTAGGTACTTATGTGTATTTTTGAGTAAATCAGCCAGGTTTGGACATTTATTGAGTTAGGATATTATTGTATTTTTTACAAACAAAATACATACAAACATAAAATACCATAGGTAAGTAATCTTTTTTTAATGAAAATGTGTCTTTTACAATTTCGATCTCTCAAATATGAGTTTTGAGTAAATGTTTAGATGACTAATAATGGTTTTTGCTGTAATTATTAACAGTTAACATTTGTTTAGTACTAGAAACCGATTAGGTACAAGAAAGCACTAAAAAGAGTACCTATACCTACATACAAAAGCACGGGGATGTGAATTGTTGCGGGGTTCTCTTGAACTTTAGCTCCACTAGTCTAAACACAAAAAACCTTTTGACAAATTAAGAACTTCCTCCTCCCCCCTCTTTAGTAGCAAACTTCCCCGCGCTCCATCTGGTGGTACGGCCATGTCACTCATAGAACATATATACATGTAATGCTACAATTACAATACAAGAGCAGTGATAGCCTTACGGTTAAAGAGCCTGCTTCTCATGATGATTATCAGTGAGGCTCGGGTTCAAATCCTGGCATCTACCAATGAGTTTTTCAAAACTTACGTACATATTCATCACTAGCTAGACGGTAAAGGAAAACATCGTGAGGAAACCTGCAGGTCTCTCATGTGTAACAGACAGGCTCACCACCTATCACGTTTAGGGGTCAAT
This sequence comes from Ethmia dodecea, assembly GCA_963855545.1. Lineage (NCBI taxonomy): Eukaryota > Metazoa > Arthropoda > Insecta > Lepidoptera > Depressariidae > Ethmia > Ethmia dodecea. The sequence continues at coordinate 18,445,233 of OY979438.1, read as the reverse complement.
AATTTTCGTGAAAAGCGGGTATTTCCAGAAATGGTATACCTCTGACTCCTCGGTGATCAAAGGCGTGAGATTTTTTATTATTTACTAATTTTCGCTACAATTTAATTATTGAACTACTTCTACTGGTTTCGTATAACAATAAGCTGTTTCTCGGAAAGGGGCGAGGAAGCCAGCAATCAAGTCCAAATATGGTGGCGGATGGGAAAGCAACGTTCGTTTTCACATCCAGGGGTTTTTCTTACGTGCATCTGTGGTTTCTTTCCCAGTAGTTGTGCGTCATAGTTTCTCTTAATTACATTATAGGCAATTAATGCTTTATACGCCATCCCTTTCTGTATTAAGTTGTAGAAGTGAGAAAGAGGATCTGTGCCTATACAATAAAATGGAAGTCTGTCAGTGGTTTCTAAGTAAATTACTTGTAGCGACGAGTTGATTTTTATATTTTTAAATTAAATTAACCTCTCACACCATGAATCACAGACACAATTGATTTTTAATTGTGTCTCGGTTCCAATTGGAACCGGCAATTCTTAACTTAATAATCTCCTTTTATTCCCGAGGGGGTAGTCAGAGGTATTCCATTTCAGGAAATATCCACCTTTCCGTTTATATTCGAGGAGCATTCCCGCTCCTCGACAAACATTATTAGACGGGCCTGTTGGCTCAGTGGATATGCCTTCTGAGACGAAGGTCGCGGGTTCGATCCCCGCTCGCGGCCAACATTTGTGTGCATGAACATGCCTGTTGGCTTTGTGTCTGGGTGTTTCATATTTAAGTATTTATCAGTTGTTTAGTACCCATAGTACAGGCTCTGCCTAGTTTGGTTACATGAGTAAAGAAACGGAACAGAGACAAAGCTTCTAAGGAGCGTGCAAAATTCTTACCTATTTTAGTAGGGTTGGCAAAGGAGAATAAAATAAACAAAACGTTTATTAGACTTTTATTTGTACATTAGATTATTTACAAATTACCTACTCTAAATATTTTTTTATAACTTTTTATTTTTAATAAATTATTAAATCTTTTAATCTAATGATGAATTCTAAATCTAATGGATATAAAGTTTTTTCAAATAATCATTAAGGACGCTTCCACATGGCATAATATTTTTACAATCTTACACTCGATTCAGAATATAATTAGGTACCAATATTTACAATGTTTACGTCGAGTTTATTGTAATGAGTAATTAAAGAATCTTTGCCCATATTTATAGGTTGTTCAGGTCTATTAACAAACAATTTTATTTCGTCACATATGTGATTTTCGAGACATTCATGCAAACTGTACAGTAGGTAACCATTTTACACCTCCGAATCTAATTATTTACACTTTCTTGACTTTTTAGTTTAATACTTTATTCTACCATAAACAATTTAAAATAACCATTTCTCACTAAGCAGGAGCGCGAAACAAATACGGCAACCATTGCGCGGCCCTCGGCATTTCTACTGACCGAGCCGGTTTTATCCAGTTGCGGCGCGTATGTGACGCAGCGCTAGTAGAAACGCACACAAGCATTGCATGCTTGTAGTAGTGTACCTACGACAGCGCGGTTGTATGAAGCTTTGTCTCTGTTCCGTTTCTTTACTCATGTGGTTTGGGACCAATTGTGTTCCATAATTTATTCAATTTATTAATTAAAATCTTTTCAGTGCCTTTTCAAAGCAGTAAATTTATTGATTTTTCTATTAATTAAGAAGGTATTTATTCCACTTGTGTTTACCAATGCCAAGGCGGTGAAATCCAATATAGGTACCTCATGTTTGCCCAATAAACAGACACGAATAAACAGACACGGGGTCCGAGAGGTGTCAGTGGAGCACAAGGTCGTCGCCTTACGGTTAAAGAGCAGGCCGAAAATCAGTGAGACTCGGGTTCGAATCCTGGCATGTACTAATGAGTTTTTCAAAAACTTACGTACATATTTATTACTAGCTCGACGGTGAAGGAAAACATCGTGAGGAAACCCGCAGGTCTCAGAATTAATTCTATAACATGTGTAAATAGACCCGGTCCGGCGATAGGCTCACCACCTATCACGTTTAGGGGTCCAATATATCTCGTGAAATGTGGGTAGATCCAGCAAGGGAATACCTCTGCCTACCCCCTCGGGGATAAAAGGCGTGTGATTTTTTATTATTATTTATAATTAAAATCTTTTCTGTGCCTTTTCCAAGCAGTAAATTTTTTGATTTTGTCTATTAATTAAGAAGGTATTGATTCAACTTGTGTTTACCAATGCCAAGACGGTGAAAACCAATCTAGGTACCTCATGTTTGCCCAATAAACAGACACGGGGTCCGAGAGGTGTCAGTGGGGCACAAGGTCGTCACAGAGATCTTAGCTTTATTAAATTAAATATTTGTTGTTTGTTATTTTGCGGGAGTGGACTGCAAAGCTAGTGTGTGTAGTATTTCGGACGATATTAATATAATAACTTACGATATTAATTTCCACCAATTAAGATTTATGTTAATATTCTTAAGATTTCAATGCTAGGGATTCATGCCACATCTCTATCTATTTTTTTTTTATTGATTTAGCTTTGCCTACAAAGAGATTTAAATATAATAGGGCATAGAGGGGACAAAGCGAGGAAAATTTGAAGTCAAAAGTTATTCCAAGTGGAATAAGTCTAGTACAATTTCGACCGAATGACAGCTCGCGTTCATACTAACTGACATGACAAGGACATGACGCTTAGGCTTCAAAGTTTTCTATGAAAATATTCCCAATGCCCCCTCTATGCCCTATTATATTTAAATCTCTCTGTTTGCCTACAAGGCCATCAGCTTAAAAATGCAACCTATCTATTCATTCTGTGACAGCGATGTCTAATTATAGTCTATTTCGCACCAAATGGGTTCGGTGACAGTTCACATTTTTCCGTTTTACGCATACAACTTTCTAGTACGAAAAATAGACGGTTCCAAAAATTATAAAAATCTACTTTATAAAAATAAGTCGGGTTTTCCTTCCTGACGCTATAACTCCAGAACGCACGAACCGATTTCCACGGTTTTGCATTCGTTGGAAAGGTCTCGGGCTCCGTGAGGTTTATAGCAAAGAAAATTTAGGAAAAATTTCAACAGAAAAGCGGGAAAATCTTATAAGCATTGCACCCGTGCGAAGCCGGGGCGGGTCGCTAGTTTATTTATAATGTTATTGGAAAAATACATTATTGTCGCCTCTAAGATTCTTAATAAAAATGTCGGACTATAAATCAAGACAAATAATAAAAAACAATAGATAAAAAATATATCCTAAAAAATACGTATTGCGTGGTTGCGTGGAACGGAACTTATACTCATAGAGATTGACTACATGAAATCGAAGTAATCGAAGAATCGAAGCTTTAAATTTTGGCGGGAATCCGAAAAAGTTGTAATGCTCTTTGTAAAATTTTCATTATTATTTATTGTATGCGGTTTGTGTTTTCGTAGTGGTTGCCTGGCGCCTTGGATTTGTTTGGACTATTGTTACTGTTTTTGTTGAATTTTTCACTACCTAAGTATTTTTGTTGTGTTATTGTTGTTTTGGTTTTGGAAAAATGCCGAAAAGAACAGAAAAGACTGTTTTGAATACTCAAGCTCGGGAGCTGGTGATTCGTTTGAGAGATTATTTTGAACGAGCTGGTAAATAGCGGCCTTTTTAAGGTCATAGACCGAGTTGCGGAAATGGTGAATATCGGGAAAAGTACTATTTCTCGAATTACTAGAGAAAAGTTTGGTGAAACTGGTATGGAAGAAAAAAAATGATTTATTTTTATTTTACCATGTTTTCCCTTATTTACCTATACCTATCCTGTCAAATTTAAACATATTCAATAAAAACTAAATTTGAAAAATCGTTCTATCAATAAAGTATAAAATCGATTCCATTTCCTTTACAAACTTACTAGAAACTTTAGAAAAATCTATTGGATTTCATTAGGACACATCACTTCAATTGTCAACAGTGAACTGTCACCGAACCCATTTGGTGTGAAATAGACTATAGTACTATTACATATTCTCGGTTCAAGCCCTTTGCGTTTGTGGATTTTCGAGGTTTAAATTTCGAATGCTATCGATTGCGTCGCCACACCTCTATATTTATTCATTCTGTGACAGGTCCAAGCCCTTCTGCCTTGGCTTTTCGAAGTTCCGTATTTAATATTTCGGCAACCGGTCCTATTAGTGGCTTGCTGGCCCTGTGACACACTGACGGGTCTGTTTATCTTCTCATTTAGTGTCACGTGTGAATATTTGGGATACAGGTACACAGTTCACGCTTAGCAATTGCCGTTAGAATATCATTAGGGCAACAAAATCAGCCTATCCAAGTGGCGTAAAACGTAAACTTGAGTAAAATCAAATGACGAATGTACATAAAATATTAAATACAGAAAAAAAAATTCAACTTCGAAATTATCGTTTTAAGGAATTATATTACTTACTAGTATTTGCACGCGACTTTGTCCCTCTATACTGATTCAGTTAAAAACACCTATAGGTATACAGAACTCTGCTGCTAGGAATATAAATTACTAGTAGGTAGAGCGCCGCGGTTTTACCCACTTAGTTCAAGTTCCCGTGGGAATACGGGGAAAAAATACAGTTTTTATTTTACTTATTACTCAGGGATAATGTATAGCATTCTAATGGTGTAATTAAGTAATTCTAAAAAAATCGAAATCGGTCCAGTAGTTTTTGAGTTTAATAATAATAATAATATAATCTCACGCCTCTTATCCCCGAGGGGGTATTCCATTTCTGGATATGCCCACTTTTCACGAGTACTATATTCGACCCTAAACGTGATAAATGGTGAGCCCATCGCCGAACCGTGTCTTTTATTAACACATGTCTCATTGTTTTTGAGTTTGTTTGTTACAAACATACAAAAATACAAATCTTTCCTCTTTATAATATTCCTAAAACCCCTAGTTAAAAAACATCTCAAGAATCGTGAGTAAAATATGAAAGACCTAACACAGTATTCTTCCGGAAAATCATTCCCCACCCTCGTCTTTTACATATATTACCGGCTGCGCATTGGGTATTATATATAACACCTAGGCAGAGTATGAAATGAATAATATTTCATACATTACCTGCACGTTTTAGGCATTATATACATATATTGCCTAGGGATTACATATAACACCGGATTATACAGATTGCCGGTAACATATACACTAAGAATAGCCTATAATATAAATCGCGTTTATTCCCAACAAAACTACTGAGACAACAGGGACAGTTCCAAATCCCCAGACCCAGAAATGAACAATTTGGAGAGTGCGCACACGCACACGCTCTGATTGGCGCGTGCGAACGCGAGCAGATGCCAGATATCATGACTAGATGTAGCAGGCGCTTTGTTGGTACAATGGAATGCGGCTTATTTGTCAACGTACTGCATCAAACGAGCAAAATGACCCTATTAAGTCTACAATACTTATTATGGAGTATTCTGTCGTATGATTATTTACTATATTTTATTTTGTACATACATATTTCCCATTGCGGTAGGCAGAGACAATAGACTGCCGCTTGCTACGAACCAGGCAGATCTCTCGTACTTCATCCACATCCATCAAACGACTCATGCATGCTCGTCGGTTCGCGTACCTACTCTCTGTCTAGGTTTCTTGAATCTATGGAGGAACGGAGGTGGAATGCTCCTTCATCGTGGAAAGAGAAGATCTTCCACTAGGCGAGGTGATCGTGCCTGGGGACCGTGGTCCAACGGTTGATGTTGGACAGTAGTATTTATACAAACTCATTAGAAAACTCCGATAGCGCGGTTTAGAACTCGGCCGTCTATTGGCGCGTTCTATGTAACTCGGCCTTCTATTGGCGCGTTCTATGTAGTGTCGCTACAAATCCATAGCCGATTTAGGCGTACCGATGTAAGTACGCCTAGGTTATCCTCTACGACTCGCCCATTCACAACACCCTAGTATATTTCTTATGTCTCGTAAAGCCATTTTTTTATTTGTGTATTAGTTACAATAATTTTGATATCACTATATCGACGGCTCAGAATTGATTCTGAGGAATGTGTAACACAATCCTGGTCAGGCGATGGGCTCACCAACTGTAACGCTAGCGCTCCAAAAACTTTAAGTATTCCTAATAAATACACCTATCTTCTTTACTTATTTCTTTCGAAAATATAATTGTGTATATCCACGAATAGTTCTGTTAATCCCTTCTGGGGTTTTATATGTAGTTAATGGTCTTAATACTAAAATATAAATAATTAGCTGTTCCGATTTTATCAGCGTAAGTCCCGTTCCCTTGGTAAAATTATAGCCTGTGTTGTTCCCGGGGTACTGCATTTGGAACCAGCAACTCGTCGGTGGAGATGGGCTACTGTTTACATTTAGCCAATCTTCATGGGCGAGTTTAGAGTGCCTTGTTATTAGACTATTGACTTTTCTTAATGTATTTTATATACCTACAGAAAATAAATGAATTTGTATTTCTCCGAGAAAACTTATTTATTTGTCCTACAATTTATTTATTATTTGTTTATTATTATTAACTTAATTAATATACTGACTTTCTGAAAAATCTTAGATCATAGAGCATAACTGCGGGTAAGTCTAATGTGTACAATATCTTCACACTAGAAGCACTATAGAAGTCTGAGTGCAACAGGTGTGCATGCCTCGGGCACGCAAGCGGTGCCACGCGGCTGCGTCCATTATTAATACGAATACCATATTACTGAGGTATCTATTACGGTTATCCTCGATAACTACCTGCCTTCGATTCGTGTCTCGATAATTCGCGTTTAAATCATTTTACTAGAATTCGCTGTGTAATTTGAAAGCACAGTCTGGCGGCTGTGGAGGTCAAAAAAAGTCAAAAGTCAAAAGTCAGAATGTTTTATTCAAAATAGGAACTTACAAGTCCACTTATTGAACGTCATTTCAACTCCACCGCTTCAGCATGTATGGTTGAGGAGAAGAAGCGGGGCAAGAAACTCCTCAACACAATATTCTTTTAATCAATTGTTACTTAATACTAAATTGGGTTACATAATTTCGTTTGTTTTTCGCTATCGTATTGCGCTGGACTGGAGGAATTCTGTTCCAAGCATCATTGTCATTTATATAGTCGTCTAGTTTGTAATATGCCATTTTACAAAGTAGGTACATGTTTAACATGTAATGTTAATGCTAGTGTCCAAGGTGTGGTAATTGCCATTATCACACCTTGGACACTAGCAATAAAATGTATGAAACAAACAGTCGACGCTCGTGTAGGTGAACGCGTACCATGCTTGTGTGAGAACGCGTGCCATGCTCTGCGCACAGCGTCGTCGTCTCGTCCTAGACAGCCGGTGACTGTGAGACAACCAAGCGCAGGGTGGCGGCACTTTTAGCGGGAGGCAGGGAGTGGCCACAATGTACGCTAGTGCTATTCATTATACTGTGCCATTATGGACGTCAAAACCTTATTACCAAGTAGGTGCCTATTAAATAGTTGGTAACTATTATGTCATTCATATATGATTCTTGGAATTTGTGACAAAGTTGTTCCATAGACAGTGACAAATAACTGTCTAGCGACACTACATAGAACGCGCAAATAGACGGCCGAACTAAACCGCGCTATCGAAGTTTTCACAGATTGTATATACAACTGTCGAACATCAACCGTTGGACCGCGGTCCCCAGGCACGATCACCTAGCCTAAAGGAAGATCTTCCCTTTTCACGATGGAGGGGCCTTCCACCTCCGCTCCCCCATAACTGTGTCTGTTTGTATTTCCTTGTCCATTGAATGTAGAGATTTTTTTCCATAATTTATCTAGTATCATTCAGTAGGTAACTGAAACTTGAGTAAAGAACTTGCCAACAACTCCAACGAAGCCCTTTTATATTAGTACTAGCGACCCGCCCCGGCTTCGCACGAGTGCAATGCTAATACTAAAACCTTCCTCTTGAATCACTCTGTCTATTAAAAAAACGGCATTAAAATCTGTTACGTAGTTTTAAAGAATTAAGCATACATGCATATAGGGACAGAGAAAGCGACTTTGTTTTATACTATGTAGTGATTTGTACACCTAAAATAAGGTAGAATATAAGGTACTATCTTATATGTCGCAGTCGGATTGTATAATCCGCCGTATTACATTACGGCTAGCCGTTATCAAAAACAGGGCCGTTTTGGAATGCGACGGTTCAACGATTAGCCGGATTGTCATTTCGATACGTTCTTCAATAAGGCGGGCCACGTTTAGCCGCATCGTACTACTACTTAGATTGTGGGGTGCCAATACTCACAAAATAAAACAATGTTTTAAATGGGACAGCCATCTAAAAATACTTATTACAATTAAACTTTTCCTAACATTTTATACACAAGTTTAAGTATATTTTTTATTTGTTTGTATAAGATGTAATTTTTCAGTTTTCGATTGAAGTTTCTATTTTACTAGCACCGCCCCGCGGTTTCACTCGCGTTCCCGGTACCTTGGGTATTCGGGGATAAAATGTAGCCTATGTGTTATTCTGATGTTATTTATATGAAGCTATTTATTTATTTATTTTTTATTTATTTTTATTTATTTATTTATTTATTTATTTGGGATAACAACTGCTGTTAATATTATATTAATGTGCATATTATTTTTATACAAACATCAAAAGCCAATAACAGTTATCCACTATCATACAATAGTTAAGTTGAGAGCATTAGGTACATCAAATTACAATAAAAATAAACTTAGCAACTAAATGGTAAGATGGAATTTAGTCGAAATTTAAGTAATACGTATAGAAATATATAAGTATAATATATACCTACAAATAAATATATACATATAGGTAATAATATACATATATAAAAAAAAAGTATAAATAAATAAAAGTTATACCTATCTATATAAAAAAAATCTTGTACAACTTCCGGAGAATCACATAAAAGTAAACTTTTGAATAGTGTAATAACCTACAAGTAACCTGACGGAGTAAAAAATCACCTAAAAGGTTACAAAAGTAACCTTCTGGCATCACTGAAACGGCAGCGCCACGAATCGGAACTAAAACCTGTCAAAGAGGCGGCTAATGTCTAGCCGTGTTGAATAGCGTATGACGGCGAATACATTCCGGCGGTTTTTTATTTAGCTGCATGCAATACGGCTAATAGTTAAACCGCCGCATTTCAAAACGGCCCTGTTTTTGATAACGGCTAGCCGTAATGTAATACGGCGGATTATACAATCCGACTGCGACATATACAGCCTAAAGCAATTTTACCTATATTCGATAAATAAAATATTTTGATTTGTTTTGACTGATATAACTCGGACTGTGCTTTGAAGATCGGTCAGTCAGAGAGAAGAGCAGAGTCGCTGGGTCAGGGCACACGAGCGAGACGACGATATTCACGGTCCGCCGACGACTGAACTCTGCTGCCTATTCAAGCAGATGACTTAGGATTCATAATGAGAATGAGATAAGCTATAAACACAAGTGTATATAAGGGGGTTTTGGGGTCCTCTTAGTAAATATTCTTTAACATAAATAATCTCACGCCTTTTATTCCCGAGGAGGTATTCTATTTCTGAAAATACCCACTTTTCAAGAGTATATTCGACCTTTAAACGTGATAGGTGGTGAGCCCAACGAACCGGGTCGGTTACACAAAATTAATTCTTTGACCTGCGGGCTTCCTCACGATGTTATCCTTCACCGTTGATCTAGTGATGAATATGTATTTACGTAAGTTTTTGAAAAACTCATTGGATTTCAACTTCAACTCGAGCCTCATTGATTACCTATCATCATGAGTTGCGGGCTCTCTAACCGTAAAGCTATCACGGTGCTACCTTCGATAAATATTGTACAAAATCTTACTTATATAATAATAGTAGCTGACCAGGTAACCTTGTTCTGCCGTATAGGTACATGGAGGGTTTATAGGGTGTGAAAAATACTTTACGACCTATTCTTATAACTACCAAATATACAACAAAAAATTCATTAAAATCGTTCCAGTCGTGTTTTAGAAGATTCTATAGAGGTAAGAATTTTCTCATTTGTTTTTTTTTATTGGCTCTGAACCTACTTGATCTATTCAGAAAATTCTTTCACCAATGGAAAGCTTAGTTTTTTGAGAGTGACATTAGCTTTAATTTTCCCACGGGAACGGGACTTACGTAGATGACATCATGGGGAATAGCTAGTAAGTCAGTAAGTGTTCTGATATTTAATAAAATATGATATTTAATGTTAGTCAAAGTTGTTTCCCCTCGCATCTACTCTTTGAAAGTAATCCAAGGTAATCATGGGAATGCGCTATGCAACATGTGAAAAACATACCACAGTTTAAAACTGGTACATTCCCATTACAACTAATTTCAACAGAAGTACAAACAGCACAAAGTGTTCGCACGTCTTCCCAGCGAGGCGTGAGACCGATGTAAGGGCCCAGCCACACTAAATGTTATGATGACGAGAAAAGTGTTACTGCCTCGAGTCAAGTCCACGGCTGTGTTATACCAGTTACTTACCGCTATAAAATCTGGCAATACCTAAACTGCAGTTAAGAAGAAACTAAAGTACTTTAAAGATATGGTTTACATTACAACCGTCACATTTTTTATATTTATGTAAACAGTAAAACTTTTTTTTCATAGAAATGTGATTTTTATAGAAACGTAGGTATGTATCACCTATGAGTATGAGCCTAGCCGCCCATGCGATTGGAAGATGGTGTTATGCTAGTGGCCACCTAATTGCCAGAGTTTTTCAAGTCTCCCAATGCTCTAACTAACTAACATTAACAAGTGTAGATTATATAAACTTATAAATTTTAACAGCACGCCAATGTAAACTGAAATGGAGTGATTAGAAAGATAATGAAAAAATTAAGATGGAAGAAGAAGGAGGGATAAGGACAAGATAAGAAAATAGAAGGATGAAACGAAAAAAGATGAAAATGTCTCTGACAGTGTCGAGGGAAAGCATCTAATTTAGTTAAAAAAAACAATAACAATGTATATTTTAATGAAAACAGTGGTGGTAACGTGCCTTCCGAAAAAACTCATTCATCTACATAGTGTACTCCCAAGATAGTGAGACACCAAAGGGTATGTTGAGCCCCTAAGTGTTAATCACAAGATCGAGAAGACGTTCCCGCGTCGCCAGCGCGGAAGCGTGCGCGGGCGCAACTCTCGCGGCGAATAATTTTCCGCGTCCGTGCCCGCGCCGGCTAACTGTTAACGTTTAATGATGGCCGCCGGCCGCGATGCGCTCGCGCACAGATTATGGTTATTTCTTAAACTAGTGCTAACTGACAGCTTTGCTTACACGTCTTGATGATAAGGATGTGGGTAGGAATACGAAGAGTGTTTTGTATCCTGCAATCGAATAGAAGCTTTGGGGAGATGAATTTTAACCACCGCCAAGGATTCATCTCAATTAATGTTATCAATGCGATGTGTAAGATTAAAAAGAGCTGCCCTTGAGTTTCTTGCTGGTTCTTGTCAGGGTACTGCATTTGGAACCAGCAACTCGTCGGTGGAGATGGGCTGCTGTTTACATTTGGCCAATCTTCATGGACGAGTGCGTTATTAGACTATTGACATTTCTAAGTGTACTTTGTATACCTATATACAGAAGTAAAATGTTTTTGGACTTTTGTGTTTGTTGGTTTGTCCTTTAACGCAGTAACCGGTCCAACCAATTTGCGTGATTTTTTGCATAGTTATACCAAGTAGGAGGACAAGTGTCTAACGAAAGTTCTATTAGTTTATCTGGCGTTTGATTTATTGTAACACTAACTATTAAAGAACTAAGTATTAGTGAACATACCTCTTTACAGTGTTGTGCCTGTTGGCTCAGTTGGTAGTGCCCTGCCTTCTGAGTCGGAGTTCGCGGGTTCGATCCCCGCTCGAGGCCAACATTTGTGTGCATAAACAATGAACATGTCTGTTGGCTTCGTGTCTGGTCGTTTAATATTTATTTAAGTATGTTTATCAGTTGTTTAGTACCCATAGTACAGGCCCTGCCTAGTTTGGGACTCAATAACCGTATGTGAATTGTGTCCCACAAATTATTATTATTATTTACTTATTAGTCTAACCTCTGAATGTCCCATACATTAGTCATTCTCTTGCGAAAACAAATGCACGAGATAAGCATCGAATTCTTTTTGTCACCGCTGCGCTCAAGACACTTTAACGGGCAGAGGTCAAATAGTTACCACCAAATATTGAACTCTATGCAATTGAAATAATATTCAAAACCAATGAAAAATTTAAAACGCTATGCCCGCTAAAGGACACACGCCACTTTTAATCTGAGGATGCAAATAAAATCTCTTGAAAAACGTTGTAATAAGTATATATTTAATCATAAAAGCAGTGATAGCCTTACGATTAAAGAGCCGGCCGAAAATCAGTGAGGCTCGGGTTCGAATCCTGGCATGTATGGAGTTTTTCAAAAACTTACGTACATATTTATCACTTGCTCGACGGTGAAGGAAAACATTGTGACATGTGTAAACAGACCCGGTCCGGCGATGGGCTCACCACCTATCACGTTTAGGGGTCCAATATATCTCGTGAAATGTGGGTATATCTAGTAATGGAATACCTCTGCCTACCCCCTCGGGGATTAAAGGCGTGAGATTATATTATATTATATTTATTTATTTAATCATAATAAGTTAATTTCTTATCCCCACATCATTATCCGAAATAGCATATATCTTCTTAGAAGGGGGGATAACCAGTTAAGTATGTAGGTACAGAGATAGGCAAAGGAGACGTTCTATCTTGGGCCTGCATATTGTAGGTACACCAGCGTAGCGAAAAATGTAGTGATTATCAGAAAAATATAAAAAAAATCATTTCCATCTTTTTAACTTGCACAAAAGTAATTAAACTTCAATGGATCCGCATGGAATCATATTGAAATAATACTATTTCTAACTTTTTAAGCTTAATTTCTATGTTATTGTGAAATAGTCCGACAAACATCAAAATAATGTCAATTGTCATTTTACCATTTTGAGCAGTGATAGCCCGGACGGTTAAAGAGCCGGCCGAAAATCAGTGAGGCTCGGGTTCAAATCCTGGCATGTACCAATGAGTTTTTCAAAAACTTACGTACATATTTATCACTAGCTCGACGGTGAAGGAAAACATCGTGAGGAAACCCACAGGTCTCAGAATTAGTTCTGAGACATGTGTAAACAGACCCGGTCCGGCGATGGGCTCACCACCTATCACGCTTAGGGGTCCAATGTATCTCGTGAAATGTGGGTATATCCAGTAATGGAATACCTCTGCCTACCCCCTCGGGGATGAAAGGCGTGAGATTATATTATATTATATTATTATATATTATTATATTATTATATATATATATATTGTCATTTTACCGGTCAGGTCGCAATATTTTTTTTCGGTCGTCGCGATGCCAGTTTAATGAAAATTTAAGTTTATTATACAACGAAACTAGACCAATATGAGCAAAATCATGAATGAAACTATAGTTATTTTATTTATATTTATCTAAAAACTGGTGTACATGGTGCAGGCCGTCTCTATACATTCCTGAAACGTCTCCTTTGTATTTAATCACGTGGCTTTATCTCTATTGGTACATGGATGATAGGCAGTGTATTTCCGCTGTCTGCACAATTTACTTGTAACTCGTGAAGGGTATTCTATCATTTAACTTTTGTTCTGCCTTGAGACTGCATTCCTTAGTTCATTGGCTTGTGTTGACGCAATCCTTTTTGTACCTCTTAGGTCTATACCGAACATGTACCTGAACAATTTATTTGAAACGGAAAAAATACTATTTTGTACAATATTTACTGACAGCTATAAAATTTTAACATTAATAAATCAAAAAGTGGCCTCCCGACCATCGGCCGAGATTTCTGCGGTTGAGTAGCATTTAAAAAGTGGCTTCTCGACCATCAGCCCAGATTTCTGTGGACGAGTAGCCACCTAAGCATTCAAAAGGTGGCTTCTCGACCATCAGCCGAGATTTCTGCGGTCGAGTAGCCACCTAAGCATTCAAAAGGTGGCTTCTCGACCATCAGCCGAGATTTCTGCGGTCGAGTAGCCACCTAAGCATTCAAAAGGTGGCTTCTCAACCATCAGCCGAGATTTCTGCCGTCGACTAGCCACCTAAGCCAAACTAGATCTAGGAATAGCCATTGAGGAGTTGTGATATCCTCCTGGCTCGATTTCTCCAGAATCTCTTAATCACATGAGTGACCTGATGACAATGGGACTAACTGGAAATTATACTCTTTAAAAAAAGAATTAAGCAATAATAAAAGAAGAAAAACGAAAGACAAGAGTAAGGAAGGAGATTTATGATGCGAATGTTGAAGGATGCAAGGAAAGAGGACGCCGCAGAAGGACGTTCACGAATCAAATTACTAACGTGCTTAAAAAATCTGGGGTCCGGAGTGCGAAGAATAAAAGAGCGTGCATGAAAAGGCTTAAGGAAGCAAAAGAAGTATGCAGAGATCAAGCCAAGTGGCGATCCATCGTCTCTGCCTACCCCTGTGGGAAGAAGGCGTCAGATGTATGTATGTACTTACCAATAATTATGTCCGCTGATTTTATTGGTACCATGATGGAAGCTTCCAAAGACATAGCGTTCTCGCACTCTATTCCGGGCCAGCGGAGGTCAAACCTTTCATTCAAATTGTACTAAAACCAGTACTAGAAGATCTCCACTATAAACTTACACATTCATTTAGCACCATAAAATTTTATTTCGTACGTAATTAAAGTGCCTTAGGACACCTTGAAATGTCTGTAATTGCCCTCCTATTTTTAGACCCTCGAATAGCATAGCTAACTCTCAAATAGCCATTCTTATCCTATCGGTATGTGATGGACACTTTGCACCTTTTTACATTATCGCTTTTCGGTTGGAGCAAGACGTGAGCTGAAGCGGGAAGCAACTAACAGTTCACAGCTGCGCTATGTCTATTCTCACAAGGGAAAAAGTATCTTCAAAGCAAGCCCATCACTAATTGGGAGATGGTGATAGTGGTGCTATGTATGTATGTTAACGCGGGCTTGTTTCCGCAACTCGACGTCTTTTCGGGCTCGCTCTACTCTTGCCATCCTAGCTCCTCCAGGAAGCCAAGCAGCCACTTGAGGTCTTTGAGGGTTTCGGAGAGCGACCTCGGGGATCCAAGGTGCTTCGCCCAGTATTAAGCGACGCCTTAGCACTCCAAAAGAACGTGCGCAGCCGTTTCTTCTGCCTCCATGCACGCTCTGCACAGGGGGTTGTCTGTGACACCTAAAGTAAACAGATGTTTGTTAAAGGGAGCTGTATGCTAGTGGTGTTACCTCACGGAATATTTTGAGCCTCCAAGATCGTATATGTCACGGTTTTACGGTTTTACTACGTTTATTACGCAAAAGATTACATTACGACACAATTGATACACGGTTATTTAGTCCCAAACTAGGCAGGGCCGGTACTATGGGTACTAAACAACTGATAAATATTAAACGACCAGACAGCGCGAAGCCAACAGACATGTTCATGCACACAAATGTTGGCCCCGAGAGGGGATCGAACACGCGACCTCCGACTCATAAGGCAAGGTCACTACCAACTGAGCCAACAGGCCCGTAAAATTAAATTGTGTCTGCTAACCGTTACTGGAGGGGTGAAGCATACTTTTATTCCTCATTAGAACCACATCCGCTGGATCGCCCATGTACAACGCTACCGCTTGTCGCTTAACCCACAGGCCCACTATTGAGGCGCAAAGCCGCCGGCACGCAAGCGACGAGCCCGGTGGCGTTATACTTTATTTCTCGCGCCTCCGCTAATTGTCGCCACCATATAAGGCTGGCGCATGCGCCCAGTTCCATTGATCAAGGATTGTTAGCATACACGCGTTTCATTACCCTAGGCACATCCCTAGCGGATGAGAACTAGATATACAAGCTGGCATTGTATATCTAGCTGTTCCCTGCAATTTCGCAGGTCCCGTTCCCGTGGGAAAATTATGGCCCATGTCGATCTCAGAAAAGTAAGCTTACCATTGGTTTATTTCTTTAAGTCAGTTAGGTAGTTTCGGAGCCAAACAAACATACAAACCAATCTGTGGAACAAATTGTCGCCTGCGGTATTTCCGGACCGATACGACCTTTGAACATTCAAGAAAATACTCTTTTCTTCTAACCTCAAAGGCCGGCAACGCAGTTGTGACTCTGAAGGTGCAGGTGTCCATGGGCGACGGTAGTCACTTACCATCAGGTGATCTGTCTGCTCGTTTGCCCCCTATATCATAACAAAATACAAATGAATCTTTCCATTTTATTTATTAGCGTAGATTAGAAATTTCTAATAATGATTTCTCTAACAGAAGTCCTATATTCTATAGGTATACATAGAGATCTATATTTGACGGGCCTGTAATTGGTATTGACCCTGCCTTCTCAGTTGGAGGTCGCGGGTTCGATCCCCGCTCGGGGCCAACATTTGTGTGCATGAACATGTATGTCTTTTGGAGTAGGTATGTTTATCAGTTGTTTAGTACCCATAGTACAGGCCTTGCCTTGGGACTAAAGAACCGTGTGTGAATTGTGTCCTACAATGTATTATTATTATTATTACTATGTATATTCAAAATCTACTCCGTCTATCATCAACCCGTGACAGCCCACTTCTAAGGGTCTTTCCTCACACATAAGGAAGTACATCTCCCACGCGAGCCCACCGCAGATTTGAACATGTGTCACATTAGTGGCCACCGAACTGGCAGAATATTTCAAGCTACCCAAGAGTATCTGACATAGCTACACCATAAGCATACTTTCATCGGAATCTCCCAATGACGCGGCAAGGCTACGCCGCGCGCCGGACCCGCGATTATCATATGAAAGTGGGCTGCGCAGACGCAGACAGTCTTTTCTCCAGCGAGATCATGCGATGCACTTTTGCCTTCGACAGGGGTGCGCGTGAGTCGAATAGTTTAAGCGCTGATTTGAATAGATTAATGGATTTGTGAAAACGGGATGCGTATGCGAGGATTGAGCACAAATGGGGTTTTTTGTTTGGTGATTCTCATTTCGTTGTTTTAAAGCTATAAATGTTGCGTGGGGACTGTAGTGTTGGAGAAAGATCTACTTTACATAAACATTTTAAGGATGAGTAAAGATTATACGAAGTGTCTAGTCGTCCGCTAAATTTTCGGATGAATAAAATTAATTCGACGTTTTTAACAAACGTTATTCCGTTTATGGATAGCTTGAAATTTGTTGTAGGTGTCTTATATGTCTTAGGCAACCGCTATGAAGGGATTTTTGGAAATTCCCACGGGAACGGGAATAAACTGGATCAGCGCGTGGGCAACGCCGCTGGGCACCCGCTAGTCTATATATCTATACATCTATACATATAATAAAACTCTAACGGGGCCGTGTCTGTACATTAAATATTTTTTGAAAATTTTAACGGTAGTGTATATAGTTATCGATATAGATACCGAAACACGATTTTTTGGAATTTTTGTCTGTCTGTCTGTCTGTCTGTCTGGTTGTGCACGCATCACTCAAAAACTACTGGACGGATTTTGATGAAATTTGGTATGGAGATAACTGAGTACCCGGGTCAACATCTATGGTACTTTTTATTCCAGGAAAATATCTCATTCCCACGGGAAAATATAAAAACTGGTTAAAAAGAGAAATACGTACTACTCCGAAACGATTACACCTAGAAACCTGAAAAATGGTATGAAAGTGTCTGATATGTCATAGGAAATTGGTATGAAGGGATTTTTGGAAATTCCCACGGGAACGGGAATAAACTAAATCCAAACGGGAAAACGCCGCTGGGCACCCGCTATTTGAAATATGGTATGTAGGTGTCTTAAGTATGTCGTAGGCAACCACTATGAAGGGATTTTCGGAAATTCCCACAGGAACGGGAATAAACGGAATCCGCGCGGGCAACGCCGCTGGGCATCCGCTAGTAATATATAAAATGATAAACTGACTGAATGATTGGTGATGTATTAACGCACAGCCTAAACCGCTGTTTCTAGAGACTTGAAATTTTGCACATGGATAGCTTATACAGTGTAGGCATCCACTGAGAAAAGATTTTGCTAAATTCAATCCATAGGAAGGTGAAATAAACGTGCGCGAGCGAAGTCGCGGGTAAAAGCTAGTGTACAATAAAACACTGGATGTGGCAGCCCTATTGTTCTTTTGAATATTATGCGTGCAGTGTATACATCTGTGCGTTTATTGGAATGATAAATTGCACTGGCTCTCACATTACGTCGCAAGTCACAGCGACACGCTTCAAAGCGATTTTAGATTCGCACTAAATCACACTTACGAGGCATGCCTTTTAAGTTTTGTCGTTTGAAGAAAAAAACACAACTAGAACCTTATAATATTTTTTATTGTTTTTCAAAGTATTCACCACGTAGCTTAATACACTTGTCCATTCGCTCAAACCAGTTATTATAACATTTATTCCACTCCAAAGTGGGGGTGTTCAAAATGGCTGACTTGAAAGCGTCGACTGCTTCTTCACCGGACTGGAACCTGTGACCACGAAGACTTTTCTTAATTTTAGGAAATGTAAAGAAATCGTTAGGGCTAAGGTCAGGACTGTATGGAGGATGGTCAAGAATTTCTACTTTTTCCTGCTTCAAATACTCAATCGTTTGACGAGCGCTGTGTGAGCTTGCGTTGTCGTGGTGCAGGATGATGCGTCGCTTTGAGTTAGATTTTCGAAGTTCGGCGATGACTTGTGGTAAACAAACTGTGGTATACCACTCTGCGTTAACCGTTCTACGATCTTCAAGTGCAATAGTAGCAATATGGCCGGTTTTTCCAACGAACGTGGCCACCATCTTCTTTGAAGTGCTTCGAGAACGAACAACTTTAGTCGGCTTTGGCTCGTCTTGAAAGACCCAGATTGTAGATTGTTGTTTGGAATCAGGATCGTAGGCATAGATCCAAGATTCGTCACCACTGATGATGTCGTAGACGTGATTTGACTCTCCTCGGTTGAACCTTTGCAGAGTTTTCTTACACCATCTGACGCGGGCCGCCTTGTGATCGTCGGAAAGCAGATGCGGTATCCAACGGCAAACTAGCTTTCTCACACCAAGCGCTTCATGCAAGATCTTTTGGATAGTTGTCCCTGAGATGCCTAATAGAGCCTCTATCTCTCGATACGTCACATGACGATCTTCGAGAATTAGTTGTCTCACAGCAATGATGTTATCTTCAGTGAAGGCGGATTTTGGGCGTCCTTCGCGAGATTTGTCACCAACACTAGTATGTCCACGCTGGAATTCTAAATACCAGCGTTCGACAGTCCGCAGACATGGGGCTTCATCACTGAACACAGATGTTAGCTCTTCAAAACCGAAGCCGTGTCAGGCCTCTTCTAAAGTTATAGAAAATTATTGCACGAACATTTTCCTTAGAAAGATTCATTTTCGTAGGTAACCTGACAGATTCCAATCGACGCTGTGACTAAACAATAGCATTAATCCTAATACTTTCAACTGTTTTGAGATTCAAAATTTAAACACATTCGAATATAGAACAGTTCCAAATTCAAAATTGCCGGGAAATATGGAAACGACAGAACTTAAAAGGCATGCCTAGTACTTACGCACTTTTTTATGTATAACATTGTTCTATCGATCTTTTGCCAACATTCGTGAGCATGAAAATGTCTGTTGACTTCGTGTCTGGGTGTTTAATATTTATCTATGTATGTTTATCAGCTGTTTAGTACCCATACTAAAGGCTCTGCTTAGTTTGGGACTAAAATAACTCAGTGTGAATTGTGTCCTACAATTTGTTATTTTTATTTAAAAAAAGTTATACGTTAATATCAATGATATGATGGCTTTTTCCTCATGGCCTAACTATTTCGCCTAACTGATTTGGCTACGAGGGCTAACATATCCTCATGGCCGAACTCGTGTTAAAATAGGCAAAGAAGTACCTACAGTTATCTACTTGGTTAAATGAAAATACCTCTGCAATATTTATGACGTCCTGGTACTTCAAACATATGATGAGAATCTATGTTCACTCACAAGATCGGTCATTCGTTCTTTTGTTCATTTCTCTTCCAAATGGTGTCAAACTAATGTGGCCTCTATGTGTAATTTAATTAAATAGGTGTTTAATTGTTAGCAAAAGCAATGTTTACTATACACAATTACTATATATATATATATATATATATATATATATATATATATTCTGTGAATTACACGTTCAGAGAAATCACTGAGGCTGCCGATTAGGGGGAATCTCACCTTTTCATTCACCATGCATCCCTATTCATTTTTGTTACTAACATAGTTCGTAAGTTTAACTGTACTAACATCTATGGATTCCTGTTATCTGAAAATAATTTTTTTTATTTTTATTTTTATTTTTATTATTTTATTTTATACAAACTGAAAATATAGGATCTTACAAGAGTTTTGCGAAATACGAGAATTTGAAAAGCGCGCGAAATCAATATACTTACAGCAGCTGACGGATTTTGGTACGCTTTTCACTAAAATTTAAATTATTTGTAACGGAACGGATTGTATCTCCAGTAACTTATAAATTATAAAAAGGAACATAAATACATGAATATTATTACAACATTAGAAAGCTAAAGCGCACACTTAATTAATAGAAAGTCCCATTCCTTACGATTATCCCTCGGACCCTGCCCTTTGTGCCCATAAAAATACTTGGTAATCTCTCATTAGCTGGGACCGGCTTTCCTTTCCCATAAATCTCGGAGATGTTTAAATTAGAAAATATGAGAGTAGGGACCTCACGCGACGGAGGACTACCACAGAGCTGGACTTAGGTAAAGGGCCACATATTTGGGCCTCAGGTAAAGGACAAGTTTTTCGTAAGATAATTAATTAATTATCTGAGTGAACTTGTGAAAAATAATATTCTTGTAGTACTATTTGTGACTTTAATACTTATTGTGTTTAGGTATAATTCTGTCATAAGTCAGTCTCATACAGGAAGTAGGTACTTAGTAGTCAGAACTGTTTTTCTGTATCAAAACACAAATTTCATTCATAAATTAAAAACAAACTTTAATGCATTATAATAAAGTAGTTTTTGGAACACACAAATTTTCGACAGCCAAGATTTTCCATAAAATTACTGGTGTTATTTTTATGATTGTCAACTGTCAATGCTATAAAAAATGGGATTATAGAATATCGTAATATAGTTAGATCTTTAAATGTTTTATATTGCCCTTCATGGCTTTTCAGATTCCCTCGATACGTCCCTGTTGTGGGAGGGTCTGGAAGACTTGTATTTAGTGTTTTGCCCCCAGCGTTGCCCGAGCTAATTGTTAGAAACAAGAATGCGCATACCCTTGTTATACTCAATAGTTATAGTGTAAAAGCTATTTTAAAATGTCAGTCGACATTTACATTGACGAGAAAAAGACGAGCGGTGCCGTAAACACCGGGTTACGAAGTGTCTATTCATGAAAAAAATTAACAAGGTTTAAAATGAAGTCATTATAAATCTCATTTCGACACGCTACCGCTCAAACTATAAACTTATCACGATAGTCAATATAAATACAAGAGATCGTTTTACAGAGGTCCTCAGGTGCTATGCTATTACTTCGCCTTGACGTTTTAAATAAATAATAAATAAATATATATAATATAATCTCACGCCTTTTTATCCCCGAGAGGGTAGGCAGAGGTGTTCTATTACTGGATATAACCACATTTCACGAGATACATTGGACCCCTAAACGTGATAGGTGGTGAGCCCATAGCCGGACTGGGCCTGTTTACACATGTCTCAGAATTAATTCTGAGACCTTCGGGTTTCCTCACGATGTTTTCCTTCACCGTCGAACTAGTGATAAATATGTACGTAAGTTTTTGAAAAACTCATTGGTACATGCCAGGATTCGAACCCGAGTCTCACTGATTTTCGGCCGGCTCTTTAACTGTTCGGGCTACCACTGCTAAGTATAAAATCACGTCTTTTAAAATGTACCTAATGTCTATTTTTTTACCTACTTGTACTAAAACACTGTCTCCTACACCATAGTGGGCTACTTTGTTGGAAGACTATACCTCCTACTTCCTCATATATCTACTCTTTATCATCATAATATAGTCCCGTCCATTACAGCTCCAAAAGACCTCCAGGCGACCGACGCCAGAGGGCAGACATAGCTGTGGTGAAAGTTGGGTTAAGTGTTCTGTCAAAACAGGATTTTAATGAAATATTGCTTTTAGGGAGCCGTAACTCTTAGATCATAACATTAAATCTAAGCTCGAAGCGCATCGCTTAATTTGTATTTTATTTTATAAGCTTTAAGGCCCATAATTAAGGTAAAGCTAGAGTAGATTAAAAAATGATGAGTTTTTCAAAACTTACTTACCTACATATTTATCACTTGCTCCACGGCGAAGGAAAAAATCGTGAAGAAACCCGCAGGTCCAGAATTAATTCTAAAAAATGTGTAGAAGACCCGGTCCGGCGATATGCTCATCACCTATCACGTTAAGGGGTCCAAAGAACATCTCGTGAAAAGTGGGTAGATATATCCAGAAATGGAATACCTCTGCCTGTCCCCCTCTGTTTTTTTTTTATATATTTTTTTTATATTATAAGATTTAGATTAAAATGTCAATCAACAATCCCTTATAAAAGACATCTGAGGATATAAGTATTTATTGTTTAAAAAGTATTTGAACACGTGACACAGTTGTATCGACATTACTCATCAGATTAACGAGACATCAATATGGTAATGTGATGCGTCTGCGCAGCTTTTAATGCGGAACCTGTTTCACCATAAATTAACGTCAACAATAGATACATAATAAATTGTGTGGGTTATAGACTTATAGTGTTATGGCTGTTTGCCAAAGCGTTCGGTGTCTGATTACCTACTGTCAAAGACGCAGGGTTCGTCGCTCTTAAATTAAATTTGGCTGGTTAAATGTATATTGCCAGCCGCAAGCACAGCGCGCTCGCTCTGCTCGCTCGGATTCTCGCGTTGTCGTCCAATTGCTAACCAAAAGTCAAAGATACCTTACGGCAAATGTTTGCTTCTGAGGTTTGTCGCCGCATGCATGGCACACTCGCTCTACTCGCTCGGCTTCGCGCGTCGTTGTGGTCGCAGTTCTAACCAAAAGGTACAAGATATTGTTCGGCTAATGTTTGATTCCTAGGATTGTTAGCCGCAAGCACGGGGCGCTCGCTCCACTCGCTCGCCCTAGCGCGTCGTCGCGGTCACAGTTCTATTCCAAGGTCTAATTACACAAATTGGCTTGGACTTCTACTAAGACTTCTGGTCAGACCTGAGGATTGACTATCCAAATCTAGGAACGACGGAGCTTTGGTATCTTAGAATGGCATCTATTACTACGGCTGTTGTATATTAATATAAGTTATATTATGGGAAATCAATACAATAGTTAAAGCATTGATTTGTACTCGTATTAGCTTGAGAGAACATTTGTCGTCGAAGGACACCTATATAATGTAAAATTACTCATAATCAATTATTCGTAGTATATGTATAAAAGGTGATGAAATTACTGCCTCCAATAAAGGCTCGGT
Organism: Ethmia dodecea; assembly: GCA_963855545.1. Taxonomy (NCBI): domain Eukaryota; kingdom Metazoa; phylum Arthropoda; class Insecta; order Lepidoptera; family Depressariidae; genus Ethmia; species Ethmia dodecea. The sequence goes on along the minus strand of OY979438.1, from coordinate 18,421,618 downwards.
TTGGGTATAAAAATCTACACTAATATTACAAATAGTTGAAATTGTGTTTGTTTGTATGTTGGGAGTAAGCTCAGGAAATTCTATCAGTATCTAGTAGGAACCCGTTGTTATCCCTGACTATAATTATATAATAAAAAAAGACTATCGGCGTAGGCAACTCTTTAAAATGAAGCAAAACGAGGGAGAGATGACTCGGGTTTTTGTCCTTTTGAGAGCCGCTGTATTTAAAAACCAACTACGTTGTCATCAATTCATCATACAGTCGGCAAAATTAAATAAACTCGTTATTGTTCCAGATGCGGGGTGCTGTGTAGCGCGCGGCATGGGCCAGGCGGGCAGTGCGCCGGCCGGCCGCCGTGCGCACACGCTGCCGCACGAGCCGCCCCGACACGCGCCTAAAGTAAGAATAATTTTCGAAAGCTAGTATTATGGCTGGTAGCAGCTGGATGAGAGTTGCCAAGAATCGAGCGGAATGGCGCGTGGCCTTTGTCCAGCTATGGACAGCTATAGGCTGATGATGATGATGAATATTCGATACCCAATATAGACGCCAAGTAATCGAAAGTACATTTAACCGATGGACCGATGGATGGAGATCGAAAGACTTTTTTACCGAAAGACCAAAGTTAGTGATAGCTAGACGGTGAAGGAAAATCGTAAGAAAACCCGCAGGTCTCAGAATTATTCTGAGGCATGTGCAACAGACCCGGTCCGGCGATAGGCTCAACACCTAATTATCATGTTTAGGGGTCGAATGTTCTCCTGAAAAGGGGGTATTTCAAGAAATGGAATACCTTTGCCTATACCCCTCGGGGATAAAAGGCGTGAGATTATTATTATTTGTTATTATTTATTACCAAAGTTACTACCTACTTATCTGTAATCCTGAGCCTTAGCCAAATCGGGAAAAGTTACCTTTATAATTTCATCCTTAAAAATATACATTATTTACTTTTGACTGCCTAGCATAAGGGAATCGAATCGAATTAGGCGCTGCCACTTTAAAAGAATTATTTACTGGTAGCTAGGTAGGTAGGACCCGGTCCGGCGATGGGCTCACCACCTATCACGTTTAGGGGTCCAATATATCTCGTGAAATGTGGGTATATCCAGTAATGGAATACCTCTGCCTACCCCCTCGGGGATAAAAAAGGCGTGAGATGATATATATATATATATATAATATATATATATATATATATATGTATATATATATATATATATATATATATATATATATTATATATTACTGGTAGCTATAGCCCCTTTTCACACGTAGCGGTTTCCGCCGGTCCGGCGGTCTGGTCCGGCGGCGAAATGTATGGCCGATTGCCCGGTTGCCCGCCGGTACGTATGAAAGCGAACGTACATGGCCATATACTTCGTCGCCCGCCGGCCCGGCAGAAACCGGTACGTGTGAAAAGAGGCATACGCATTAGGGCAATCCATGGTGCAAGCGAAGCGAGAAGCGTTCTCGAACCATACCAATTATGATTCAAAATAGCACAACTCTTGAGTCACCATCAGCTGATCTCCACATCTGTTGTGTTTGCAGGTGCTGCCGGCACTGGCGGAGCCGCCGCACCTGCGCTGTACCGACAACGGCGCCATCTTGCAATCCGGGGGCACCATCAGCGGCCGGCGGCCCGCCTCCATCTTGGAAACTGCGCGGACGCCGCACGGACACGTGGTGAGTTTAAATCCCTATGAACGGTACTTGATTGCTACTCAAATCTTTTAGATTAGCTAAGAGCAGTGATAGCCTTACGGTTAAAGCCTGCTTCTCATGATGATTATCAGTGAGGCTCGGATTCAAATCCTGGCATGTACCAATGAGTTTTTCAAAAACTTACGAACATATTCATCACTAGCTCGACGGTGAAGGAAAACATCGTGAGGAAACCCCCAGGTCTCAGAATTCATTCTGAGGCATGTGTAACAGACCCGGTGCGGCGATTGGCTCACATTCTATCATGTTTAGGGGTCGAATATACTCGTGAAAAGTGGGTATTTCCAGAAATGGAATACCTACCCCATCGGGGATAAAAGGCGTGAGATTTTATTCAAATCTTTTAAGTCTTATCTTATATGACTGTAGGTACGACTCCTTTATCCCTGAGGAAGTATTCCATTCTTGAAAATACCCTCTTTACATCAGTAGGTATTTTTCGTACCCATACACGTGATTATTGGTGAACCCATCAACGGACAGTGTAATGTTGCAAATGCCTCAGAACTGCTGTTCTTATGATGTTTTCCTTCACCGTTGATAAGTTTTTAAAACTAATTGATACATGCCAGGTTTCGAACGGGTTTAAATAAACAGTATTTTTGTTCATTATCTCTGATACCTGGAAAAATGTAACCTGGTATTGTCTCCAATTATTCAAGGAAGCAGACAAGAGTATAACGTATATATATAATGTTGTAGTGACACTATATACATGCCAATAGACGGCCGAGTTCTAATGAGTTTGTATAAATACAACTGTCCAACATCAACCGTTGGACTACAGTCCCCAGGCACAATCACCATGCGTAAAGGAAGATCTTCCCTTTTCACGACGGAGGAGCATTCCCACTCCGCTCCTCCATAATGGCATTTGAAATTAGCAAAATATTCAAATTCTATTCCAGCACTCGAACGTGTTCCGGTCGCGGTCGGCAGGCGCAGGCGCACATGGGGATGTGCGCTCCCGTGAGAGAGATCCTCTGCACCGCTCACACACTAACTTGGACCTCAGAAATCCGGACAGTGAGTACCTTTTGGATAAGATGGAGTGTTCCTTTTGGTTCTATAAATCAGACCATTATTTGATTTTCGTACCAAAATGGTAAAAATATGTACGTACTTATAGTGCTGCTCTCTCTGTCACAGCTGATTATCTCAGCAACTACTAATGATATATATACTTGGTTGATATAAACATTAAATTTTTCCACCTTTAATATAAGGGTAGGGCGTTTGAAGAAAAAGTTTATCTGTAAAAGATTTTTCTTCTTCTAACCTCTTTGGTGACAAGTAATACAACAAATTTAAAACAACTTTGAAAGAAACTCTCAAAATCACTCATTATATAGTGGCGACGTTATCTACTTTTCAATCATTATAGATACCAGCGTAAACAAAAGGTTTGGGTCGGAACCCGACCTGAGGATAGAAGAGCAGCAGAAGCCGAGATGTAACAAACATTTCCGGAAAAAGTACCGTGCCCCGCCACCACCCACCAACGATGTAAGTCTCCAAAATACAAACAAACACACTTTTGTATTCAACTAACTATACCCTGCAGTTTTACTATAGTCAATAAACCAGCTTATGTTACTTTGGAATAGTTCAGCTGACTATCAGTGAAATAATTTTTAGAATCTGATTAGTAGGTCCAGATTTTAACTCTACCAAACATAAAAAAAACTTTTTTCATGCTAGAAGTTTGGCTTCTAAAAAAGTTGTTTTTATGTTTGATTACTTGTCCGAGCACGTTCCAATGAGTTTGTTAAAGCTTATGCACATACATATTTACCACTTGTCTGACAGTGTAGAAAAAATGGCATTTGTAACATCACCCCAGTGCGGTGATGGATCTGAAAATACACTTGCAAAAAGGGTTGTGTGTACGATGGATATACAACCCACTAGGAAATAAGGATTCACAGTATATATTTATGTAATTGTTTTATTTTCAGCAACGCGAGGGTTCATCGCCAGATTCCAGTGACGGGAACGCGAGACCGGAACCCCAAAGGAAACTCAGATTGTTCAAAACAAGAAATGAAACCAAAAAAATGAACGGACACGTCGATCCTAAAACACCATATAGAAACACTTATACAGACTTTAAGTCTCTAGACCTCAACGACAATCAAGCTTTTGAGAGGCGATATAAGTCTCCCTGCAAAGACAAGGAGCAGAATCTTAAATACCCTGATAACAGAGACATGGTGCAAAGTACAGCATCTTTGAAACGAGAGGAGCGTTTATTACAAGCCAGACAAGACTTCAAAAAGTCTAGGACAGACAAAGTCAGTGGATGCAGAGCAAAAACATCGAAAACAAACGAGCCAAACGAAGCGTGGAAAACTCCACTCCTGAACAGAAATTTCAGGTACTCTGACAGATTTGTCAGAGAAGAAAGCCAACAGCCATCATTGAGGAGAGAAAAGACTTTCGACAACACACTGTCGAGTGAAAAGGAAAGCAAATCTCCCAGAACTGCTCACGAGAGCAGGATGAAGGCTATAGGTCTGCAGCTAAAAGAAAACAGGCTTAGTCCTTTAGCTGCGAGCTGTAGGCCTTTGAGAAAATCTCTTCCTTCACTATTAATCAAGGATAATGAAGAAAAAGATGAATTTCAAGCGGAACTCAAAAAGGCAACAAGTAGGATAAGAAACGAATTAGGCCCTAAAATTAATATAAGTGAAAACACAACTAGTCAAAACGAAAAAACGAGCGCACAGAAACCAAACCCAACGAAGACAGCACAGAAAGTCAAAGAGTCTAGTCTTAAATCGAAGAATGTCAGTAATAAACAGGACGCAAAAATGCCGAGTAGAATAAGTCGACCTGTGAACAGAATGAGCGAAACCAAACAGAAAGCAGTTCCGCAGAGTAATGTGAACGCAAAGAGTAACGCGGCAGTCAGTAAATATAAGTTTAATGGTAAGGAGAATGCTCGATTACCAGACCGAGGTCAGGCGTCTGGCAAAGAGTCTACACCCGAACATTCACCTACAAGGAAGAAGCAACCACCGACACACCAAAGTTCACAAGAAAAGTAAGTTTCATTGGATTGCAAATAGATTATTCGACATTGCTTGCTTTATATTGGCTCGTTACAAATTGCCGTTTTGCATTATATTATTCAAAACGAAATTAAAACATCCAAATACTTTATTTTCAATATTATTATTTGCAATTTTACAGAAATTGGAAACAAAAATATTCTTCAGTTTTTTTGGGAAATTTAATAAGTAAGAACCTAATATAATTTAAGAAAAATTTACTTTTTCAGACAAAAACCAGCGCCATCAAAGCAATTCTACTTCGGCATGCTAGAAAGCAAGCATACAGAACCACAAGACCACTTGAGGGACTTTCCAGGGCTGGGTAGCCCCATCATCGAGGAGATCAGCAACTTCCACCTCATCGAAAAGAAGCTATTAGGATACCATGATGAAGACGCTGAGTTTGAGAAGTTCAATGCTAAGTTAAAGGAAGATTGCAAAATTAAGAACTGTAAGTTCCATGTGTCTATTTTAGAAGAGTTATAATAATATAATGAAAAAACTTTAGGATTCTTATAGTTAGTCTTCACCATCTATTAGGTCTTTATGACATCAGTAAAAGTCAATATTTTTTTTGTTTATGTCTTTATAGGCGTAAATTTTTGTTGTTCACTAAATTGGATGCTGTTTTCACAGTTGTATTTTTGTCTGTCTAACTTAAAACTTGGTGCCACGCCACCTAGAAGCCGAGTTATCTATACTCATTATGGGAAGGAAATCGCGGGATTCTGATGATTGTAAATAAAACATTGAACATTTATTTGTTCTCAGTGTCATCGGAATCAGCGTTATCGTCTGATGAAGGGGAGGGATCAGAAGGCTCACTTGGAATCGCCTTAAGGCTACGACCGACGTTACCTAAAAAACAGCCTTCCGTGCCACGATTTTCTCCAGCTGCAGCGTGGAGGCAACTTGCCACTTTAGACGCACATCTTGCCTCTGGTAAGATATGTTCTCTATTATTATTTAGTGTCATTGTTACATCTACCTCTATTAAAGTCTTTACTGAAACTTCTGTGATTAACGTTTCAATAAGATGAATAAATTTTCTTGTTTGACTATTAAAACACTTTTATCCTTGTAGTACTTTTATTATTAAAAATAATAATAAATAAAAATAAATAAAAATTCTTTATTTCAGACCACGCAGTCCATAAATGTGTTAGTACCAGAAAGACTTATAGCTATGTTAGTTTTAAAACGAAATAAACAAAATGACAAGATGACGTCACGACGTTCCCCGCTTTACACGTTTCACATGTAACTCGAGGAACCTCGCGACGAGAGGAGAGTCTAATCTCTCCGCTATCATTCTCATCATTATTATCTTTATCACATTTATTTAGGTACTCATTATTTTTTTCTATCTTATTTTTCACCAGAAACTCAGCCACTAGCGGTAGAAACAAAAGTGTCGCCTGACATATCGCCAGAGTCGTCCCCGAGGTCGGATCAGTCGGCCGACAAGTCAGGCGACTCGGGAATATCTGGTGATCACGCACACAGTGACCATAGGATAGACTCGCCAGGACATGTAAGATATATTTTTAAAACTCCATTAGTTTTGACACGTGTATCAGGGAATAGATTTGTGCAAACTTATTACGTGATTTAAAGTCCTTGTAATTCCATTGAGGAGTATTTGCGAATCAGTTAGTAAATGCCCCAAAACTATATACACAACAAAACACTTAAAAACTATATAGCATCTTGTCTTCATCCAGGCAACAGACGCAAACCCAGTGTGGACGCCACAGCAAGACCTTGGAGACAGCAGCTCAGACGGAGCAGGAGTAGGAATACAACTGCATCCTCAGGGCGTAGGAGTGGCAACATACAGCCCTGGAGCCCAGCCCTTCAGCCTTTCACTACCAAGGGAGAACCAGGACAAGGTGAGAGGGATGAGGGTGTATTACGCGGGATGTTAGGTGGAGGTCAGTTTAGTAGAGAAATCGTGAATAAAAAACTCAAAACACTTTGTAGAAATAAAACTAACTTACTATTATTTTAAGATTATTGGCAAAACTGTAACAACTAAAACTTTGATTGATAAGGGTATCCACACAATCGTTGATGGCGCTAGTTGTAAAGTGAGGTGTAAACAAGGTGATTCTGTTGATTTTAAGGGTGGCATAAAGGGGTTGTATAGAACTAATAATATTGCCTTGTGAATACCTGCAAATTAGAGTGACCTAGTGGTTGTGTGGATAACTCATAAGGATATTTTTAAGTAATTTGTGACTAACATGACTAATCAAGCACTCACCTAACCTCCCGTGTTCTAGCTGAAGAGGAGTAAAGGCTAAATCTAAAATTAAATCATCACCTAACACTCATTGGCATCATCTCTATACATAACTATTAACACCAAAATGACATTATCATAAGTCAATATATATTACTTGGTCTCCATTAGCTTGCCGGGTAATATCGTCATGTTTGATCGCGAAATTACTTGATTGAGGTTGACTATATCACAGCATGTCTAGATCTTCGTATTCATTTAACCTTTATTCCTCATCAGCCCATCTATCATCAGAACAACGCCAACCCCTGCCTAGTTAAAAGGGATGTCGTGCTTCTACGACTGCTTTCAGGGCAAGCAGCTGCAGCAGGGTTTCAACAGCTTGCAGAAACTAAGGAAGTCGGTTTCTGGAGCGTTGGGTGCAGCCCTAGGTTCCAGAAGATTCGACTTGGAGCATGAGCCCATGTTGCAGGAACCGGAACAGAACTGGTTCTTGACGAAATCGGCTCCGAACTCGCTGAGTAATCCCTTGTTGTTCCAACAACCAGCGAGGGTTAAGGCTGAAGATGATATTAAAGAGGAATCAGTGCCACCTTCTGAAAAGGTACGTCATTATAACAAACTATCCCCTTGAATTCGAATTCTGGTGAAGGCATTTACCAATAAGCTTTTTTTTTAAACTTACGTACTTTTTTATCACTAGTTCAACGGTAAAGGAAAACATCGTGAGGAAATCCCTGTCCCAGAATTAACACACCCCGGCCCGGTGATGGGCTCACCACCTATCACGTTTAGGGGTCCAAAGAATATACTGGTGAAACCGGACTATTTTCAGCAATAGAATACCTCTGCCTAACCCCGGAGGTATAAAAAGAGTTAATATATGTTTTTATCCCCTAGATGTCCTGTGCTTACTTTTATCTATTGACTTCTTGTTAATGCACATGTGAGCATCCCCGAAGTATACATTTTTTGTAATAATCTAGAATATAATAAAGCCTAAATGTCAAAATTCTAGTTGGAACTTTACCAGAAATAAAGATTTAAACAAGAGTTTAAAATCTAAAAACTTATTAAATTTACTTCTACCAGGAGGACTTGAGCTGGCGCCCCAGCAATTCCTACCTCTCATGGGGTGGGCACGTGATGTACCTTCCCCCCGGTCCCACCGCACCAGACCAGCCGCTTTCGATTCTTGGCCCTATAGACAGGCCTGTGAGGTATGTTAATCAGTAAATTGCTAATTTAACCAAAGGTCCTAGTATGGATCATTAAGGCACCCCTGTACATATTTAAGTTTTATTATTTTATACCTTTGTGGTTCCCATAGTTAGTAAGCTGAGCTTCAAATCTGCTTCGACAAAAACCCAAATTATTGAACGAAAGTACTAATTTAAGTATATTTAACTAAGGGCTGATTTTTCAATAATCAGTTAAAAGTTATCTGAAGAATAAACATCACCTGTCACTTTTCCTTTCTATTGTGTCAGAAAGTGACAGCATCAATATATTCTTCAGGTAAGATTTATCTGACGATTGAAAAATTGAATGAAGAATGAAGAATGATGTTAAATATGATTGCCCTTCTCAAATGCTTTATTCTGTTCCGTGTTTATATCGGATTAGAAACTTTTAATAGGTATTTTTTATGGGCTTATTCCAAAATTGATTTGTTGTCACACAGAAGCAAGTCAAGTGGATGTTTGGAAGTGGCAGCGCGCGCTGCGCGGGCGGCTCTGGCAGGCGAGATGCGTGAACGGGAACGCTCTGCTTCGCCGGACGTTGCGCGTGCGCTGCCTGCTAGGGTCGATCCGGTGCCTACTGTAAGTACCTATTATAATGCATATTATAGAGCTGCCCTTGAGTTTTTTGCTGGTTCTTCTTGGGGTACTGCAATAGAACCAGCGACTCGTCTGTGCAGATGGGCTGCTGTGTACATTTAGCCAATCTCCATGGACGAGTTTTGTGTTATTAGAATATTGACTTTTCTAAGTGTACTTTTTGTACCTACGTAAGCAATTTCTAATTTTACTTTTTTTTCATCCAGGTATTTACTTAAACAATATTTTTAATAATAATGCCATTGTTTGCATCTAACTGCGAAAAGAAGTGAAAGTGTATAAAGCAATTACTAACCTTCTGTTAAATAGTTATATTCTACCAAACAAATTATTCTACTTATTGCGATCTTCAGTATTTCGTAATAGAAAATAAACCACCTATCACGTTAGGGGGTGAAAAGATTATACTGGTGAAATGTGTGTATTTGCTGAAATGGAATACCTCTGTCTAACTCTGGGATAAAAGGCGTGAAATGATAATTAAAAAAAATATAAACTCGTATTTCCGTAGAAACGAAGTCAACACAAAAAAAAAATTACGAAAATACTTGAATTTAAATAGGCACTTGTCATTCCACTTTAAAATTCCGCTGATAAACAATAATCGCCAAGTCGAGCAAAAAGCGGCACGGCCTTCCCAACCTTTTCTCGATTATATATTATGTTATTATTTACTATAAAACCTGCTTTCTAAGCAGATAACTTGTTGATCAACGAAATTAGATAATACTTTGACTATTAAAATTGAGTTTGGCTACAACTCGCCGTGATCCGTGGAAAAACAAACTGATAACTCGATTCGTAAATACACACTCATTAGTTCTAGAAAAAAGTGATTTAAATAAATAAACAATAAATAACATGACACCAGGTTGAAGGTATTGTGAATACAACGAAAGAACCAGTATTTTACTCCAAAGGGCAAAACTATAATCTTAACCAGTTCACGTGATTTCAAATATCTTGTATTCCAGTTTTTTGGTCAACCTTGCTCTACTTTAGCCGCTTAATTTTTTTATGAAATATCATAATATATAATTTTCTCTTATCTCATCTGGAATACAGCAAAACATAGATACAACTTTCAGTTAACAGATATGACAATTACTATATTTAATATTCAGCATAATAAAAAAAAAACCAAATAATTAATATTCAATACCAAAATAAATTGTTACTGTCTTTTTTCTTTTTCATCACGTGTTTTTACGCTTATACCTATATTTTCCAGATTCTTAATTAATAATAGAATCACTTTTTGTATTAGTTTTTAGATAAATTAGGGTCAACTACAAAATTGTAGCTCAACCCAAAACTTATCAATCACTTGTGCGCTTAACTTAACGATTAAGCAAGAGAGCTTAGTTTGATTGCACGTCTTTTTGTTTGACTAATTTATTACTTACTCTAATCGTAATAGCAGATATGTGGTAATTCTGTTTGTCAATCTGTTTGTTTCAATGAAGTTAGTGTTGATGAAATGATCAGTGGCAAACTGCGTTTTCCTTCAGTGCACCAAAGACATGTTAATATAGAAATCAAGTTACCATTCAAAATAAGCAGCCTTTACATAACATCAACAATTTTATAAGCTGCAGTATTGCTTCTCTGTGATCTGTTTGCAAGGACAAGAAGGGGTCAAGGTCTGCTTGGATTATCTTCTTCCAGGAACTTATAATCATTTATATACTCTGGGCAGTATCATTTTTTAAACCATCATTTCATTGTTGACCTTTTTCAGTTCTTTATCCTTAAGTTGCAAACACTGAAAAAGCTTACTCCTAATAATAAATTTAACTTATTGACTAAAAATTACATTTGAAATGGAATTAAAGTTCACGACTAAAACTACAATTAAGCAAATTTACACCATTAATAAAGATATCTACCGCTCAAATAGATCCGTCGATTTCATCTAGTTTAACTTCTCACTGTCATTCTTTATGGTTTGTTACTTTGTTCTAATGACACTGAAGGTCACGTGTGGGTCATTATTTTTGAGTTATTGTGACTGTGGTCTTAATATATTTAGATCACCGTGGGATAATTTTGACAAGACAGGGGCTTTGCATATCGCAAAGTACCCGTTTGACCTCCAATATTTTGAATGAACAACAAAACATCGGTAACGTTCAGATGGCAATCTAGTCATATTTGTTTTTGTATGCTTCATGCGCCTATTATGTAAGTGTAGAATATTCATATCAAATGATTAAACTTATTTATTGCATCAATATACAGTTCATTTGCACATTATTTGTCACTAGCCTCTCTGTTTCGCTAAAGATGTATCCCTGGCAGCGAAGAAAGTGTTGGCTTTACATTCACTTGCATACGAGCTATACTGTTTAGTGTTTATTACTTACATTATTGAATTAAATTGAATTATTGACTCAGTTTTAACTATATAACTAGCTTTCTAGCATGCTATTGCTACTTTACCACTGAGATACTCGTATATATATACTTAATGATGGTTCCGATACATCATCACGATCACATTTTGTATCTTAACGGTACTCGTTTTAAACTTTCAATCAGCTTTTCTCAAGCGAAATGGTCCCAAAATGCATCTTTTTAACTCGAAGCCGCAAAACCCACCTCCATCTGTTATGTGGCATTGTGTTTAATTTCGTCGTCATCGTTCTATGCTATTCCCACGCTCACAATGACTACATGTAAATTGCCTTCCGCCTCATTGTTGGGACAAATATTTTTGGTAGAATTGAAAGATTGATATCTTACTGTAGTTTTGTTGTCGTCGCATTGCGTCTAGACCTCCGCGGTCTCTTTCTGTCTGGTTCATGTCTACCTGGTTGTGTTTTTTATCGTCATCAGGTTATTTGTTACCTGCATTATGCCTGATGAGGTCTTCGTCTGTTACATTAATCTTTTCGTTTTTATTCTGGGAAGTATGATTCAATTGTTGCTTAATGGCATACGTGGCTTTAGTCAGTTTTGTTGCTTCGTTTGCTTCACAGTTGAAGTTTATGACTAAAATGTATTTAAAAGTTCGGCCCAATAATATCAATTCTTTCTTTCTTTCTGAATGTGTTGTGTTAACTTAAGTAGAATAGCTTTGATAAAATTCTGCTCTACCACGACAGTGAATAAAAACATCGTGACGAAAGCCGTAAACCCTAAAATTTATTATGATACATGTGTTAAAGCTCCTCAATCTAGAGATGGGCCCACCATCTATCCCGTTTAGGGGTTCAAAAATATCCTTTTAAAAGGTGGGGCATATTCATTAATAGAATTAGGGAATAAGGGGAAAAAATATTTAAAACCATTAAAAAATTTTATAAAAAGACTGCCCATTGTTTTTTTTTATCATTGTGTCACTTGTTGCATATTTTTATTGGTGTACAATAAAGAGTTGTTTCTTACTTACTCACTTACCCACTATAATCACAATTTCCTCTATAAAATTATTAATAGTGTCCATAATCCACTTTAAATTCCTTTAAAGTGTTTACTAACACTGCAGAGTTCTACGTACAAAGGACAATTTGCATATTGCTTGCTATTGGAATTCCTCGTTCACACCTAAGTTTAAATACGCATCAATCAGATTGCAGGGTTATGCCAAGTCTATGCGAACTGTATCAGGGTTACGCTTGCTAATGTAACTTTTATGCTATTGTATTATTTCCTGTTGCAGTTTTGGATTTTAGTTCTTTCTTACAATCATCTGCTGCTTAGTCTGCGTAGAACTGGTTGATTGAACACGGAATATCATTGATATTTTTTTCTGCCGTGTCGAAACCTAGTTAGATCATTATGTTATGTCCCTAATGTTTTATCTCATAATATTGTTCACTATAATATCCATTCGCTAGCATGGGCACTATTGTAAAAGAATCAATAAAATTAAAAAGCTTTATTTCTTTAACATACGTTAAAAAGTTTGATCTGTATTTGAAGTTTCTTTTAATCTTAACATAGCTTGTGTTAGAAGACTCCGCTCTGTACGTCAACTTGTCTGTACACAAAAAATACTAAATTATAAATGAAAGAAGAAATCGCAAACATAATAACCTAATAGTTATAATTCGTAAATCAACAACTTTACACCTCGGTATAAACAAAATAAAACCCGCTGTTCATATAAAAACAAGAAAGCAGCCCTGTTCGGGTCATCAGTATTCAGTTCAGTCCGACGATACCCATCTTCGATACAAACATGTCACCTGCTTCACGCATTACTTAATCACCTTCAAATCCTCGTTGGTCGTGACCCTGCTCTTCAATCAACACAGTTTTGCCTTTTGCTATTTTGGGAAATGTCGTCACATATCACGTAATCATTATCATTATTTTGCATCTATTGGCTATTCATCTTCACTTCAATGCAGGTTCAATTCACGCTTTCTCGATGTTTCATGTCCGGGTGTGTTATTTTTCTTTGTTATTCTTTTGTGAATACCTACTTAGTCGCCGTCTTTATTAAAGGGAAACCCCGACGTAGACATAAATTATTACGTCCCAAATTATTTTAAGTGTTTCTGGCAAGGTCTATATAGATTAACTTAAAAAGCAAAAGCGTTTAAATACCAAATTTGATTCGAATCGTTATAGCTTCCGAGATACACGAAATATATATTTTATACGTGTTTATAGAAGAATTGCTTATTTCATAATATTATAGGTTGAAAAGTTACCACAATAACAGCACTCAGCATTTTATGTTTGACTTGACTGATACAGTTGTTAGCGAAAAAAATCTAAATCTATGGTTGTAGTAATAGTCTAGCTATGTCTAGCTGGTAATCCAAATATATAAATACTAGCAGCTCCGCTGTTTCGCCCCGCGTAGTTCCCGTTCCCGTAGGAATACGGGGATAAAATATATATTACTATAAGTAGCTTATATTACTCCCTGATAATGTAGCTTTCCATTGTTAAAAGAATTTTTTAAATCGGTTTAGTAGTTTAGACGTGAAAGCGTAACAAACAAAGTAACTTTCGCAATTTTATACTTTGTCTTCTTCTTATAATTAATAAAAACTTATCATCATTCGACACTATTCCCCCGTGTATATTCACGGAAACTGTCAAATCTGACAGCTATACTTACAAACACTAACACATTTCGTATTAGTATTCCCTTGCCAGTCTTATTATGAGGAATTTCTTCGGATCTTCGCGATCCATCAGAATATTATATTTAGTAGCGGCGTTAGGGTAGGGCGCGGTTGGGCGACCGACCAGGGCGCCAGATATCAAGGGGCGCCACAAGATAACTATACTTGTAACGATTGCTAGTGGTAAATGGAGTTTTTCCAAGAGTAAGCTGATCAAAACCTATGAGATTGACAATATCTCCACCTAGATCGACAGATTTGGCAACTTTGTTAATCGAAAATTAAATTAGTCTTAATAAGAGAATTCGCCGATTAAAAGGCTAGAAAAGGACAATTTTATTAAAAAAAATGGTTTCTTAATTCTGACACTTGCTTTTTTCGTTTGGGTTTGAATGATAGGTATAGTAGATAGGGGGTGCCGTTAAAAACTCGCACAGGGCGCTGGTAGTTCTAAAACCGGCACTGATTATATTCTAAGCGAGCTGTCTTATCTCATTATGATTCCTGTTACGACTGAGGTCGCGGGTTCACTCTAGAAGAATGAAATTGCAGTGACATTACGAGTAAAATTATATGAAAAATTTCATTCATTTTTGCCCGTTGAAAGAGCTAACACGTTTCTGGATTTGTCAGTAGGCCGTATAGGCCGCGGCACACTGAATAGGTAATGGTTGTGTTTCGTAACTATGTTTGGAAAAATCTAAACTTACAAATTACTAAAATTATAAGTCCCCATTTCGATAATTCGTCAAAAACAGTCTTTGATTGTTCTTCGTTATATATTGAGCAATATATTTATTTATAAGTCGATGTATCAATGTATTTTTATTACAAGATATATTTAGGTATGTACTCTTATTACTTATTGAAAACGTAACTAGTGGGAACAGAGGTTCGTCCTTGGGTGTCGTTCGTCGACTTCGCCGTATAAAAAATCGCTTTTTATTTCTTTATTACTATTCTTGGTTTTCTTTTTATGTTAGGACTATACATTTTAAAAGACTTGTTCTTTCTACGTCTCTTACCTGTTCTGATTTGCTCTTATGAGCTCATTATAGATCTCGTAATACATCTCGCAACTTCTGCCTAACTTACACAATTAGTAACATTTTATGCGTTGAATTTTATAAGAACTCATCAACTACAACATCAACAAATTTCCCCTTACCCTGATGCGTCGGTATCTAGAAGTATTAGCACAGGTGTTAGATAATGTACTAATGTAGGTAAGTACAATAGAAAAGCTAATGCAATGAGATAGATGGTTGAATTAATTAATAGAAAATATGGTAATGCAGTTTTCTAAAATGCTAGATTATGTTAAGTAATATTATTTTGCTTGACAATGCAAAATATGGTGACTTAAAGCCTGCTAAGTTGAGGATCTGGTTAATTGAGAATCTGATGAAGTGCTCCAAAGCATTCATCACCACCAACGTCAGCCTGTGCAAAGTAGAAGCTGAGAGCTATAGTTTTTTGGATTATTGGTAATAAAATAAAATAATATAATAACGTAACAGAGCGAGACGTGGAGTCTATACATACGAGTATATTGCGCCGCTTCTTATCTTCAACTAGAATTTAACTAAGCCATCAAATTATTATATTCATTAGTTCTTGTTATTATGAACTAATTAATATAATAATTTGATGACTCACGCCTTTTATCCCCGAGGGGGCAGGCATAGGTATTCCATTTCTGGATATACCCAGTTTTCACGAGAATATTCGACCCCTAAACTGATAGGTGGTGAGCCCATCGCCGAACCGGGTCTGTTGCACATACCTCAGAATTATTTCTGCGACCTGCAGGCTTCCTCACTATATTTTCCTTCACCGTCGAGCTAGTGATGAATGTGTACGTAAGTTTTGAAAAACTCATTGGTACATGCTAGGATTCGAACCCGAGCCTCACTGATTATCATCACGTGAAGCAGGCTCTTTAACCGTAAGGCTATCACATTAGTTCGATTACTTAATATTATGATTATTTAGCGATGGGCTAGAGGAAATCTGTCGGTAGGAGGGATATGCGCGCGCGCCTCCGCGTCTAAACGCAAACGCACGTGGCCATCGCACCTGTCCGTGCGCACGCGCAGTGATATATCGTGTGTTTTCTTTAGTGCTCCCCCGGACTTCTACACGGTTAGTTGTTTCATTTTATTGTTATTTAGATTTTGAAATGAGATTCTATTTTCGATATTTTATGCTCTGCTTTTTATGGTTTATGTGTTGGTTTTATTCTTGGAAAATCTTAATTTATTGTTTTATGTTTTGTTTCTACTAATTATCCACATTTAAGTAATTTTAATTGATAATAATAAAACAATTGTTTATATATCGTAACATACTTACATGAGTAGTATGATGTAGTCAGAAACCGCCCGTGGAAAACTTTATCAGTTGTTTAGTACCCTGTCTAGTTTGGGATTAAATAACCGTGTGTGAATTGTGTCCCACAATTTATTATTATTTTCTTTAAGGTAGGTATATTTACCTATAAGATTGGTTGTTATGAAATCTCCATTTCTATAACCTTCATGAAAATAGCTGTAATGTTATTTCACTCTTAGTAAACCTTAGAAAAAAGGTACAGGAAAAAACGACATTGGTAATACAATCTTATTTTTTACGACTTACATCAATGTTGTCTTATCTGCGCCATGGTTTTATGTCATCATCTAATAATGTGTATATTTTCAAACGTGTTTAGCATCATTATCGATCCCAAGGATCTAATATAAATACGAAAGTGTGATTGCTTGTTTGTTCGTTCGTCACTTCACAACGGAGCAAACGTATAGACGCGTATTTTGCAAACCACGTTTTGATGTCTACGTACATTAAAATTATTTTCATTTATTCACCTGCGAAATTTCACAGACAGTAGTTTTTTATTCACAACTAGCGGTTCTGCGCGGTTTTACTAGCGTAGTTCGCGTTCCCGTGGGAATACGGGAATAAAATATAGCCTATGTTACTCACGGATCTTCTTTCCATTGGTGAAACAGTTTTTAAAATCGGTCCAGTAGTTTTGAGTTTATTCGTAACAAATAGGTACACAAAGCGTAACAGAAAAAGCGCTATCCCTCATTCACCCCAATTAGTATATTAGGTAATATAAAAAAAATATGATGCAATCGAACTTTCGTTGTGTCTAACCAATTTTCTTAAATATCGATTATTAATAGCACGATTTCCATAGAAAGCACTAAATTCAGCTACGCTTATTCATTTTTTTTTTAAATTAACACATATTAAAAATAGCTGAAATAGAATAAGTAGTCGATACTGAACAAACTAATTTCAGGAATTGCGCTTATTCTGTTACATGTTGTATAAACATACAAAAATACAAATATTTCTTCTTTATAATAGGTATTGTAGTATAGATAGAGCAGATTGTATTACTGAAGATTACGCTTCTTCTGCCATAAGCAACTCTTTTATCCAAGTAAAAGTATTTGTTTAAGCCGCCTTACTTTCCCTAATAAATGAAAAATAAATCAATAAAATATTTGTTTACTACAACCACCTGAGCGAAATTGCGGTAAAAGCTAGATCTAAAACGCCTAGCACTTATATAAAACTCAGGAAGATTGCAATTTACATTTGCATATTCAGATTTAATTTAAGACAAATTATATAAAAGTAAAAGGATGAATTTGGTACTAAATGTGAGACTAGTGTTCACACGTGGATGCGCTCGGCCGCGCCGCTGAGTTCCGTACAGATTTTATTACGGACTTATTCTTTATTCATATCTTCTTGAAAGTTAAAAGTGAAACTGTAATTGTGAAAAATCATTTTTTGAATGTGGAAGTAGATGACGTACTTACCCGTTCGGGTCTTTTACAAAACTTTCAGTGTTTCCAGATATTCCTAATTTCCCGAAAAAAATAATGTGGTAGTTGACTGCTTTGAAATTAAATTGCGACTGGTCATTCATTAAAAGATTATCTCAAAACACCCTTAAACATGTATTTTTGTTTTCACTTTCCAAATTTAGAAATAATAAAACAATAAAATGGCAATTGAGTAGGTACCGGCCGAAAATCAGTGAGGCTCGGGTTCGAATCCGGGCATGTACCAATGAGTTTTTCAAAAACTTACGTACATATTTATCACTAGCTTGACGGTGAAGGAAAACATCGTGAGCAATTAATTCTGAGACATGTGTAAACAGACCCGGTCCGGCGATGGGCTCGACACCTATAAAAGTGGGTATATCCAGAAATGGAATACCTCTGGCTACCCCCTCGGGGATATAAGGCGTGAGTTTTTTTATTATCATTATTATTTTTATAAAAAGTAACTGATTTGACTACGCAGGACACTAACCTATAACAAAAAAAAGACGTGTGGCACTCGGGGACTGCCGCGGTAAAGCTATTGCATAGCATTTTGTAGCAACAAGACTGCCGAAAAGAAACGATGTTAGACAATGCACGGCCTTTAAGCCACACCTCTGTGCCCGTCGGAGTGGGGAGCGTGAGCTTTTTTTTCGTTACGAAATTTCTGGATTCGGTCCCCGCGCTCAAGGCCCTCGATAGAAGCTATGCAATAGCTTAAAAATATAAAATAATCGTTTCTTCGGTCCAGCTGTTCTCAAAAGATGCTCTTATAAACAAATGTAATTTATTTAGATAGATTAATACTAGTCCATAATCAAGAATCATGTATGTTTATTGCACGTCAGACGACACCAGGCGTCCTTGCTGATGATGTCATGGTTTATGCATTGCATTGCACGACCTACATGGTGCATTGTGTGAACATTATGGTGTGACTTCGGGTTTTGTACCTTTTTAACCGACTTCAAAAAGGAGGAGGTTATCAATTCGTCTGTATATTTTTTTAGTTTTGGTACCTCAGAACTTTCGACTGGATGAACCGATTTGGATGATTCTTTTTTTATTTGAAAGCTGGTGCTTCCAGATTCCCATTTTAATTTCGTCCAGTTCTGGCAACGGCATCCATGAGAAAACCATATAAGTTGAAGATTGAAGTCGGTTTTTTTTACTCTTTAGAGTGGTTATTCCTCATCACGCATAACATTGGTTGAGGCAGGCGCTCTTTAAAAAAATCTGTTATTGCAGTTCTATTTATTATCAGTCACTATCATAACTATCACTACATAGTATAAAACAAAGTCGGTTCCGTCTGTCTTTCCCTATGTATGCTTAGATCTTTAAAACTACGCAATGGATTTTAATGCGGTTTTTTTAAT
The DNA here is from genome assembly GCA_963855545.1 of Ethmia dodecea. Taxonomy (NCBI): domain Eukaryota; kingdom Metazoa; phylum Arthropoda; class Insecta; order Lepidoptera; family Depressariidae; genus Ethmia; species Ethmia dodecea. Next base: position 18,402,430 of record OY979438.1, on the reverse strand, counting down.
AAAGAGTGATTCAAGAGGAATGTTTTTTATATACCTTATATACCAAAGCGAAGCGAGGGCCGGTGGCTATAGTTAAAAATATCCTAAAATAAAATAGTAAAATATCCTATCTTCAATATTTAATGTACTTTCCCTCTGTGTGGCATGGGCGTGGGACGCCTCGTGTGTTGGCCCCGAGCGGGGATCGAACCCGCGACTTCCGACTCAGAAGGCAGGGTCACTACCAACAGAGTTAACAGGCCCGTCAAAATGTATGTATGTACATATGTATTTTGCGTCTGAGAGATGTTTCCTACGAGTTATATGTCGGCTATGCCTACTGCCACTTTGTTAATCCACTGAGCTGTCGGCAGAGAGATTAAAATATAATAGGGCATAGAGGGGGCACTGGGAATATTTTCATACAAAAACTTTGAATCTCAAGCGTCATTTCAGTTAGTATGAACGCAAGCTGTCATTCGGTCGAATCAGTATAGGTACTACACTTATACATATGACCTTAGGTAATAATTTTTGGCTTCAGATTTTCCTCGCTTTGTCCCTTCTATGTCTTACTATATTTTAATCTTGGTCGTAGACTTGGTCCCCTGCGAATCTCCTCATTTCTGATTCAATCGTTAAAGGAAGTCTGGCCACAGAATATGATTCACATCCGTCAAACAATGCGTGCGAATTTGTTTATTATTTAATTCATTTTATTTAAACACGCTCATTAGAATAAAATGATTACGCTTCAAGTTATTGTTGTCGTGAGAACCATTTTATTTGTGTTCATGATACGAAACACAAAACATAGCATGTTATTATATAAAATACTAGAGGAGGTAGTTCCCGTTCCCTTGGGAATTCGGGAATAAAATATAGCCTATGTTACTCAGGGATATTCTAGCTTTCCATTGGTGAAATAATTTTCAAATCGGTCCAGTAGTTTTTGAGTTTATTGGTAACAAACATACAAAAATACAAATCTTTCCGCTTTATAATACTTATTAGTATAGAAATATAGACTAAAGCTGATGATGAAAGCTGATGATGCTGGAGATGGAAACTTTGTGCAAAATTTCATGCTTTTAGTCCCAACAGTTCGTTCGGTCACCAATCAGTCAGTCAGCCAGGGGGCCAATTCTACTAAATTCCAACGGTTACAGTTGGATGACAATGACAATGACATGGTCAATCGATGGTGTTATTTGCTCTGAAAAGTGTCAAAATAACACCATTGTCTGACCACTGATATGTCATAGTCATCCAATTAAGACCATTGACATTTAGTAGAATTGGCCCCCTGTTTCTTTTTTAAATAAAATAATAATTTAAAATATAGGTAGGTACATATATTTTTACATTAAAAGACAAGCTTTGAATTGTGGGTAAAGCAAAACATTTATAAACAAATAGTAAGTAAACAATCGGTTTTTTGTCAAAATCTTCGTTTTATTTGACCCTGTGGACGCCATTTATGATGTCATGAATAACGTACTCATTCTCGGTTATAAAATACGAGTGTTTGTTATAAATACCGCCCAAAATACCTACATAAGTTCAGCTTAACACGTTGTCATAGCAAATTACAACAATTACACATAGAAGACACTAAGCGGCGAACTAAACGGGCCCTTACGTAACAACGTTAAGGTAAATAAGTAAGTAGGTATCTGACACGAATACCGACTCTGTTGACATGTATTTAAGAGCCATTCCTAACGAAATCGATAAGTGTTTTGGCCACTAACTTGAGTGCTTTGTTGACCTGCGAATGGTTCTCGTGATATGTGGTGACCCCATCTCACCGGTACCTACTGTTACACATGTGTCAGAATTATGGGGCCTGTGGAATTCATCACTATGTTTTCATTCGTTGAGTGATAAATACGAACCTCCTTTTTTGAAAAACTCACCAGGAATTTTATTTTAATTCTATTATTTGTTTTTTTTCGAACAAAAACAAATCTATTCGACCTTTTTTCATCAAATCAACCCTTTACACTGATGAACGATAGGCTGTAACCCCACGAGTCTGTGCACTGGGAAATGACAATAGAATTACAAATGGCTATTTGACCGATTTTTACAAGCCTTTTAGGTTACCCCCTGGGGGTAAAAGGCATGATATTTTTTTATTTAGGCTATCAAACATTAACCAAAACTACAATATTTGTAACATTTAAATACTTAATCGTAATTTGTTTTTGTTGTTCTATCCCGAATGCTACAGATTTTCTGTTGTACCTAAAACTTATTGTAGTTATGTACAAACGATATTAAATGGTTCATAAGAACGCACTTAATATGCGTGCGTTGTAACAGATCTTATTAGGGCATCGGCATTATTTGATACTAGCAGCGCCCCGCGGTTTCACCCGTGTAGTTCCCGTTCCCCTTGGGAATACGGGGATAAAATATAGCCTAGTGTTATTCTGATGTATTAGC